>JAINUG010000119.1:2926871-3129969 GCA_029706075.1 Aldrovandia affinis
TAAGCATTAACTAACATTCTTCATACAGCAAACCTATTTCATGTCTGTTTTCACTGTGCAACTGTTGGAATAAGGACTGTTGACAACATGCATATCTACCATTTCACACATTACTTTGGTCTGTTTTGCAAAGGGTTTTTGTTTTTCACAAAAGTCTCACGTCAAATTGTTAATGTGACTAATAGAGAAGGTTCGTTTTAGTTTCTGTTTCCATGACATAAAGGCTAGACCTTCCCCACGAAGAGGAGGACAACAGCTCCAAAGCCTGTATTCCTGACCCACAGCCACCTCTGCCGAGCACTGGAAAAAAAACCCTGAGCTATAGTATCAGTGTCAGAGGTGAGACAGAGAGCAGGGTGCTGTAGTCCCACACGACTTGACAACCCTAACAAGGAGGGCCCCTGTCATCTGCTCCTCACTCTCAGAAACACAGACGCGTTGGATGGCCCAAGACAACACACACACATTCATCTAAACACATACACACACACACATTCATGAGCATATAGACACACATGAGTACATTCACGCACACACACATACACAGATACATACAAACAAAGTGTGCCCACAGACATGTATGCGCAGACGCACAAACATACACATTATACTGACACACACACGCACACTAATACATACAGAGACACACATGCGCATAAAGCCATACACACAAATGCGCACATACATGCACAGACACACACACTTCCATTCCAGCCCTACCCTGGGCCTTCATCGTTCTTTGGGTGACAACCTCACGTCTCAATCCAGCTTCTAATACAAAACATTTTTTCACCCCAACAAATCTGCTTAGTGTAACAGCACTCCTCAGGAAAGGCAGGGTTGTACAAACACAAGAATGTTTGGCTTGTTATTTCTCTCTTTTGTTATGGTCAAACCATCACACTGCTACAGTAAAGGCAACAAAACCATGGGCATCAATTTGGTATGGAAATTGGGTATGGGCCATTGCCATACTTTGGCTTCATAGTCTATTTTGAAAACTTGCCTAAATAAACCAATAAAAGTTGTGTTTTACCATTTTTTCATATCTATTTTAGCCTACGTTGATAAAACAAATCTAATTTAGTCCAAATGGTTTGGATTCCCAGTTAAAATGTTAGTCAAGCAACACAGTATGCAAGTAATATTTATTTATTGATACTGTTATTGGCCGAGCAGTGAGTTTTACGGTTTCAACCGTTTTACCGTTTACTGTTTCCCAATATCAATACTTTTTACATGAGGTCACTTTTCCATACCTTAGCTTTATCTGAAATGAGGCACTGAACAAGGTCCAATGACAAAAATCTAATATTGCACACCCATTTTGAGAACTAAATAAGTGATAAATTCATAACGAACCACAGGGTATTAAAA
This sequence comes from Aldrovandia affinis, assembly GCA_029706075.1. Classification (NCBI taxonomy): domain Eukaryota; kingdom Metazoa; phylum Chordata; class Actinopteri; order Notacanthiformes; family Halosauridae; genus Aldrovandia; species Aldrovandia affinis. The sequence continues at coordinate 2,928,249 of JAINUG010000119.1, forward strand.
ATGATTGAAACACTCATCTGAACTGTAATCTTACCACTGGAGAGGAAATTCGACACCCAGGGCAATCACAGATTGGAGGATGTACCTGTAAAATGCCTTTGGACATAAGAGTCTTCAGACTTTTCCCTACAGGAGAGATGGAGAGAGGGAGGAGAGAGAGAGAGTCATCCTGAGTATAAGCAGAGGATACATAGCCTACAGTAATTACACCATGTACAGTCCATTGAGCAAATCGTCACTGTAACCTTTTCTCTTAAATTATGTTAAAGCATCATATTTAGCCATAAGATATAACTCATAAAGGTAGTTGATCTACCATCGTTGATTAAGTTTGTTTTGGTAAAGCATAGCTAAAATGAAACAAAATAATCATGACTTGTCTTTTTGCAACACTTAAAATACTTAAAATGACCACATCTCTACTTTGGATTCATACCTAAATTAAATGGCGAATGGCTAAAACGCACAAGGCAAAATAGTACCGCTAGCTAACTTACTTATACGCGCCCTTCCTCAGTGTGCAACCCCTGCATTGTCATTTTGACACCCAAATTTCACTGGATAAGATTTAGGAAAACCATGAGCAAGCTCCGACACAATACTCCAAAGCTGCCACATCTCTTCCGCTATGAGGATTTGCGACTCGCTGCTATCGGAGGCTATTCATCACATCCACCTCCTCTCAACATAATTTGACACATGAAAATTATTGCACATCAGACGGTGGGGGTCTCCGCATCACGTCGCTTTCTATACGGCCCGGTGAACAGATATGTTGTCACCATATATAAACACAGCCACGGCGTCGAAGCTATTTTTCACCCTCTTTTGCCCCGAAGGCTATAAATTCTCAATCCCTATTTTCGGTGACACATTTGCAAGTTAGTTCCGTATAAGTAACTTGAGGGGTGGGTCAAAAGCGCGCGGGCTCACACTTGTGTAGCAGTAGCTTTTACCGTACATTTTCATCCCAGAAACATGCCCGTGTGTAAGATATTCGATAAAATAACAACAACAAGAAACAAAGTGACCAATAATCTGTTTAAAAGCATCAGAGAAAAGCGTGTCATAAATCTACACTGTTTCGCTTCGTCGTTTCACATTTCCATCTTGAGTGGTACCACAGTGTTTATGAATTATTATTTTTATTTTTTATTTATATAGCCTAGCTATAGATCGTTTATTCAAATGAATTCGTTCAACTACTGTTCCTTACAGATCGTAACATTTCGGATTTCGCCACGCACAAGCAGCCTAGCCTACTACCGCGTTCTGCCCGACTTCATTTGGTTTACAATCCGGAATCCCAAACACAAACAACCTAAGAAGGCTAATGCACAGTATGAATTAAGATAAATTGTAGCAAAGTCATTCAAATGAAATCGACTTTTTTCGACAATTTCCGATACCCGACTGCTTCTCGAAACTGTAGTTAAAGTTACTGAAGCCTGCGGGATCCAGGTAACGTATAATTAGACTCAGATACGTAATAATCCCAATACCGCGTATAATAGAAAAACACACATGCCAAATCACAATAAAACAAAAGCACGCATTTCACCTTTGTCCAAGTATTTGACTCCCGAAGCCCACTCGTGTATGCCTACGAAAGGTACAGCCAAGCGTGTGCGCTTTTCTCTTTTAGACTCCTTTCAGTAAACTATACGGACTGTAGTTGCGGTAGCGTTGTGTAACCCTTTAATTCCAAAAGCGTGGAGCAGACCCCGGGGAAAGACGATGATAGGCTAAATAAGCGGCAACAACTATAAGAAAATGGAGTAAAAAATATTTATCGCCCATATTTTCACAACTCCACAACTGTGCAATTAGAACAACCATATGAAATAAAGACTTGCACTTACCCTTGTGCCTGATACTACGTTTCCAGTCTTTGGCAGTTTCCCTTCCACTGACAAACTGGAACTCGTTCGGAGTGAGCCACTCGCCCCGATATTTGATCGAGGGTCCTTTGCTGCCCTGGCAAAGCTTATTAATGTATAGGAAAGCCTTGTTCTCCCCGCATTCCACTTCAATGCAGGGCTCCCCGTTGTCAAAAAACGGCTGAAAGTCGGGGATGGAGGAAAACCTCTCCAGCATTAAGTCTTCGTGGTGGTGGTGGAGGTGTTGGTGATGTAGCGCGCTATCGTGTAGTCCCAAGTAAGCGCGGTGATGGGCGAAAATATGATCATATGCCGGTGGATGAGGGGTCACCACGGGGATAGAGGTGGCATTTAAAGGGGCCAGGTATTCTGGCTGGTTGAAGGCAGCCAATGCCATGTCGTCCCCATCCAGTCTCTCCTTTTTGATAGCAGGCATGTTGCTAAAAGCGTAGCGTCGGTAACAAGTGATTAGTAGCTCGTCCGACCCAACTTGTATGTCCTCTTTTCGGAGTTGGTCAGCTCCGGACTTCGAGACGCACCACTTTGTTTCACGCAGGGCTCCCTCGTCGCTCTCTGACAGCAGTCCGTTTAAGTTCACCCACAGACTGTCATTCCCCAGTTCCCAGCTTCCAGTAGCCTCGCTCTCCGCAGGGCTCACAGCTCCACTCGCATGACGGGGTTCGCCGCGCTCCTGCCCACCACATCTAATCGGACTCGTAAAGCGAATACCTGACATTTTGGTGAGATCTCAGCCGTGGACATTGTGTCGCTTAATGTTCTCATTGATTCTATATCGACATAGCGCTATGCTGGATGGTTTTCGTTTAACTAATTAATTTATGTTTAGTTACTTTTGGCATTTTCTTTCTTTTTTTAACACAGGAACCAGTGTGTACCGTTCGCACAAGAGGCTCACAAAGAATATTATACCAAACTACTTTATCTACTTTAATATAAGATGCCCACTACGATACCTGAACAATGGACAGAGTGTGATACATAGGCAGGCTACCTAATATCAGTTATTATATTATCTACCATGGAGGTGTAACCCCACGAGCCCGTTTTCGTGCCTTATTTTAAGTGTTCGCGTGAAGTAGAACTTGTGGAACGTTTTTTTATATAGACCTTTGTTTTTTTGTATATCTCTCTCTAAAGTCATGCTTTAGTTCAGAAACCTAGACCAAACAAGATTTGCACTCCGTCGCTTCTCAAACTTGGCCCATTTAAACAGCGGAGGCTCTGCAAGCGCGAAAAGAGCAAAGGGGGACTGCGACGGGCGCCAACGTTGCATAACATCGACTCAGAAAACCTACGTGTTCTCAAATAAAGCAGGTAGAAAATCTACCGTTTGAGATTTAAACTTTTAAAACCTCTTGGTTTTAATAACATGGAGAATATTTGCGGTCTTAGACTTTATTAACATTTCAACTTTGAAAACCTGCCCGAGAGTATTACGATCAGATAGTATTTATGGTCTTAGAATTTACTCACATTAAAATACTTTTTAGTTTTACTTAACGAAGAGTTGGCTATGCTATTTGCAATTTTATTATTTTACATAGAAAGATTGATATATCTATAATTTATTTCTCCAAATCCATCCCACATCCCATCTGATTTCATTTTGAACATAGCCTATTTAATTTCTTTGGGTTTCTATAGACTGTGTGTAAGGAATACACCATTCACAAGCTGTGCATTCTCACAATATATATGCAGGCCTGGGGTGGTGTTGTGGCACGAGGCAGTTAAGCCTAGTGCTGTTCCCACCCCAGAAGTGCAAAAATCGAGTAAAAATGATCATATTTTGGCATATGCAAATCCACCAAGAAATATAGTTCCTCATTTGCCCAAGTTCAAGAAGAGATGAAAGCATTCATTACTTGCACAGTAGATGGCGATATTTAATATAGGCCTATAGGTAGAGAGATATTTGTAAAACTGTGTTGGAAACTTACAGAAAGTAACTTAGCAGAAGGTAACTTAGCAGAAAGTCTGTTAGCTTGAGTCAAGATTAGCTCAAAGTAACGTTAGTAACGAAGACTAAGATAAAAAAGAAGTAAGTTAACAGCGCTAATGTTAGCTAGCTAGCTAACATTAATGACCTAACTTAACAAGCTTGTAAACTAGCGAAGTACAGTATGTTGTTGTAGCAAGCTAACTTAGCTAGATAGCTACCTAGATTAGTTACCCAATGCTGCATAAAGGTAGCCTAATGTTAGCTAATATTTATTGCATGTATTACATAGCTTGCTAACATGTCTGGCTAGTATCAGCTGGCAAGCTAGCTGCGACTGTGCTGGTGGCATTAAGTTTCTTGCTAATTTTAGTTAGCTGGCAGTGGGTGGTAAGTTAGTTAGCTAGCTAGCAATCTGGTTTGCCACAGTTTTGTGTACTAAGAAGTTACTAGTCAGACACATTAGCAAGCTATGTAATAGATAACTTACATGACAGACAAGTGTTAGAGTAGCTAGCTAGCAAGCACTAAGAAATCCAAACTTGTTCTACCTCAACTTATGGTATGCCTTATCACACAAACTTATCACACATGGTGTGGGAGTCACTGTAGTCAAGTTTGCTGGAAAAGGCAGAAGTTATAGAGCTGGCTGGCTAACTAGCAATATACATTTATGGGTACGTAAGAAAACAAAACAATTCCACTAAGCTATTGCAATCTTTTGATCTAAGCAAACGAGTGATGTTGCTTAAGCAAACTCCCACACCAACTTTCTGGTTGATTGTCTAGACATTAATTTTGTAACTTGATAGATCTGCAGATGAGCAGATTATTTGAATCTGGCGAGAAGAGTTCAGGTGTTCTTCTGATCAGATGGAATCCTAGCCATGCCCGCATCTCTGAAGAAGTTCAGGTGTTGAACTAACCTTGATTTTTGTTTATACAGCGTGTTTTCCTTAAATTAATTTCTTACCAATTTGGAATTGCCAAATTGCCTGATTTATATTCAGAAGGAGGGCAGGTGCAGACACCACTCATGGTGTCTTGACTACAGTATATCACGAAGCACAGGTTGAGTGCACAAGCATAAAGAATCAGACTTTGTCTTTGCTTTTCAGTTCATCTATTTGATATAAAAAATATAGACCAGCCACACCATGCCTCAGTCCGAGTCTTCTTTATGTGTGTGCATTCAAACCTGTGCCTCGTAGGTTTATTTATTTATTTTTATGTGGGGAAAGTGGGCATTGTTTTGTTTTTTTGCAATTGACATGTTCAGATGGTTCTGATAATAAGGGATTAGAGAACATAGCATTGAACTTTTGCCATATCTATATCTGTGAGCCTGTGCCTCATCTGGATCGTCTATCAGTAGACTTTTTTGGGTAAGCACTGCAGCTCACCTCATTATACCTTTGTGCTTGGTGTGAAGACTCCGGCCTCCTTGAGTCTTGACTGAGCCTAATATCTATATAAGTGTCAAGTCCTGTCCATAAGGTTAGACTGACTCAGTACGGACAAGTTTCTTGACTTACATGTTAATCTATGTTGATTTCCCAACACGATGTCCTTACATAACAAATAATCACAACGGAGGTGGCTGCATAAACTTTACATTGTGATTTCCAAATGACATTCTCATAATGTTCCTCATATAGTGTAGTATATCAAATAGGCTTAAAGAGGGGAGACATTAATATTTGACACTACATCCATGGCTGAATATCAAGGCCAAAAATAACCAACTACGTAGCTCCATTTCTACAGTCGCAAAAAAAACAACCTCTCCAGCTACAGAGCCATTTACCAATCAGCAGGACCATACACTGGCCATTTACAGTAGTCAGGAAATGGAACCTGGGTAAAAGGCTATTAATATTTATAAGGTTGATACAAGGTGTGACACCCAGCTTTAGCGTAGTGCCGGTCCCAATATTTGCATTGATGCTCAAACCTTCTTCCCCTCCATCCATAAATATTCAGTTTTTGTTTTTTTATTTTCAGAAATCATAAACCAATTAAAAATATCAGAGGAGAGCTGCATGTCAGATGGTTCAATGCAAGCTATTCACACTCCTAGCAATATTTATGTTTTATTGAGCTTCAGTCGACTCTGATCGCTGATGCACGGTGTGACTAATGTAATAGCACTTTTAATATTGGCTATTACACTTTTAATATTTGTAATAGCAATATGTTAGTTTATCCCCTTCACTATGGCACTTGTGTGACAATGTTTATCATGGCATTGTTTAATACAATGCTTTAAACTCCTTGCTTCAATTGTACTACATATGAGATCTGAATCAGTGCTCTGTTCAGTAAGCATTATTAGAAGCTGTGTCTCTCTGGATAAGAGCATGTCAGTTCCTGGTAGTTCATCACTGCATAACCATTAAAGCCTTTAAATTTACTCACCTGTGGAGCACAAATGAACAACTGAGGTACAATCTATTTTCAATTATTGTTGTTTCCAAACTGGGGTCTCCTCATTTTCTCCTCCTAATGGGTTGTACTGGCCACAATCAAGTGACATAAAATAATTTAACATTGTGCTACACAATGACCTTTCGCTACATTGAGATAAAAAGTTATTATTGGGAGAGAAAAGACAAAAGCAAAATAAGTGTACATATTGCAGGGTATATTTTGAATCGTTATCAGCGGACACTAGAGGCTGATTCTTGTATTTTTCATTGAGCGGCCTTCCAATGAAGCACCATTCATTTGATTTAACCGGCATTTTATTCCATATAAGGCCCATACTGCTGTGGGAAAGATGGTGTCTCCAACAATGAAAGTCTATTGTCAAGCATACTTTCAGGTGAGGGTACACTGCCAACCGAACTGCAGTGACACATCGGCAGAAACTGCTTATTCACCTTTCAATAAAGGACTTAAGTGCTGTGCAGATTTTTCTTTTTGCAGTTTTACCTGAGGTAAGAATCTAATACCTTGATTCCATCAGCCCGGCACACGAAGACACGTCATGACATATGAGCTAGAAACGTTACCCCCTAATCTGAACATAATGGATCAGCGAGCCTACATAATTAGTTCATCCAAGAAGCACATCCATGCATAAAAACGCTGACTGCGGTAATGTCAGCTGTGTTGTAATCAAACTAATGTGAACACATACATATGTGCGCACATACATGAATACACAAGAAAAGGCCAAAGTGATAAGGAAGTGGGGTTGAAACCAGAAGGTTGTGGGTTCAATTCCGAGGAGGGGTATTTCTGTTGCACCTCTGGGGTCCCCCCTTCGGAAATGCCCATGTTTATATAAGTTGATAATATATCAATTATTCATAAATTATTGAATATATTAATTAATTATGAATTATTACATATAAACATATGTAAAATAATATATAAAAAATAACTGAAATGAGAGGAATTACTACCCTAAACAAAATAGCATTTTTCAACTCTACCAGGTACGTATCTGTTGTAGGTCATTCCAAACAAAGAGTTAGAAATATGCAAGCAAATTAGATCGAGTCTTGTGGTTTCTTCTGATCCGTGATATATATATAAATCACTTCATTATCTTTGGGGTTTTGGTTCTCTTTTTGGGACTGGATAATCTTCTTGCCCCAATTAAAAAGCTGGAAAATCAGTTGTCTGCTTTGTGCGTGTTGTTAGGCCTTGAGGCCTTGTTGTGTAGAGCATGCTACGTACAGACACGCTCAACTGCCTTCTGTTCGACAACAAAGACCTCCTTCAGAAGTGAAGTCCATACCGAATCTCAAGTCTCCCAGCAGACACACGCCACTCCCGATCGCCTCAGGAACACATGGAATAGCCATCCCAGAACGGGGATGCCCCTTACAGGGCCTTAAAGATCAGCCGAAATACCCTGTGAACCTCAATAAGGGAGCCGGATGAAAGACAGAATGGAGGAGCAGGGGAAAGGGTGACGATTTGCACTTATTAAAATCAGTGTTTTGCTCCCTTTCGCTCCTGAACCAGATACCGAAGTGCTGGTAATTGTTTGGGCCCCCGCCCCCCACACACACACACACATAAACACACACATTTAAAAAAACAATCTTATTCCTCCACTTGACAGATCTGGCTATTCAGCTATTCGTTCCATTTCTGAGGTGTCTCAATAACAGGACCTCAGTAGAAACCAAAACACAAAGAGAAATGGCGACTGCTCAGTAACAGTACAAAAAGAATGAAAGAGAAGGCCAAAAGGCTTATATGGCTGAGAGAAGAAACAGAACCTGAAACAGAAACTCTTTGGCGCCATATTGTGTCCTTGTACTTTATTATCACAAGGCTGCGTAGTCATATACCAATTAAGTACTAACCAGAACCCCTTCCTGGGCCCTTGAGTTTAGTGTGCTGGACAAACTGCCCATTTATGTAGGGTTCCCCAACATTTATGAATGACTCAATATTTCTGCTTAATAATGCCTTTCACCTCATGATATGGCGCTTTGCAGTGAAAGGGAAGGAAATTCATTGCAACCGCCACCACTGTGTAGGGCCCACTTGGGTGTTGCACGACAGCAATTATTAGCCATATGTCTACCTACACTTTGTGGTGGAGATGAAATGGAGGGATGGAATATCCAGCCAGTAATACTGGGGGGATGGTTCCATGGCCTAAGCTGAATGAGCCAAAGTGCAAATTTTGAGATAATGGTAGAACCCATTAGTCTTTGCAATAAGTGCCATTCGTGGGATCTTAAATGGTCAAAGTGAGTCCGGTTGTCAATTCATAATCTCGTCCAAAAGGCGGTTTCGAGATCTGATGGTGTAAAAGTCCATATAACAAAGTAGCACTCCATGAAAAACAATAAAATGGAAGGAATTTGGAGCTGATCTCAGCTAAATCTGAGCTCTGGCATTTCAAGAGCCTGATGATTTCAAGAGACAGTTCTGTTAAGGGCCTCACAGAGTCTGTTTCTTAGCCCTCATCATGGGAGGTAGAAACGTTCAGGGCATAGAGGTTTCAAACAGGGAGAAGCACAGTGCGGGTTTTTTCTGCTACCTGGGCGTTTACAATTTCCATGAAAGTTTGTTTTTGGATCCACCCAAAAGGGCAGGTTAACGGGGCCTTGGCAAAGCAGGCTGTATAAATCCTTTGCTCAGTGGCCACAGACATTCACGAACCTCAACAAAGAGCACGTGTCTGAGGGGAAGAATGAGCCCATGCTAGAAGGAAGAGAAGAAAGAAGCCCAAAGTTGAGTTCAGTGGAAGAAACACTTGGATGACTTGTGCACTTTTGTCTCTTTATTAACCAAGACTAATCTATGATTCTGGGGGGGGGGGATCTCAGAAATGCACCACATGCACACAGTAACTTCCTCTGTGAGATTGGAAAAAAGGAGAAGACGCAAAGGCACTGTGACGTGGGTGGAGAAGGAGACCACAGAGCCACAATGATGAGTTCTTAGGAGGGGATACCCTGGCCCTTAACACCCACTCCCCTCCCCAGCACCGCCACGGCGCTGTGAGTCATAAGTTCCAGGCAGGGGAATCCTCCAGCACCCATGGCCCGTAAGGGGTTCCCTGGAACTCTTAGAACGAGAACAACTCAGCCACAGCCCTAAAGGTCAGGAGGCATTTGGTAGAAGTGGCTGCGCTGGTTCTTAGTTTTCATCTATTTTTGTCTCTTTTCTGTTCTGGTGAGCAGGAGACAACCTCTACCGATGGTGCAAAACACCACACTTGTGCTTTCAGGTCATATTTCACAGCGCAACGAGTTACTGCTCATGGCTTTCAGAGAAATGGCTTGTGGTCCCTCTCCCATTGCTGAAAGACTAAAAAAGAGTTGGAGCTGTATCACTCATGTCCTTAATGGAGCAGTCCTGATCGCCTAATGTTGACATACAGGCTGAAAGGTATAGGAAACAAAGTCTATCATAATAATAAAAAAAGAATTTAGTTAATACTAAGGCTAATATTAGAAAGCGCCAAATATTCCCTCTAAAGCAATAAATATTGAATGTATATATTTCCTGACACAACAGCAATTCAACATTATTTATTCAAATAGAATCTTTAAGCAATCCTCCCAGTCTAAATCAGCTTTTTACAATATCTTGACAAGGAGATTGTCCAGCCAAATAATAAAACACCTCCTTTGGAACAAGTATTACTTATCTGTAATTATATTATAGTTGTTACATTTAATTTTGACATTAATCCAGTTTTTGTCAAAGTAAAACATACAGCGTAAGAGAAAAATCATGTTGTTTAATCCCCGTCGGCCGTCGCGAACCCCTTTGCTGTGCCACCGCCTCCGTGCCGTTGTTGGCAGTGGCCCCGGAGCCGCAGCGCTGCCGGCGGGGGAGAGAGGTAATAAATAACCCGGGGAGAGCAGCGGAGACCGCCGGGCGGTGCACAGTCTGACCTGACAAATACTCACTGGAAAACCATCAGAGAGCGAGAGCCCACCCCTAGTGCTTGGAGCCAGCATTTCAGACAGGAGGTACAAAATATAGGCCTACCCATATGGGAAAAGGCAGCGTCTCATTCCGTCTCTTTCTCCATTCGAATCCAGGCTCACGACGGGAGTAATGAACTCTTAAGTGAAATATTACATTTTAGCCTGTTCAATTGTATACTTTTACGTGGACACTGGTGATATATGTATGCAAAGTGAATACATTTAGTGGTTTAATTTGCAGTGAAGTCCTTTATTTAGGCCCCTAGCTGGCTGGAGACCCCTGTAATTACACGGAATGCATGCCCCGAAGGTCTTCACTGGTAATATATTAAAATATATCTTCGTATTATATAAATAAAAACAGGGCGTTTGCAATACAATATATTTCAAATCTAAATAGGATTAGATATCGGACTTTCAGAGTACAACAATTAGGCTACACATTTTAAGATAAATATAAATTCTCTGCAAAGCGGTATGAACTTTGGGTTTTTTATTTTTACAATTTTAGATATAGTAGCCTAGACGAAATAGTAAAAGCCAACATTCAAACCTGCATAGTTTAGTTCTTCTTGAGAAAAAAATGTGTCTCTGATATTTTAACCGTGTATCATAGTTGGCTTTTACAATTTGAGATAGCCTATAGTAGACTAAATAGTAAAAGCCAACATTCAAACATGCATAGCTTAGTTCTTGGAAAAAAATGTCTCAGGATATTTTAACCGTGTATTAGATCTACATGTATTTTAACATTTTCTCTGGTAGTTTAATTATTGTGCTTTTAACATGACCGTAAAAGCTAACGGTAGCATAAAACAACGGCTTTAAACCATTTTAAAAGCTAACTGTTGGCTAGTGTCAGATGACGGTTGCACCAACGGTCCGTTCTGTTTCAGTGCTTCGCCAACGAGCAGACGCTGTAACATTAAACCCTCTGAGGCTCAGCGGGTTTATGCTGTCGTGCCGGCGCCCTTCGCCTCGCTCGGCGGATCTGAAGGGTCAGGCGGCTGTCTCTGATCCTCGACGGCGGTTCTTCCACATGGGATTTATTTCCCCCGCCGGACGAGCAGGCAGCCGGCCCAAGAGGATACTCGTTTTAGACCAGCGTCTGTAGCTGTCAACGCCGACTGAGGGGATTGAACACACGACACCCGACCCCCCTCGCTCCTTTGCCCAAACACAACCCCCGCCCCCTCCAGGCGCACACAAGCGCACACCCTCACCCCTTCTTGCGTTTCTGGCTCCAGTCCTCAGGCGCCTGTGCCAAATAGACTACAGTCCGCCGTTCAGAAGTTCAGAAACTGGGTGTCAGTGCATCTTAAGAATACTTTGAACTTAAGTCTGTGTTTGCGCAGTATATAAATGAACACGGAGGAGTAGCCTAGGCCACGCGCTTATTATGGAACTTAAGAAATAACAGCCTAAGACTGAATCTGAGGCTATTTCCTATATGCCCAGATATAATAGACAGAAGCAGTTCTTTAAGTAAATTCGAACTGAACCGACGATACAGGCTACCCGGTGACTGCCCATACGCCTACTGTGTAAAGATAAGAATGTGCCCTAGCTCGCGCCCCCGCCCACCCCCACCCAGTTCCGTTTGCCGTTAATAATTTGTGCAATAAAAGATTGCGTGCCTTTCCGATTTTGTGGGAGTTATTGGCACATGTTTCCTACCACGCTTGTGCGAGGCAGTGATAGGAATATAAATTATTTCTTATCTCTTCCGCAATCCATTTTAAGGGGTTCACTATATATCTCCGTTGTGGAGCAGTACAGACAGCCAGCCAATGTCAAAATGTAATCTGTGTGGCCTAAAACAGCAGACCATTCCCAACTGTTGGTTAATCCATATTTAAAGCATAGGCTATAGGCATAGGCCAATGTAGCCTACTCATGCATAAAGATGGTTTACTATTATCAAGGTTAACGTGCATCTGTTAACACCACCGTTGCATGCAATAATAAACGTCACTGTTTGTTAGCGAAATAAAACGCTGTATGATTTTGTTGAAAACATGCCCCTCGTGTAAAACCGTAATACAATAATTACACTTGAACATTATTCCAAAATACCAGAACCTCGCATCAGCCATTTTGTATAAACGTGTTTGGGGTTGGGGTTTTTCTTCTTTGGACCGGGTGATGAGATCGGTCGTGGGTTAGTCTGCAACTGCTAAAGCTAGTTCGTAGACTGTAGCTAGCTAAATATGTTCATAGTGATACAGTTCATAAAGTGTGTTTGCTTTCTAGCTCGTTAACGTCATGGACACGTTAATTTTTTTATTTGAGACGGCTTGCCTGCCATGCCAAAATAACACGGATCAGTTTCCCCCAGCAACCAAATGCAGGCGGTGGCTACAGTGGGTAGCGGCTAAAACAGTAACATAAACTCTTGTTCATTTGTCCAAAGCAGCACTGCATTTGAATTAAAACCCTAAACCAAAGGTAGCCTCGCGAAGCCAGATGTCCTCTGCACTGCTCTTATCAAGCAACCAAATTCCGAAGGCAGAAAGGGTTAACGTCAATGTGGAAAGAATAAATCCCTGATCTCCCAACTCCTATTGATTTTTCTGTGTGATGTGAAACCAGCAATCAGCTTTGCGGTTTGAAATTGCCCTGAAACCGGAGCCGAGACGTCAATGAGCCGCCGACACGTTTCAATTAGCGAGCCGCCCCAGCCGCTCGGTCCCCTGGGGCGCAGCAGCTTAGAGAGCCGGTCACGCCCCACGGCCGCCCCCACACTCACGCGGGGCGACAGGTTAAAGAAAAAGCGGGTGAGCGGTCTGAAGGATGGAATAAAACCGGGATGCAACTGACACTTTATCAATCATTCTCCGCGGATGTTTTCAATGGTATAAATGTGTATAATCTGTAAATATATATATTTTGTAGCATATTTTTTCATGTAGTCTAATGTAGCCAATGGGTAGAATTACATTACACATTTGAATATTTGTGATGTAATAGCTAGGCCTATATAATGGCAACATTATCTCTGTCTATTATTCAACTCAGTAAGAAGAACACAATTTGAATGCCTTTCAACAAATAATCGCAGCGATTGGGTAGCCCCGTAGTATTTATCTCAATTCACAGTGTAGGCTAGGCTACTTTAAATCCAAGGAGCACTAAAATGCATTGTGTTAAATATGTGTGTATTTGGGATGGATATTAATTTAAACTGCATTTAATCACACCAGGTAAGCTTCTGGTTGTGAATCTCAAAAAGACACACCAGCTAAACACCAGCATGCCCGTAAAATCGTTAGACTATGCTAAATGATTAAAAAAATATAACCGCAATATTTCCCGTTTTGAATGCACGGGTATAGATGGCGTGCGCTTTCGACTTTTTCTTTCTTTTGGAGAAAAAAAGTTAAAGTAAAAGACTTATTCCAATGGTGCACTTTGCCCGAGGACAAGCATGCGTCCTGGCTGAGTGGCTCGACAGGTGCCTGAGACTGAGGGCTTCAAGTTATGCTGAAGGAGACGGGACAGCGTGGCGCCCCCGAGGGATCGCGCCAGGGGACCATTCGGCCACGAGCGGCCGTCACCGCGCCGGCGCTGAACCGAGACGCCCGGCGCAGCCAGTCGCACAGAACAGTGGCCTGTTCTATGAGACTGTTCTGTCATGTCACAAAAGGCGACTTGTCAGGAGATTCATCCCAGCAGCATGACGTCCAAGATTCACCACGTATTTGATTGATTGATTGATTGATGGCGATACTTTCTCTCTCTCTGTCTTTTTCCTCTCTCTGCATGCATATACAGTATATATATATATATACATATACACACACACACACATGCACACAGTGGGTATAAAAAAAAGTATTCACCCTACTTCATGGAATCAAAATTGATTTAATTGGGATTTTTTGCCACTGATCAACACAAAATACTCTAGAATGTCAAATAAAATAAAAGCTTTTTCTTAATTACAAATAAAAAGCAGACAATTGATTCCATAGGTATTCACCCCCTAATATTTGGTAGAAGTACCTTTAGCTGCAACTCTGTGAGTCTCTACCAGCTTTGCACATCTACATTTTTGCCCATTCTACTTTTCAAACTTACTCGAGCTCCATCAGGTTGGATGGGGACCACTGGTGAACTGAACTGGAATTAACTGGCTTATGCAATCAATTTATTTTTAAACAACATTTTAGCTTAGCAGCATTTTTTTTATTTGAATGGGTATTTTGTGTTGATCAGTGGCAAGAAATACCATTTAAATCCAAGGGGGTGAATACCTTTTACACCCAATGTGTGTGTGTAAATAAGAACATTCTGTAGATCTACACACTTTGGGTAAAGTAAGCAAAACAGAAAATGACCAAAAATTAGGAGGACTTGGAGGATTTTGATTGAAATTATATTCTGTTCAAAGTCAGCAATTGATGCATGCTTAACAATCAGATGCATAATTTTGATTTTGAGTTCCCCTGACCAATCGTGATAACATGTGTTGAAAATCCTAAATCTGCCTGTACTCCTAAACCATTGCACCAAGAGACACTGCAGAGGACGATATAAACACATGTACATACATTTTAAATACATGGAAGGATTAGACCCTAAACGCCTACAAACCTCAAGTCTGATATCTACACATTTACATAATGTACAGGAATCTAAATTAACCAAAGTAGTGCATTTATCAAAATTATTACGGCATATGAATATTCAAATTCTGACAGTTCACTGGCCTCGATACGTGAGCATAATCAGCGATAACAAAAACGTGAGTGAGAGAACATCGCATCTCCTCCAAATCGAGAGGCCCTCACCGGAGACAGCACAACATCATTTCCCTCCATTTTCCCATCCTTTAGTTACTTCTGCAGTTCTACCAGCGTTATCATGTTTCTGTGGGAGTGTGTAGGTTGCAGTTTTGTATACGAGCGCTCGGGATAATGTAACCGGGTCTACATGCGTGTGCATATGTGTCTCGGTGTGAGAGAGCGGTTTATGTGAATGTGTGGGTTCTGCTTCCCCAAGGTCAGCCTTTTCCCTGACCCCAAGATGCCTTGCTCTTCCCTGACAGTTGACATCAACAAATGCAGACTGCACACTGCAGAGGATCTAGGGGTGTGTGTGTGCGTGGGGTGAGGAGCTCATTCTCATTCTCCACCAGCCCTAGACCACGTGCACCACGAGCGAGACCCCCCCCACCCCCCACCCCCCTTCCCCTCGCTATCAGATCGATACTGCTCTTCGCCTTTCATCTGACCGGCGCTCTTCCTGGAGAAACCCGATACTGCGCTGCTCACACTCCCCCTCAGAGGACAGGGTACTGTGGGCAGCCTGGTGTTTGCTGCTTTGCAGATCCTGTTGTTGTTGTTGTGGGGGGGAGAAAATGCTAGCAAGGGGCTCTGCGCGAATGTGTGTACAAGTGTGCATCTGCGTGTGTTTAGAATGCGCAGTTAGCCAGTTATTCGGATTTAAAATAAATGGCCAAACATCACATTACTATTTAACGACGGCCCTCCAAAACCAAATCAAATAAATTATGAAACAAAGGCTCCAGTCTTACACTTATGATACAGTGAGGTAATGTTTGAAATTGTCATACTGTTTTTAATTTGGCACAGCTCATTACCTTAGCTAATTGCTAATCTTCACAACACTTCAGGAAGCTACAAACATAGTTTTCATAAGGGCTTTTACTCTGTGCCACATTTGTCTGGCAAAACTAGGTACATTTTATGACAGTGTCTACCCCAGTCCATGAATGGGAGTAAATCTTGTACATATTACAATACATTTTATTATACATATGCTGCTCATTTTAGCTTCATGGCTTCAAACTGTTGAGATCTCATTTTAGGCAATTTTAGGAAAATGCAGAATGGGAGTGCTTGTGTGTGTGTGTACACGTATGTGTATGTGCATGCGTGTGTTTAATTCAGACTAAGCTCTAAAAAAATAAACTTTACTGTAAATAGCAATAAGGATAATGTTTTAGGGTCATGACCTGAACATCTGTTTCCTGTCCAGTGTGAAATTGTCCCTCCCTTCCAATCCACCCAGTCCATTCCAATTAGACTCTTCCCTTCTTGGCCTGATGCACATGCTGTGCTCCACTGACCTCTGTGAAGAGAAACCCTTTAGTTGTTGTGAAATTTTAATTTTCAAAACTAACCATCCCCAGACTCCTTGTGTCACTGAACCCTGTGACATGATTTCACCAGCGCAGTTACCCACACAAAGCTTCTGGAATCATCCTCCCCACCCTTTTTTAGGACTTTTTAGCTGAAGGAAAACAAGACAAAGAAGTCAACATTGTTGAGAAGATGATAGATGGTTTTAGGATTCCACGCAGTGTAATCTTGAGCCAGTTACAAGCCTTGTGGTTATAATTAGGATCTGTCATGACAGGAAACCTTAATACCTTTTTATGTAGGATACCTTCCTCTCTGGGTAGCTGACCTCTGAACAACCTTACCATCATCTTCCCTGTCTGAACATCACGCTTCCCCCATCGTTTCCCCTGGGTGCCACATTCGTAGTCTTATTCCTTTTAAACGCAGGAAGGTGGGCTTGAGCGTTCACAAACATCCTTGTTTGACTGTTAGCTAAGGTAGAGCTTAAGAGTGCTACGGGGGAGAGGTTTGCTCGTCGGCTGTCTTTTCTCACTGCGCAGAGTCTCTCCAGAGAAGTACGGCAGCCCAAGGGGAAACGCAGAGAAGGCACAGCTGCCTTTGCACTACTTCTAACCCACCGATTTGAAAGGATAAACATAGACGTATTCGTTTGACTCCGTATTCCATATTCCTGATGGAGGAGGGCTGCACTGCCATGAATGTCATCGTGGAAGGCGTCGGTCTAGGCAGGGGAACCGGGGTGATTAACGCCGACGCCTACTGGCAGGGCAGCTAGGGGCACACAGCTGTGCAGCATTATCTAATTGTACCTGTGTGCTTAAAACTGCTCTGCTCTCTTAGTAGGTGGCTGGAACACGGGACCTGAATGAGAACCGAGTGAAACTGAAACTGAAAAGTTGCAAACGTCTGTGTGTAGTGTTGTGTCGGAGGAGGAGGAGGGCTGCAGTGCCACGAATGTCATCGTCTTTCGTATTAATCATTTGGCTGATGAGCCAGTCCATTTCCGACAATGACAAAGAGGACACGTTATCTTAGTAGCCAAGTAATAGAGTTGTGGGTTTTTCTTTTTGTTTGTGGCGTTGGAAACAATCTGGGTGCTATGTTGAAAAGCGCGGTGGCTGGCATGCAAGGCCTCTACCAAAGGCCAGACTTACTGGACCAAAGGCCCTCATTGGCCCCTTTTCCAATGTCAGAATCCAAACTTGGCAGAACATTAGCTAATGGCCAGAAAACTGGATTTTAGGGGATGCAGTCAAACCAGAAGTGAGGCCTAACCTGGGGCATTAAGCCTCATTCAAGCCCATGAGCCCATCAGAACTAGGGCAGGGTAATACTACTTTGTCTACATTTTGTTTTAACCGAATCTAAAAAACACAGTTACTGTTTTTGTCAGCCAATAGTAAGTTAGCTAGCCAGTAGCATTGAGAGAAGAAGTTGTACGTACCATCAAAAAGGAAAGTAGCAAGAACAAACACATAGGAATCTTCAGGTCTGCCAGTTTGTCATTCCAAAAAGCTTCCATATTCTGCTCCCTCTTGGGCCCTTCTTCTACTTCTTCCACTACTTTGGCATCAAGGACCAGAGTTTTCAGTTTTGAAAGACAATAGAAAAACCCCCGTGAGCATACTAAAGTTCCTGCCTTTAGTTAATGGACCACAGTTGTTCTGATGAGTGGCTATTAAAGTAGCTGATGTAAAGAATATATTTGTGAGCTTTTTCACACGTAAAGAGGAAGAAAGTGTTGTGAAAAGGTTTAACCCCTCTAAACCTTTATAAATTGTATGAAGGTCCTTGAATCACCTGTGAGGCTTTTAGACTTACAAACAGGTGTGCAAATGCAGGATTGACCAGTCACCATAACAGAGCCACCGGAACCCTTCACTGTGGCAAAAAAGCACTCGGGCCCATAGGTTTCTTTTGTCCACTGCGCGGTAGACCATTGCTTGTGTTTTTGCACCAGCAAATGTATATTTCTAGATGTAATAAGGGGATTATGCACTGCAACCCCACCATAGTATCCCTCTCTGTGAAGGTCTCAATGGACTGTTCTTGCTAAAACTGCCTGCTCACGCCCTAGTTTGATATTTATACTCAACTGATTGAGTTGCTCATCTGTTTTGCCTTGCATCTCCATCGGCTTGGGCATTAGTGTAGTATAATGGTTAGGGGAATTGGTTTGTAATGCAAATGTTGCAGGTTCAAATCCCAGGTGGGGTACCGCCGTTGTACCCTTTAGCAAGGTGCTTGAACAGAATTAGTTCTGTAAATATGCATCTGTATAAATTGATTGTATGTGAAGAAATGTGAACTGTATAAGAGTGTCTGTGAAGTGTCTTGGTAATGATCCAATGGACGTACATCACAGTGGAGGAGTATGCGCTTTCGACCACAATTGTAAACGAGTTGATGATGTCTTTCCCTCAGACTTCTATGCCAGCATCACCTTAACCACTGTTCCTCATGAAACATAAGCAAGTTGAGCAGTCTTCATCACTGAAGCTTCTGCCAAACATGCCCCAACAATCATTCCTCTTTCAAAGTCACTGAGCTCTCTTTTTATAGCCATAGTAGCCAAAATAATGGACAACTGGGCCTACCCAGCATTTTTATACATAACCCTAAGCATGATGGGATGTTAATTCCTTAATTAACTCAGGAACCACACCTGTGTGGAAGCACCTGCTTTCAATATACTTTGTATCCCTCATTTACTAAAGGGTTTATTTTATTCTGGCGGTTACCTGCATGTTAAACACCTAGCTGGCTTGTTTATAATTAGCCAGGTAAACCAAGCTAATTACCCTTAGAAAAAATATATTTGACACAATGTGTATTTGATCACGATCTGCAATAGGTAGGAACACTCTTGTTCATATGCAAGAGGAGATACTGTCAGTTGACGCTGGCAACTGCGACCGGGGTTCGATTCCACCGGCCGCACCAGTATCGGCTCTGGCTGGGAGTGCCACTAGGGGGCGGCAATTCCCAACCCCAGGGAGGGGGGGGCAAACCTATATGAGTTCACTGCGTATAGGAGTGGCTCTGCGTACTCGGCTCGGAGTTACAGTCGACAGCTTGGCAAGTGCTGGCTCGGAGGAGGCGGTACATCACCTTTGTCACTGCCGGTCTTGGGGTTATGGAACTCACAATACGAGGGGGATTGACATGAAAAGAGAGGGTGTAATTGGCTACTAATTGGGAGAAAATGGGAAAAACTCTGAAACAATAAATCTGTAGAAAAAAACATACATACTCTTTTGCCTGATCAGTACAGGATACAGAACATTGGTGCGAGAGTTAGATGAAATGGTAAGATTTTTGTTTGGAGCTGCAGTGAGAGGTGGTGGAGAGACCAGGCCTTAAACCTCTTTGCCACCTCCTTAAAAGGCCCTGCAACCTACTCAGGCGACCATGTCTTAGTCTCCCCCATATGACTCCATTATGCTCTGTGACCCATCCACCCCCCTCTGTTTCTACGCCAGAAAATAAATACAATCAGAATGCTGTCCAAACAGCTGTTTAGTCTTCCCAAACCAAACCACATCAGATTGTTCTTTAATTGGCAGTCTGAGACACCTGCTTTCCCCCAAAAAACCCATAGGAGCACTGGCGTGCGTTTATGCAGTTTCCATTCTGCGCGGGACGACCGTGGTGGGACGGGACAGCAGGGGAGCATGCGTGAGCGCGCAGGCGAGTAAGATGATGTATCCTCTGAGCCAAGCTGCCAAGCCCAAGGGGCGGGACTCAACACTGCAAACAGTGCTGTCATGCTGTAGTAACTGATGTCATTCTTCTTTGAAATACAGCAAACCATCTCAAGCACCTTCCTCAAAACACAGAGGTGGGCATCGAACACATACTTTTCCAGACTACCCGATAAGAGAAGTGCTTTGTACAAAACTGATGGTCAGTTTCATATATATCCATCCTGTGAGTAAAAACCAATATGAGCCCAAGAATACATGTCTCAATCTCTTTAAAACCTCATAAACCCATAATGGACTACATCTATGCCTGTGGAGATTGTACTGTATAGTGTTATGGTGGCATAGTTTCTGGTAGTTTCATGGGAGGGCCAGACCTAACCTGAGTTAGACCAATTGATATTCTCTGAAAGTATCACCTATAGCTATCTTGCCTTTATAGAGTCTGATTAAGGGCTAATTTGGGGGCAATATAAAAGAGGAGGACATAAGCTGCTTTCTCACTCTTCATAGCTGAAAAGGAGGAATGAATGAGGAATACATATCAATCCGGCTGAGAGACCATTACTGTCTCGATCCTTACACGCTGGCCCTAAAAACAAGGGACAGAAGCGTCTCTTTCAACACTCTTGGGCATAATGCACATATGCATAAATCTAGTCATGCAGAAAGCAATAGTCAGTTATGTTCTCAAAACAGTTAGCAACAGCATGAATGTATGATCAAGTGCTGTCAATGCCACAAAATGATATCAAGGCCCAAAAAATATATATCTATCTTATTTAATCATCTCTCTGACGTCATAAACAAATGTAGAATGAAGTGCTCAATTGCCCGTGATAGCGGTTTGATCACACTTTTGGAGAGACCACTATACGGCAGCAAAAGACAGTTCCATCTGTCCTTAAGGGACCCACAAGAGATGGCTGAAGCATATGCCAAGCCCTTTTGCTGTCATGCCTAGGCCTGTCTTCTGCGACCGTTTCCTAGTCAAATGATGCACCAAAGGAATTGTACTGTATTGTACATGTGCATCTGTTTGTAAACTTGTTTTGATATATAATATGTTTGCTTCATTGCTACCGCGGCTCAGTCAGACTGAAAAAGTCTAGCAGTAATCCGCATGCAGGCTTGTGTGTAAATGTAGGCCCTTGAGTGGACGAGTCTTGTTCCACAGGCACCGTGGTTACATCTTACAGCTTCCCCCGTTCACTGTGGGACAGTGGGTAGGGAATGATCATCTAGAATATCCACGGCTATTCAGAGTTTGTGTCCCTTTTACCAAAACAGACTAATCTCAGCTGATGATACAACCGCAAGCATAAACCACTTCACTATTGTTAGAAAATAAATGTAAAATGCCAGCATGAAGATCCACCTTTAAAAGATGGGTTTTGGCTGACAATGGCAACTTTCCATAAAATGTACAAAGTGAATCCATTAAAAACAGAGGAAGTGATTTAAGGACACTGGTAATCCCAGGAGGGCAAGGGCTGCTGGGGGAGAGCATGGTACCAGGGTGCTCTGTGGAGTGATTCTGCTTGGCAGGTAGATGAAGTGTGGATCATGTGGGGAGGCTCTGGCTGATTAATGGGAGAGAGGAGGCGCTGGAAAGAAAAGCAACACAATAAATCACCATTCCCACCACGATGGTAATTGCAATTGAAATGAATTTGTCTGCCGAGCAAAACCAATAGCAATTGATATTGACCGAGGCCTGGGTGGTCCTTCGAGAACAAAGCCCAAAATAGAGAATTGAAATGTATTTGTGCAGTATTTACATCAATATTAGTGCATCGCTTAGAGATGTGTTTATATGTGTCTGATATGTTTTTTTAGCACAGGAATCAAATAGAAGACAGGGGTGTCAGAGTTCGTAAAATGCATTTTAAAGTGATGCAGGCTGGTGCAGGTGCCCAATCAAATCGGCAGTGTGCAGTGAGGTGGAGGAAACCCTGCCTACTAAAACTGCCCCACCCTAGCTGGTGCTTTAGCCAGCACTGGATCATTCCGGATGGAATCGATAGTTGGGCATTGCATCAAGATCTAATGCTTTAGCTGGACAAGCCACCCAACAACCAATTATTCCATGTCTATAAAGAAATGATCGTTATGATGGCTGGCACCCCTACTGGCAGCATTGCTTGCATCAACCAGAGGATACCATGGCAAAGCTGGCCCGTTCTGACAGTGCCCGGGCCCAGCGTGGGCAGATGATGGGAGGCCGGAATATTTGGTGGTGATGGGAAATGTAAAGTCCCACAGCAACAGTACAGCTAGCTAATTCAATTTGGATCGAGCAGCATGCACTTCTCTGGCTAATCACCATGCCCAACTTTGGCCCAAACAACTTGGCCCTTGGACAGTAGATCCGCTAACCGGCTGATGCAATGTTCATGTGTGTGTGCACATGAACATGGGGGGGTGTGACATACAAACTACTCTTCTGTGTGGGCTGGCTGGCTACATTGCTTAGATGATTGTCTCAGTTCTTATATGCACTGCAATCTTTCCCCACCCAAATGTGAAAGAGTAACACAGTAGGTTGTCAAACAATTAATACATGTGATGACAATAATTGTTTTATTTTTTAAAAATGGATTGTAATTGATCACAATTTGAATCATTTCATAAACCACTGGATGCACATTTTAATTGAGGATGTTTCAAGGTGAATACATATCCAAACAAATGTTTTTGTTTGGAATTTCACTCTCACACATGGAATTTCTTCAGTAAATAAAACAAAAAGAAACGATTAGTTATGATGTGAGTTCCCGTTTATTAATGAGACCGCTATTTTTGCTTGGACATAATGCAAATTGAGAATTCGGAAGGACATTTTTTAATTACCGGCTGCAAAAACTGTGAATTGAAATGCGAGTCATGAAGTATCCGCTTTAAGATTTCTATAAATCGTCTAATGAAATAAAGTACAAGCTCATCGCAGAACCATGCCATGGTTGTGCCGTGTTTTTCCAGCCCATTGCATTAAACTGTATGGTATGTAGTCCTGTACTGTAGTTGGGAATAGAGAAGATGATAACATTTCTGGCTAAAAGTTACGCCATAGGATGCTGCTCAAAAGTTAGATTAAGCATTTCGTTTTAGCAGTTAGTATTTTTCCTTATAATGTTTTGCTTTTCGTAATGCTTTTGAAAATAGCTGTTTTTTTGAAGATGAGAAGCGTGTAGAAAGAGAGTCAACAAATCATATTTTCAAGTTGAAAATGAATAATTAATGCATTTACAATTTGGTTAAATGTAGGTTAAATCATTCCAATCTGTTACGTATGAAAGCAAAGTTTCCTCCAAGTTAGTTCACTGGTGCCAAGAAACAAGACCCGGTTCAGGAATACCTTGCACTTACTGCATCAAGCAAACTTTCTCCCATATTAAATGATCAATAAATGAACTATTTCACACACAAAATCCACAATGCACATTTCAGTCTAAATTATGAGATATGTTCTTTTAAAAACCCCAGTTATATATGTTTCTGGGAAAGACAAGCTTATTTATGTTGTCAGGGGAGAGCGGTGCCATCTTCTTCAGCCTAATGAGGCAGATAGTAAGACAAGATGTTTGCAAGGCACTGTAGTGTCGGGTGTGGCACGCAAACGTGCTGGACGCAATGAACTTCCATGAGATTTTTGCCATTGGCTGTATTTTTGTACTCTTAAAGCAAGTTAATCATGTTTCTTCCTCCCACATTAATCTTGGCTGTAAAGTCTTGGTGGAACCCAAGCCTGCACAAAACACTGGTAGTGAGAGAGTTCAAGCACAGAAAATGGAATGCCCGGGGCCCCTGGGTTCCGTCTCGGAGAACCCTGTCACCTGTGTCACGGCCGGTCCCAGGGCTACAACAGCGAGCTCGCAGTACGAGGAGGGATAGTTGACATGAAAAGAGGGTACAACTGGCTCCTAAATTGTGAGGAAAATGGGGAAAAATCTGAAACCAAAAAAAAATGATGCTCTACAATGAAAGCTCTGAAGACCTCTCCACTACTTAATGGTTATGGAAGACACTTTAGAAGATATTTGGATTGTTGGAAGATTTTGTGACAGAAACTTCTGCCAGAGGAATATCTAATGCATGTGCTTCAGAGGACAGGCAGGCTCCTCTGCGCTCTTCCAAATTGACAGAGGATGCAGCAATGGGATGCACCTACAAGTACAACTGAAGAATCGAAATTGGGGGGAAAACTCATAGGGTTTAAAAATGATTTAATTTTTTAAAAAGGCTCTGCATGATTAAATAAACTATCCATCCATCCATTATCTAAGCCGCTTATTCCTGGTCAGGGTCGCGGGGGGCTGGAGCCTATCCCAGCATGCGTTCCGGGCGAGAGGCAGGAATACACCCTGGACAGGTCGCCAATCCATCGCAGGGCACACACACCATTCACTCACACACTCATACCTACGGGCAATTTAGACTCTCCAATTAGCCTAACGTGCATGTCTTTGGACTGTGGGACGAAACCGGAGTACCCGGAGGAAACCCACGCGGACACGGGGAGAACATGCAAACTCCACACAGAAAGGCCCCCGGCCTGGATTCGAACCCGAGACCTTCTTGCTGTGAGGCGACAGTGCTATCCACTGCACCACCGTGCCGCCCTAAATAAACAATTTTTACTTATTTTTTATATAATATTTTTAATATAACAGCCCTGACACAACATTGCACACTCATGCACTGTCAATGCATGCACGCACATGCACACACACTGACTCTCCGCTCCCCCCTCCCCTTCCTCTGTCCTCTTCATCACCTGGTGTAATGTGAAACCTTGATTCACAGGCACCCAAATCCTGCCACAGTTTATTTAGAGCAGCTCTGGGGATCTGCTGCGCTGTAATACCCGCGCTCTCCAGCAGCTTACGGCCCCCTGCTCCCCAATCCTCTTAACCACCGCTTCTCCTCCACACATCCCATCCTCTGATCATCCTCCCTGTGACCTCCACAGGCCCAGTCTGCCTCTACCCGCTTTTGTACTTGCATCTGCATTTGTACCTGTTCCCTCCGGCTGTGCCTGCCACATACATATATCTGCACCTGTAACCATGTTGCATTTCTACCTGTTCCTGTATCTTTGACTGTACGTGTGTGCACCCGTAACTCTACCTACACCTGTATCTCTATCTTTGCCTATGGCTGCATCTGCAGTACCAGTCAAAACTTTGTGTACACCTTCCATCTGGATTACGGCTAATCAGGAACTCCTTCATTCTTCAGCAAGATAACGACCTGAAACACACCTTGAGGTTGTGCAAGAACTACCTGGTGAAGGAGGAACATGAAGGACAACTCAAACTAATGACCTGGCCTGCCCAGTGTCCAGACCTCATTCCCATAGAATTTGTACGGGATGAACTGGACAGAAGAGTCAAAGCAAAGCCACCCTCTGGGAAGTGTCTCTGGGAATTGCTGCAGGAGAGCTGGGAAGACATTTCGGGTGATTTCCTGCTGAAACTTATTAACCGAGTGGCCCGTGTTTGTGAGGCTGTTATCAAGGCAAAGGGTGGCTATTTTGAGGAATTTCAGTTTTTGAACATTGCTTTGATGTTCCTTTGTATATTTCTACATGGATTTTTGTCATTTTCAAGTATTTACAGAAACTTATACCGTGCAAAACATTGTCATTTATGAAATAAACCTAGTTGACAGCAGGTATGCTCAAACTCTTGACTGGTACTGTCTATCCATTCATGCTAAACTCAACTTTGCTTCTCCCAGGACGTTATGTACACCTGCATGCTCCTAGCTGCCCGTTTCATTAACGGATCTGTTCTTTCCACAAGTTATTTCTTCAAAGCCACACCTCTCTTTTACACGCCATTGATAGGCCTGCTTGTCCTGTACCTGTTTTGGTGGAGCAGCTGGACCTACAATGAGGATTAATGTGGGGGAACATCTGCGCAGGAGGCACTGGGGTGCTGCAGAATCCTCAGGTGAGACGGTTCACTGCGCTCAGTCTCTGTGCAGAAGCCACACGTCACTCACCACAACAGGACAAATCTGTGGCAGCAGTCCAGACCCTTTGCCAAGCATAAAAGCCTGTGTGGACATGCAAACATATATGCATGCGGGCATGTATATAGTACACACACACACACACACACACACACACACACACTCAAACATCAGAGGTGAGGCTGATGAGGGGTGTGGTGGTTGGGGAGCTGGGTTTATAACTAGGTAGTTGCAGGTTTGAAACCCCTGGTAAGCCTGCCATTGTATCCTTCAGTATAAATGCTTCAGTAAATACCCTGCTACATAAATGGACAATTTGTGAAAAAAAGGCAGCTGTGTGAATTGCTCTGGATAACGATGCTAAGAAATTGTATACAATAAACACGGAGACACACAAAATCACCTAGGTTCCCGTTTCAGCTCTAAAACACAACCCTAAATGCGAATAGTCAGGGGAAAAACAGCAATTGGTAAGCTGTTCTCCCTTGAGTTATTTTACATTTTCCTGCATGTCTGGAATTGCCCACTTGACTTCACACAAAATGTTAACAAGCAAACAAAAACCCCGTCACCCCATTCGACAAGCGTTTGTTTGCGTTGCCCATTAACACAGGATGAGCCAGCCGTGTATCATTTTGTGTTCGTCTTAGCTTTTCTAAAACTTTTAAAAAAATGTATATATTGTACGGGAGTTGGGATCGAGTCTAAGTGCCTATTTTCGCGTACAGATTTGCACTTTTTTGTAAAGCAAACCCAGAGTTTCCACATTTCGCTGCCTGCGTAGCATTTCAGGCAACCGGGAGCTGGTTTTAGTCATTTCCCCCCCCAAGAATCTATATTTCATAAGCGTGCAGTGCAGCTGCATTGCCCAATTATCAGCAGATAAGGCACAGAGCCCCTGAAGCGTCAGGAGAGATATTTAGGCAGCGGAGAGCATTCAGACAGGGACTCAAACCTCCAGGGGCTTGAGAGCCGAACCACGCGTTTTCCCTCTCTCACCGATTGCATCCTCGCCTTAAAGACAGGGTTCAATTAACGCCGGTGGCACCGGAGCCGTGGCACCGGAGATGCTGAATCGTCAAGCGGCAGCGAAGTGACGGTTGACCAATTTCTCCACCAGGCTTGTGTGACTCACCGGCCTCTTGCTCAAGACACGTAAAGAACAATGGGAATGTGAGTAAAAAGCCCCGTTTCCCGCCCACAGACAAGGGGAATGGGTATTCCCGCGGGAGTGTGTGGGATTTGGTGGGACCCCGTTACTGCTCTTTAAGACATTCCTCGCCGGTGGGACAAGCTGTCCTCCTCTGAGCGTCAACTCCTACCCATCCTCGCTCTCACGCCATGGGCAGACAGCTCAAAAATATTCAGCTGACCTCACATAGCAGTCCTGGATTCGAATTTGTTTCCCGTTTCAGTTAGCCAACTTCCATAATACTGTATGTTATAATACCCCACCCCACTCACCCCTCCCCCCCTACACACACACACACACACACACACACACGCACACAACTACATACAAACACACACACACACACACACACACACCTACATACATACATACAAACACACACACACCTACATACATACATACAAACAAACAACATTCATGCGCACACACAATCACATACTCTCACATACACACACACATCTTGTGTCAAGCGTAGTTGTACCACTGCTGGCACTCAAGCAAAGACAAGGACAGGTATGTATATACACAAAGTGATCTAGAGTAGAAACACGTGTATAGCTTAGGCTATTTAAGGACTTTAAGGAGCAGCAATGCTTTCTGTTCTCCAAAATCATGGTTCTATGCTTCTCTATAACTTTTTTTCACATTAAGAGACAGGAACATGATAGAGGAAGTACACTGCATCTACCTCTGTGGATATATTCTCACACAGTTGAGCGGGGGACTTCTCTGGCCACGTTCGTACCCCAAGGTGATGCAGAGTTCGCTAGCTCATGAAATCTTTGATGAGAGATTGATTCAGCAGAACAAGAAACACAAATAATTCACAGGGCAGACAGCCTATAGGTTCATGTTGGGGTGGGGAGCGTGTGTGGGGGGAGGGGGGTGCTCCCCTCCCTCCCTCCCCAGGAAAGAACCAGTTGGAGCACAGAGGGGGTGGTAGGGGTCAGATTCAATGCCAGTTCACTCTCTGGCCAGCGGAAGCCTCCGATGGAACTGAAGGGAGGGTGTCCAATCGCCTGCTCTCCAGATGAGCAGCATCCCTCAGAAAGGAGAAAGTCGTGTTTGAGAGGGAATGGCCAGGGAGAATGGAGAAATTCCGAATTTACCGAGGCGGTAAAATGGGTAAAAACTGAGAAAAGAAACTCAAGCATCACTGTACTCTCTGCACGTCTCCCTCTCGCTCTCTCCCCCTCATTCTCAACCACATTTCTCATTCTGAAACCCTCTAGTACAACTTTTTTTAAAAGAAGAAAAAAAAGGTAGTCAAAAATATGCAACCTCTACAAACAAAATAGCCTGGCTCCTATCCTTTTCCCAGTGTACAGAGAGAGCAAACACACCACCCACACATCCAGACACACCCAAGCACACACACAGACACAGACACACACCCACTCTCACCTGGTGAGTCCGAAAATTAATACAGTAAATTATTGAGGGAGTGTGTCAGGTGGAGTGGGCCCGTTGCCCACCAGTGGCTGGTCGAGCTGACCATGAGGTTTTTTTCCTACAGCCCCTCAGTTTCCAAGGCAACAAATTAATCTCTGGCTTGCGCTCTCTCTCTCTCCCCCTCACTCATTCTATATCTCGCCCTCACCTTCTCTCTCTCTCTCTCTCTCTCTCTGCAGAAGTGAATCTCAGCCTCTACCACTTGACAATCAACCAGCAGCCAAATAAGATCTCTTTGATAATTCAGAGAAATTAAAAAAGAAAGTTTCCTTCTGACAAGTATGTTCCGCTGTGAGAATCCCCAGCAGCCCCTGACATCTCGTTACAGTTACCACGGTGACGCACTTCCTGCCAGGACGCACGACACTTCTCAAGTCCAACACCCCCTGAAAGTGAGGTGGGGAAAAAAAACACTATAATATTGAGGTAAATATATTTCATTTTCAGAAATGTGCTTCTTCATCTCAGTATTGCTTATCTGAGAAATCGTCAGTTGAACCTACGCACCTGATGGATGTTTTGGGAAATCCAACTTATCGTGAGATCACTTCGTTGTGAGTTTTAGAGGGGGTAGCACATGCAAACTCAGCAGAACCTACTTCCTCTTCAGCCCTTTTCACAAAGACGGTCTGAAGTCATATGGAAGAACTAAACCATGTCAGAGTGATTCATATCCCTGTCTATCAGCTACAATGCAAAAGACACGCAACTATGAACAGGGGGCTGATGCTATAAAAATGTATTCACTTGTTGACGAAAACATATGCTACACAATAAAAACAACCACAAATGTCTATATTTATTGAAAGGGGGCATTGAGCTTGACCTACTGTCCATAAATGATTGGTTGCGTGCTGGAGATGAACGGTTTGTCGTAAGTCCTGCTCGAGTGTTACCTAAGCAGAGAGAGTTGGAAAAGTACAGTTTGGCCCTGGGGAGGGCAGACATGGAATGCACATTGACACACACACACACACACACACACACACACACACACACACACACAGACACACACACACACACACACACACTCCCTCAATGGGAATCCCTGTGTACACTGAAGGCACAAGCACTCCAAGGCCAGAGCACGTGGGTAAAGAAGAGAGAGGCGGGGAGAGACAAGGGAACCAATCACAGAAGAGTCTGCCGCCCCCATGTGACACCCAGCAGCTCTGAGGACACAGGATCTAACACACCTCGACACTCTGACAGCGAAGTGAGCTGGGGCCCGCGGTACGACTACAGCACAGCCACAGTGAGGGGATCCGAGGCCTTGAGGGGTTCCTGAACCGAAACCTTTTTTTCAGAAAGTGCACTTTTAGGACTACCACTGTGATGAACTTTATGAAGGCATCCCAGCAAGCAAGCAAGCATCTATCGGACCACCGTCGGCACCAGCTGTCAGCACGCCAGCGTTTAGCAAATTGAGACTACAGCGGTCTACTAGCAGCAGGACCATTCGACCAACTATTTTGACCTCTCTTAACAGCTGGTCCTCATTTCGTCTACCAGGCAGACCTCTGTAGTGCCGACATGTGAAATGCTGGTGGACCAACAGCCATACCGATGGTGGGTCGCTGTATGCTGGCTGGCTGGGATGGAAGGTGGTTCAGTCTTGCATCTGGGATGTCCTTTTATGGGTCCTGGGCATTTTATTTAAAGAACGTGAGTTGAAGTCACAAGCAAGACACGCCAGTGTTGGTATCACACTTTTTAGACGAGCTGCTAGGCCAGCCGTGGCGCCACGGCTGCAATACTGCGCTCCAGAATTTGCATGTGGTTTTCAGTGCAAGTGTACACCTACTTGTTAAAGCAGCAAGACAGCCTTAAAGATTTATAGTGCGAAATGAGATGTTCGAGGTCTGTGGTTTCTTAATAAATACATTTGAATCATTTAACAAAAATATTTGTGTTTTTCAAGCTGGTATGTTATAGTCAGGATCTTTCCCTACCTTGCAAGATCAAACCTTTGTTATGACTACGGCAGGAGGTATTGCCTGTCACTGAATAAGAAGAGTTGTTTTGTGGGATACAGAACAACTTCCATGACTGTAAATACAAAAATCAATCCTCCCCCTTTTCGATGAGGGATTGTATCAAGTGAGATGTGCCTGAAAACCTAGAAATTAGAGGGAAAGCCAGGAAGCATCAGAATTATATTACAGACAGAATTGTCTGGAACTAAACAGCTGTAATGGGAAATCATGAAATTCAATCGTTTTTCCATAGATTCAAAGTAGCAAATTCACGGCTTTCTGGCTTTCATCGCATATTACATGAGATAATATACTGATTTGGTATTGATCTCAAATGTGTTCAAATCCCCCAACAAAATGGGTTTTAAACTTTAAAATCATCAGTTTCACTTGAGGCAATAGACAAATAAATAAAAAAAGAAATAAAAAAAGAAAAAAAGAAAAGAAAAAGCGATAAATGAGGGCAAATTAAAATTTAAGGAGGCAGTATTGATCTGTGGCGGATGTCAGGGAAAGGTCGGCGCTATCTCAGCGTCAACAAACACAGAGCCTGGAGCAGGTCTGCTCTGCCAATCACCTGGCAGCTCCGCTTCTGTTCCGTGGAATGAAAATTGCCCCGTGTTGCTGCACATCGTGAATGACAGTTAAGAAAAAAAACAGAACGCTGAAGGGACTACCTTAACTTTTCACCGCTGCGTTTATTAATAAGCCGCAGCTCATGCCCCCACACATCTCGTTCTCTCCCTCCCTCCCTCCCTCCTTCCCCCGCTCTCGCTCCCTCACTCAGGAAGTGCTGCAGTAGCCTCCCTCCAGCAGCGTTTATATTCTGCGTTTAAGGCCCCAGGGTTCCACCCTGTCAATACCCATCCCCTGCACTCCTCTGCTTGGAGTTAACCTCTTTGCCGGCCGGCAAACAAAAAAAAGAAAAGAAAAAAGGCCACAGTCCTACGCTAGCTACGATTCCATAAACGTTAAAATGGCTTCCTTAAAGCTTTACGTTCGGTCGTATGTATAGTTGGTAATTTCATGTTTGGCATGGTGCGTTCGTTTACTGAAGTTTCTGGAATTTTAGCTTTAGTTGCTGCATCATCTTCGGCACAACCGTGCATTTGGGCTACGGCTAAAAAACCTGTCTCCTTACAAGCCTTAATGAGGATACAAAGTTGAAGGGAATTGAAGTAAACATACTCCTTCAATAGCTACAGAGTTACAGATGAAGACCCTACAACAATGGGCTCAACCATTTGGAAACATTGAAGAGGCAGATATTTTATATGTACTCTAGCAGGCAAACGTTTGCTATACAATACAATAATACAGATTTAAGATTTATCCATTTCCAACCCACAGTCCTAAATGTTGGAAATTCATTATGTGAATTTTGAAAAGAAAAGAGAAAAAGCTTCCCTTCTGGGCAAATGGAGGCAAACCAGGGAGCTGTCTCAACGGCACATCAAATGGCGCATCCTCATACGCGCTCGCATTATCTCTCAGCGACAGCAAACGTGTCGAGAGTCAAGCGAGGAAAGGGAGATGAGGGAAAACAGAAACACCGGTCTGCTCGTGCCTGTCTCGCCTGCAAGAGGAGACATTCTGCGATTCAGAGACACACACACAGCGACCAGCAGGGGGCGTCTTCCACCACAGGTACAGAGGGCAAAGCATGACGGGATACGTCAATAAAGGCCACAGGTTACACAACAATGGGGACGGGTGGCATGTGCATTGCCTATATGACTATTTTTTGGCCGCAAGAGGGTGTCTTCCTCATACTGTAGGAGCAACAGCACTGAGGTGCCCCGTGAGATACAAACAGGCGAGAAACCGACCTCCCAAGGATTATTATTAACATTATTAATCATGCGAGATTAACATGAAAAATGCATACATTGTAGTGTGTGAGCTTGCATGTGCGAGGTGTACGTGTGTGAGTGTACGTGTGTGAGTGTGTGTGTGTGTGTATGCATACATAAGAGCGGTGTGTGTGGCGTGTGCCTGAGCTCACATGAGAGCGAGCGCGTACGCGTGTGTACACTTGGCAACGGCGGGCGAGCGCTGGCACGTCACCCGGATCACCTTGCTCCGAGGAAGCTCGAATGTATATTAGAATCGAACGCTTTCCCGGCGCGCCGCGCAGACTTTTATTAAATCCCTCCCGCTGTACTCTTCAGCCAGGGGTATCGGGTTGCCGCGCTCGTCTCCGACTGGCGCTGGGCTAGCCTCGTGGCGGCATTACCTTCCCAGCGAGGAATGCGTCACCCCCGAGCCGTGCCCTTCCATAACAGGTGTGATTTAATACCTGAGCGCCGCTGCCCGGGGGTCAACGCGGGGACCTCGCCCACCAATCCACCGAGCCCCGCCCGCTCACCCTTCTCCCCAGCCCAACCTCCCTGTTTCATTCTGCTCCTACACCACCGAGGAAGAGGCTTGTGGAGGAGCCTCTCACAAGAATCCAAACTCACTCACCGGCTACACACTGGCACCACCATTGGACACTAACAGGGGGAAAAACTAGAGGTTTATCTGCCTTTTATTGCACCTGTGGCAATGTCCCCTTTGAATCAAGTATATTTAGTTATTAGATTTTGAACATTTATCGATTTGATTTTGAACATTGATCCATAAAGCAATCAATGTTCATTTGTGTTTGCACACCAAGGACTACACCTGCAGTAATTTAAGTACAGCAACTAAGTGCTTCCTCAAGTGCTTCCCGTGTAACAGGATTGAGTCTTGGCTTTCTCATTGATGCACATAATATTTCAAATTCAATGAATGAATTATAATGCTGCATGGGAATAATGGATAGCACAGTATCATCAGGTTTGATAGACAAGAGTGTTCGGAGCTTATCTTCCCTTTTCTGACCTGTTAAAAGGCTCCTTGTGGCACCTCTGTGGAAAAAGTAAAACCAAGGGAAACTCATTTATATAGAAACCTTGCAAGGTGGAAGAGACCATGTGGCCTTCTCAGTAATTACACTTAACTGTCTATCAGATTTGACAAACTAGTTAGCTTACAAACCAAATAGCTTGCAAGCCAGCTAAAACTGTCATGGATGCTATCAGCTGGTGAACAAGCTTGCTCATTATTGATTATAGCTGAGGCCCTCACCACAACCACAGGCCAGGCCCTACACAGCAAGGTTACTCAAATCTGGCCCACGAATCCAAATCCGGCCCTGGCTTTCCTTTCTGTCAGGTAGTTAATTGAACAATTAGTGCAATGATTGGCCAGTGTCTTCACACCTGACTCCCGGGTAAAGGGAGGGTGGAAAAACAGCAGTGCTCGGCCCACGAGGACCGTGATTTGAGTAACCCCGAACTATAGCTTTGCAGTTGAGATTATACATATATACATAGTTGCAAAACTGTTGACATATTGTCCTTTTTTTAAGTTATGAAACTCACCTTGTCTTATGGCAAAGAGGTAAGCACCAGTTAACCATGCAGATATGCATCTCCCTTGTCCATGTCCCATGTAAATATTCTTTTATAAATTCTCATTTACTTCAAGAAAATGGGCCCCAAAAGTGTAGGAATTGGGGGGGCGGTGGGGGGGTCACCGGAGGAAAGCATCTCCACTTAATGTTCAGAGTACAGTCCAGTAACACATCAGCCTCATGTGGAATAAATGACTGTTAATAAATAATTAACAAAGACATCTGCTACTACTGAATTATAAATCTGTGAAGCGCAACTATACAGGGCCAAACTGCCGTGCGTTCACACCAGATTTGATCATTACAACGTGCAGGTTTACTGCTCTCGGTTAGATTACGAACACGGTTTACACCGTGGTACAAGGCGTTGCTAGTGGGCCTTAATAGTAGTGATGAACTATTATCAATTATATGACGTGCCTTTTAGAAAGCAGGTTCAACTTGCTCGTGCACTAACAACCATCCTACACTCCTGCTGCTGTTGTGTTTGTGCTTCCAAGAAAAGAAGAAAAAAAGAAAAGCAAGAAAATACCCTGGGCCCTTTTATTTTTTTAATTTTTTAGCTTATCGGTTTTAGATAAGGCAGCTCAACTCAGCGTGCAGAAAGCACCGGAAAAGGGGAAGTACGAGTGGTGCTGAGACACTGCTGTGCCCTCTGGGAGAGGGTGGGAGACCAGGAAGCCCGGAGCAAGCCCCTGCCACAGGCCCCACTACAGGCCGGCACTGCAGGAGCTCCACACAATGCCAGCCAGTGCGCAGCTCTACACAAACTGTGGAACACAAGGCCCTGCCAGAACATCACAGGAATCGCACAGCGATGGAAATTTCACTCCCGATTCACGGAGGTTTGAGCCATTCCAGGTCTTGCTAGAAGCAGGCCGTTGCAACAAAAAAAGGTCTGTTGGGTGTCTTGTACTTGGCAAACTCGCCTACTTCTAGTAAGGTCAGGAATGGCTCGAGCTGCTGGGTCTTAGGAGTGCCATTTCCATCCCTGCAGCGGGCTCAGTCCACGCGCGGGCCTGCAGTGAAATACAACATATGAGCTCTGCCGAGATTCGCTAATCAATAGATTTAAATAGGGGGATCGACCGGTTTTTATTTGACAAATGCCTCTCCTCCTCCCTCGCAACAATAAAGCATATGCACTGGTCCGGAGCGTTCCCGCCGCTCAGTGGCGCCGTTAGACCCATGCGGGGCGCTGTACACTAGCAGCTGTACGCTGATGACTTCATCGCTGAGCACTGCGCCGAGAGACGCGATTGGGCAGGAGAGGGTTAACGAATCCGGTCGAACTCCCCGGGGTTCCGTGCTCTTGGAAGTGGAGGCCACTGGGACATTCCGCGCTCTTTCCTGAGGAGGGGGCCTTTGCTCGGAAGAGCAGTGTGGGGCCGGGGCGCGGCCCACCGGAGGCCGCTTCGATCCCTCGCCTTTCTTCAGTGGATTAGCTCCTTATCGGTCCTATGAAAGCCGCAGTTAAGAGCCGCCTCTAAACGAGGTTATCTTCAATTAAGGAGCACCTCTTTCCCAGCTTATCCTGTGCCACCCAAGGATTCAGCACTGACAAAGCACGAGACCGCCCACTCCCCTCGGAACGCCCTGGCCCCACAGTTCCCCCAAAATCCACCCCCACTGTCTGTAATTTACAGTGAATTTATTGTGGGGTCCAGTTTGGATCCCGGAGTCTCTGATCCACGTGTGATTTCCACTGTCTGTATCACCACTGCAGGGTGAGAGAGAGAGACAGAGAGAGGACCAGGACTAGAACTGTAATGTTGACCTGTAATAGTGAACCCCGCCCAACACCACACCCAGCACAGGCCCCCACATAGCCCCCTCCCACAGATCTCTGATCTCTTATGACTGTGGGTGAGGGTCATCCTACACCAACTGCTATTTTTTTAATAACTATCTACAGCAGGGGTAGGCAACCCTGGTCCAGAAGTACTAGAGCCATTTCAGTTTTTTGTTCCAACCAAATTCGATTGTACAATTTAATGGATTATTAAGAGTAAGTCTGAATATCGTATTCTGAGTGGTGAAACGCTGAGCACCTCCGGCACATGGTCACCTGCGTTCATCAAGCTTGATAATTAATCTAATTACCTAGTTCGGGGTTCTGCTGGAACAAAAAAATCATACACATTTCTGGCACTCCAGGACCAGGGGTGATAGGACTGTGCAGTCTTTAAAAATCGCACAGTATTCTGTGTACACATTTGTATACACACAAGTATACACACGCATACATCTCTCTTTTATCATTCCCCTCACCATTTGTAACTGCAAAGTAACTTTTTTTCTGTATTTTCCTCCTCACGGACCAAACCCTGGCACAGCTCAGAAAATGGAAGATTGATTGGAATGTACTCTGTAAGGAAAAAATAATTAGATTATTATCGCACCAAAAAAAAAAGAAAAAAAATTGAGCGGAGTCTAGAGGGAGGTTTTGGCAGCGGTGCCTTACGGGGTATCTGCTGATGAGGAGATAACGAGAGCTCTCTGGCCCCCCCCGGGGGCGTCGCCCCTGCGCTCACGGAGCCCGCCGGAGGTCAGGTGGAGCACGCACACATTAATGCCCCGGCCGCACTAATTGCTCCTCGCTCAGACGGATCGCCTCCGCCACGGCGCCCTGAGAGGGAGGGGGGAGGGCGGGAGGGAGGGGGGGAGGGCGGGGAGGGGGAGGGGCCCCGCAGGAGGAAGAGGAGGAGTGGGAGGAGGAAGAAGCTGGAAGCGCGTGCGGCGTGGATGCCTCCGAGCATGAGAGGAGAGGGGGAGGAAAGGGAGGGGGGGATGGTTCCCTGAGGAGGCAGAGATAGAAGATTGCCCCGACACTTCAAGAGAGCCCAACTCGCCCCCGCCACCCCCCCCTCCCTGTCTGAACCTGGACATCCACCCCCTTCCCGTACCCCCAG
Organism: Aldrovandia affinis; assembly: GCA_029706075.1. Lineage (NCBI taxonomy): Eukaryota > Metazoa > Chordata > Actinopteri > Notacanthiformes > Halosauridae > Aldrovandia > Aldrovandia affinis. The sequence continues at coordinate 2,965,269 of JAINUG010000119.1, forward strand.
AAAGCTCTGAACTCTCCGCTGAGGAGATACCATCCCCTCCGCCTCTTTTATCGCTGCTCTGGAAAGTGGCGAGGGGGAATGATGAAACTGGGGAAAATCGATAGCCCAGATGGATATATGGATAACAGGGTCTGGCATGCTCCGCCGGCCAGGCAATCCGGAGGGTACCCACACAACATCCACACGAGCAGAGAGGAGGAAAACAAGCTGCCGTGAAAACAGAGGTGATCTGCCTGGAAGAGCCAATCACTCCCCTGCACCTGTTCCCCCTGATGTATCCCTACTGCCACACACAGGCACACGCACACACACACACACACACACACTCAAACATGTGTACGCACGCGCACGCACACACAAATTAATGCATGCACATACACACAAACGCAAGCACGCACACATGTATATGCACACACACACACACACACACACACACACGCAAACATATGCCCATACACACACACACACAAACACAAACACGTATACACACAAGTATACACACGCATACATCTCTCTTTTATCATTCCCCTCACCTCTCTGCTGCACAACATATTCATGTTCTCAGAGGGAAACCTCACTGGCCCTTACCGTATCGTTCGCTTCCCTTCTTAATGAGACAGGCTACTTTACTGGCTGTGTTTCTTAGCATGTACTGTTGTGAGTGAATGAGGCAGCGGTTGCATTTCGGTCATCAAACGTGCTTTCCAAAAATTCCCACGGTACTTTCACATTCTGCGAGAATATCAACAAATGCAGAAGAAGAAAAAAAGAGGCCAAACAGAACAGCGGTCTGATCATGAAGACAAATAAATCAAGAATTACAATGTTCTCCGATGAAGGTCCACGCCTGGATGGATCACAGGGCCAAATGTCATCCAGATTTCAGTGGGAAGGTCCAACTTGATAAACGATTACCATCCTGAACAGGACACTAGACTATCACAAGGCCATTACCCAATTCATCTTAATCCTGCCTGCAACGGGCAACGTCTTTTTCGGGAGGGACGCAGTACCACAAGGTCACTGAACCTGTCTGTGTACCTATTTGGCTTACGACAATTAGATTCAACGCGAAGAATGCCAAGCACTTACAAATTAAATACAACGTCTTACCGTTTGCACAAATTACAATCAAGCTGCTTAAAATCGGGGGTTCTCGGGTGGTGTACCCATTTAAAGCACGCGCTACCGATGCAGTGATCTGCCCCCCACAGTGTGGAGTTGGAACCGGAGGACTGTGCCAGTGCTGACCGTGGCCAGGAACCATGCGGGACCATGCATCGGTTAAAGCATCACCCAGGGAGGGAGGGTCCAGCCCGCACTATATAACCACCCCATCCTGCAATAGGTGACTCCTCTAGCCTGCAGTCTGCCTGGGGAAAAGTGGTGATTGGGTGCAAGCGATTCTGTAGGTGCGTGCTAGTCTGCGCCCTCCCAAATGTATGGAGATCATTGCAGGGGGCTTGGCCTACCACGGGGACAGTGATTTGGCATTCCAAATTGGGAATGAAAAAAGGGGCTAAAAGGTTGCAAAACAAATGACATTTAATCACTGGTTGGCATACTTCAACACAAGGGATATTTACTGGCAATTAATTTTCACGGTTGGTGAAAAATGTCTAAATGTAAAATTAAACTTCCATAATGAGTTGCCATTGCGAGCATTACCCAAAGGTCTCACAACATACACTGAGAACATTTAATCAAAGAAATCCTGGAAACCACAAATATGCCTCTCTAGCGCCATCTATTGAACTCTTAACTCTATGCAGTGAGTTAAGACAACGTCAATAAGCAGTACTGCCTGTGATCAATTTGATGACTGATTTTGAAGGAGAAAACATTGGGTGCACATTTTTTTGTGCTTTTTTGGGATCACGTTGGATATATGGATCTTTGTTAGTTATTGAACGTCTCTCTGAGTTATTCCATAAAAGGTTAAATGACTTGGGTTCACTACTTATAATAGATTTACTCTAAAATTTATTTAATTTAGTTACTTTAAAATGTCTCTATCTCTAACAAGTGTGATAATTTCTTACCGATTAAACAATTTTGAAAGAATGAGACCAATATACTGGACCTGGAGGAAAGTGGGTTATTGTGGGTGGGATTTACTGTTGTTAAAAATGAGATTATTTTTCATGAGTCATGTTCCGGAAAAAAAATCAAAACAGTCAAAACTAAAAAAGAAAGTTCACGTCATAACTCAGCTACGATCCTATTTATTAACGAGGGGAGAAAATACATGTAAGGGTTTTAGCCTGATACAGGCACGAAAAGACGAAAATGTGAGAATTCATATGCAAATTTACGGAAAGGTATAATTATAGCAATTCGGTATCACACAAATCTACAAAACAATGTGTTATTGCTTTCATTGAATAAACGTACACAGAGATTGAAACAGTTATTGGATCCCACAGTGAGATCGGTGGTCAGTCTGCATTTTTTTTATTAGACTATGCTGCCCTCTTCTGGACGCTAAAACGTCCTACACATTCCAACTATTTTCCAAAACAGGATGTTATGCAACACAGTACAAGGTATTACTATGGAGTGAATTCAGTGTCAAACGCCTGCATGTGCAAAACACCATTAGCAAATATAAAGTTAAATCAAACTTACAAATGTAAATACAATCTGTAGTCTATGTGTAAAAATACACTTTGCGAATGTAATCAAAACGTGCAAATGTAAAAAAGCAATCTGCCTGTAAAATATCAAAATTTGAATAATTTTTTGACATACGAATACAATTTCTTTCACGAATTATTTTTCAATACACGTACAAGTATTGTATCATCATCATACGCTCCATATTTACGTTTTGACACCGCGTGCTGCCACGGGTTGTCTAGTGCACGGTAGGCTACTGTGCAAAACCGGAAAAATTTCTTACTCCCAGTTTTGAAGCTGACTGCTAGTCCCCCCAAGCTTAAAACATGCAATAGGCTACGGTTCATACTGTTGGGGAATGGTGTCACACGACTGTCAAAAGTCTGTACGTAAATGAATTATTCACAAACTTTTATTTTCACGAATGAAAAGCGAGAGTTGGAGGCGAAAAAAATAATCCATAATCGTAAAATGATCATTATATTTGCAGATTTGTGATAGAATGGTGGTTTCACCTTTCCAATTCGTCTATTACGTACTTATTTACGATTGTAATATTCTAATATAGCTTTTGCTGCCGCTTTTAAAAGAATAGTCTAGGCTATATTTTGTAGTTTGGCAATTGTTGTTTTCTAAATTAGTCCCACTCCGTCATGTAGCCCAAATCCAGTGTCAGCAGCAGCATAAAACTCCATGAATAATTCCCAGTGTTAGGACTTAGTGGCTGTGTAGTGGCTTCATACATGTTCCAATTAATATACAATTTTTCTAATAAAGCCAGATAACTTGACAGGTTTGCCTTTTTTTCCGTCGCGTACCGTTGGAGAATCCACATCCACAACGTGTATTTACCGCTAGAATCACGTAATGTAGCCTATCATGCATATATTGTTTTGGGATCATGTGCTGCTTTATTATACTCCACTGACTCACCAGATAGTACAAGCGCACATTCAAAACCACCTTCCAATGTTTGTGGACTATATGCGTGGATTATAAGGTGGTCTATTGGACTCAGGGACGTGCGGTCAGGGGAGGCAGGTGAGGCTTCACCTGATGAGAAGTAAAAAAAAAAAAAAAGAAATAATAAAATAAAATAAGTATTAATGCTTGTCCACTCGTCTGTGCTTTCAATGCAATTTCGGTGTGGTTCCTATAAGTTTTGATCGTTTTTATAGTCAAAATCGCTGAAATTCTGTATTTCCTGTTCAAATACAACAGAGAGACGAGAGGTGAGGCAGTGACGAGCCGAGCCGAGCCTCTCCCCAGATTGCGCAATCCCTCACAAACTAAATTGAGCGCGTGCAATTGGCGCGTGCTTGTTGCCATTTCTCTGTATGTTTCCAATATCATGTTTGAAGACACTTTTATTATACGTCTTAATTTCCATAGTGTTCGGTAATGTATTTCACGTATGTGTGTCATATTTAAGTCCTATTGATCTGACATAAATCCACAAGGAAAAGGCTTGCCTTGAGGCAGCCAGTACCTCTGCCTCACAGACGGGGGCGATAGTGAGCCTGAAGTTTACGACTCGGTTTACTCTTGCAAAAGTTAAAAGAACAACAACCAAACAAATGCACTGATTTTTCGCTCTGAAATGGAGGATTTGTTTTCTAAACTGAGACATTTTTCAAAACTGGACTTTCAATCAAACTGGGAAAGGTCGTTTTCTGCATTGAAAAGACTCAAAACATACAGTCGGAATAGGACTGACCAAGGACGACTTTCTTCCCTGGCAATAATCTCAATTGAGACAGAGAGACTTTTAAAACTCAAAGAAGAAAAGGAGGACTTTTACAACAAAGTCACGGAGATTTTCGTCCAGAAAGAAAGGCGAATGGACTTCATTTACAAGTAAAGGTAAGCTAAGCAATATTTTCACTTTAACTTGTGCGTGTGTCAGGATTATAACAAAATAATAGCAGTGGAAATAGCCTAACTGAAATGAAAATAAAAACTAAATAAAATCTACAATGAACGACACAAAACGAACTAAAACGAAAGTTAATTGCATCTAAAATCAGCTATATTTTTCCCGTTTTTTAACAATCACGTTCAAATTTTCCCGTTATTCAGCGCTTACATAGCCGAGGCCAGGGGTCGGTAGGAATGCCCCTCCGGTCCTCGCCGTCAGATATAACGTCTTTTTTTAATAATTGGGGCGGGTTTTTTGGTGTGAAAATCAGAATGTTTATGTTATCTGTATTAAAACATTGTATAATAGCACTGTAGATCTGCATTTTCGGTGCGCGTGCACGTGCGGCGCGTTCATATAGCCTACAAAGTGTTCAGGTTTGAGGTTTTGAAAATCTGGTCGCCCTACTCTGATATCCAGTGCCTCCCCAACCATTGACCTCACCGCACGTCACTGATTGGACTGAGATCTGGTGACTGTGGAGGCCATTGGAGTGCATTGAACTCATTATCATGGAACCAGTTTGAGATGACGTGTGCTTTGTGACATGGCATAGACTGTGGCCATAAGGGAATGCACATGGTCAGCAACAAGACTCAGGTAGGCTGTGGCATTCAGGCAATGCTCAATTGGTAATAAGGGGCCTAATGTCTGCCAAGAAAACACTCCCCACTCCATTACACCACCACCACCACCAGCCCGAACCGTTAACACAAGGCAGGATGGATGCATGGATTCATGTTGTTTACGCTAAATTCTGACCCTCCCATCTGCATGTCGCAGCAGAAATCGAGATTCGTCAGAACAGGCAACGTTTTTCCAATCTTCAACTGTCCAGTTTTGGTGAGCCTGTGGCCACTGTAGCCTCACTTTCCTGTTCTTACCTGATAGGAGTGGAACCCGGTGTGGTCTTCTGCCACTGTAGCCCATCCACTTCAAGGTTCGATGTGTTGTGCGTTCAGAGATGCTCTTCTGTACACCACTGTTGTAATGCATGGTTATTTGAGTTACTGTCGCCTTCCTGTCAGCTTGAACCAGTCTGGCCATTCTCCTCTGACCTCTCTCATTAACAACTCGTTTTCGCCCACAGAACTGCTGCTCACTGGATGTTTTTTGGTTTTCGCATCATTCTCTGTAAACTGAGCCTCTGAGAATGTTGTGCGTGAAAATCCCATGAGATCAGCAGTTTCTGAGATACTCGCACCACCCCGTCTGGCACCAACAATCATTCCACGGTCAAAGTCACTTAGATCACATTTCTTCCCCATTCAGATTTTTGGTCTGAACAACAACTGAACCTCTTGATAATGTCTGCATGCTTTTATGCATTGAGTTGCTGCCACATGATTGGCTGATTAGATAATTGCAATCAGCAGGTGTACAGGTGTACCTAATAAAGTGGCCACTGAGTGTGTGTATATATATATATATATATATATAGTCAGTGGCTTGCCTGTTTTGTTGTGAATGCCACCACGATCTTGGAGCATGCGCTTCCATCTACTGTTGCCCTTTGCTGATGATGTCTTTGGACGTACATCTTTGGAATGGATTTCCAATGCATATTGATTAGAAATTCTTTGAATGTATTCCCATTCTCATTCACACAGAGGGGGGACAATCAGCCCAACTGTGTTGTTTAAATTCCCTCTCATCTTATTCAAATTTGTGTGTGTGTCTGGGGCTGGGTGTTATATAACAAATCTATTTACGCAATTTAAAATTCTCTCCATATGTCCATGCATATTAAAAAAATCCTATGTGAATATATAATGAGCAACGTTGAATAAATAAACTGAAATAAACAGAATAAATACATAAATAAATATGTTCTTTCAAAAGCAGCAGTAGTGCAGAGAGTGAGAAAGCCAGACCGAGGGAAGCGGCGTGTGGCTGAAGCAGTGATGCGGTAGCAGTGGAGCACTCCGGAGAGCAGAGGCCTCCTCCGGTCCGGGTTTTCCAGAGAGTTGCCATGGCCCGAGGAGGAAGGGGGAGAGGGGGGGGGGGGGTGGGATTGGGCCCAGGCCTCATTAACTGTGCTGAGAAGGCACATCGGGAGCCGTTTACAGGGCCGGCCTACACTCATTAAGCCCCTATCCTCCCGCTAGCGCTGTGCGCACCCGCGAGCCCTCCACAATCAAATCAAATCAAATCAGCCAGCCTGGGAAATGACTATTAAAAAAAGATACAGGGGCATTGACTGTGAAGCACTTCCTCCTAACGCCCCACCACCCACCCCCCCGCTCCCCAAACGCACACAAAGGCTAACATTTTGGGTCAGATGGGATGTTTCCGTAGGCCCACGTGAAATGTAGTGTGACTGAGAAGGCCCAGTTGAGCTGGGCTGAAACATTAGGTCCTCCCGAGGGCAGGCGCAGGCACAGGCCAGGGGTCGGGAGATCGGCTACAAAAGCAAAAGCCTTCAGGTTTTCCCCCTGCACATCTATGTTGCTTAACAAAATGAAATTGTGGTCCTTTATAAAGGATCATCTCATTTGTTTCCAGAGTTCTCTTTAAGCTGTATACTGTATATTCCATTTTATCCAAAGCAACGTACAGTAGTGAATGCATACATTTTTCAGTATATGTGGTCCCAATGGGAATCAAACCCACAACCTAAGTTTTGTCAGCACCACACTCGACCTACTAAGCCACACAGAACCACAGAGCTGTAGGAATAGAGGTCGACTCTCCCAACGGGGAGTGGTTAGGCCCTGACTCCAGAGAGTGGCACACACACCGTTGTGGGGTTAGTCATCCAGCGCTGCAGCGCTGATCATTTTTCATTTTGGTACTTCACAAGTATCCATTAGACCAGTATTGATATAATATCGCCTTTGAATAATTGATTAGTATTCCTACTCATAAGATCCACGTTGTTCCTCTCTAGTCTTTTGGCCGCCGGGTTTCCTGTTCAAGGTGGAGCAAGAGCTGTTTGTTAAAAACGTATTTCCTCTCCCGAGTCTCACCTCTGTGGCACCTGCAGTCACAGACGCAGCGCTGCAGCCGAAGCACGTACACCCCCCCCCCCCAATGCAGTCAGCCGTGAGCCAGTGACTCTTTCCCACTCTACGAGCCACGCGGGAGGAGAGTCACATCTCTCACTGGTGGCAGCTGGCGGCCTGTGGGCCCCTGGCGAGCGATTGCGAGGAGCGAAGGCAGCGGTAAGCGAAGGAGCCCTGGCCGACTTGGACCCACCCGACCCCTGGGGCTACGGCGCCAACCGTACCCTACCGCTGCGGACTCCCGGACAAGCCACCAGATTTGGCACAAGTAAGCTTAATCAATCTACCGACCGGTATGTTAAATCGATCTGGAGGAGAGACGCTTCAGCATTAGTTCCATTTAGATTTGACCTCTGGCCCCACTTCCATGTGACCTTTTCCAATCGGATGTTCAAAACGAACAAACGCATTCTTTTTCACGGTAACATTTACACCGCAAAATGCATCACGTGAAAATGCACCGTTGCCCGTTGACTGTTTCTGTGGACGAGCTAGCCCATACAAACCGTTATAGACTGCGTGATCAGAATAACATAGCCTGCTCGTCGATGCGTGACCGACAAGTAACATTTTCATGAGTTTCGTGACTCAGACAGCTCAACCAGAAGAGAGAACCTTCTGGGGGAAAGAATTATGTCACAAAAAATGCAGCATACTCTTTTGCTTGCACCTTTGGTTTCATTCATTGCAGTGATTTATGAATCATAAGTCAGAAACCTGGTTATACGCTATAGCAAACTCCATAAGGACATACTGAAAGCAAGCGTTTATTTTAGGCCAAATCTCCGAATGCTTCTGGATAAAATACTAAAATACTGGAGCAACTATCACATCAAAATCGATGAAAATATAGATTTTGCATTCATGTAATAAATGTGAGGAAATGTTTTTTCTATTTTGGGGGTTTTAAGATTTCAAGATCTAGCTTGTTCTTTGTGGCAGAGGCTTACTTTAAACAGCTTTGGTTGGAGAGAACACGTGTGGTTTGGAACGGTTTGTTCTAACCGGATCGGCCGTGGAATGCCTTTTATTCTGCAACAGCTGCCAGGCGCATTAAAATGGCAGCCGTTACAGTGGAGCACTCAAACAATGAGGACTCACATTAGTCCGTTATTGAAAAAAAATGATCACTGGAATTTGATCCACAACACAAGGAGCTCAAAACTGCTCCCTGCCATCTACTGCTACACTAACAGAAATAAGAATCCAAACCCACTGTTTAATCACAGTAAAATCAAAATAGTGGAACATTTTATGCACAGAGTAGGCCTACATGGGTTAAATCTTGTTTGATTACTTAGGCCTGCCTTTATTACAGCAGAAATGCCGTTTTTTTTCCAGTGGATGCAGAAGGCATGGATTGCAGAAGCTCCTTACAGATTTCGATACACTAGGGGTCAGGGCGTTCTCAGCTTTTGTTCCGTGCTTGAGGCCTGCGGCTCGGTTTGTTTTCAGACTGGTCATTATCCCGTCCGCACGCCGTTTCCCTCTGGAGGCAGAGTGATAGAACTACATGCGGCTACACTACATCAGCGGCATTCCCCTCCTCTCATCCTAACCCCTTACATTAAACTACTGACGATGTCACCAGAACAGAGTCGGCAATAAGGCTTAAATATACTTAACTTAATCACGTGTACATGTACGCCACGCAAGAAGCATTGTTCACATACTCCACTGCATACTTTTTGTCTGTCTGGATGTTTAAAACCTATATCCACTAGGGGGCAGGTCAGAGCCATTTCTGATATTTTTTGTGTTCTTCTTCTTCGGTTTCTTCCTGTTTCCGTCTCTTCAGTCAGTCGCAGGCTGGACATCACACGTGGTATACTGCCCCCAGGTTAATGTTTTGAGGACGTGCACAAAGGACGTTACCAACGACCGCAGGATATGCGTGGCCATCTTGCCTATGCGGATTTCAAATGAAGTATATTTAAGCCTTTAGTCCTTCTTCACTGCTTGTGTATCCCCAGGACACCATGACGAGACATCGCAATGCATGCTTTTTAATAAAGAGAGCATACGATAAGGTACAAAGTCAAATTCAACAATGCTCCAGTTATTCAAAGCAACTCATTCAACTGATATTAAAAGCAGCTCCCTTGAGATATGCATTCTTTTCTTCAGTTGGCAGTAAGCAAGTTATCAGTCTTCCCTTAATTACATTTGGTTCATTTTTTACCCCTCATTAAAATATCTTTCCTTTCTTGTATTCAGGTTAAGGATGGGCAGGAGGGTGCTAGTTCGTGTGACCTTGAGTAGATTTGTTGTATGGGAAAAAAGATCACAAAACCAAAAAGGGTATCAGTTTTTCCCCTTTTAGGGGAAATATTCTTTAAACAGGTTGTTGAAACTGTTATTTGTCAGAATAAGCATGGGACATTACATTTTAGAACAAAATTAAACCGTACACATTATTTTCATTTATTTCCACCATCAGGCCACACAATACAGATGCTATTCTTCCTCCCTGATGAGCCACACTTAGAAGTGGAAGGACAACAGCGTGTGCTGTACTTTTTATTAGTTCTAAACCCGATGTTGAAGAGTCTGGAACCGCTGTGCGTTTTAACATCTTATTCGCTTTCTCCCTGGGGGCGAATTTCACGTGGCTTGAGAGGTATAGTTAAACAGGGTCTGTAAGTTTATGGCTTCATGGCTGAAAATGCCCTCCCCCCTCGCTCCCTGCGCTGGCCTGGCCAGGCTCGTCGAAGATTGATTGGGGCTGCGGTGGAGCGAGAGGGGGGAAACAAAGGCAAATCCATACGTGTCGGGGAAATCGGACAGCCCCACAGAGAGCCCCGAGAACACGGTGGCACGGTGATCTATCACGGGGCGCTTGCCGCCCGCAAGGTCAGGGCGCCTCGGTGACGTGCACATCGCCAGCTCCCCGTCCCCTGCCCCGGGAGAGTCGCTGCCCCTGCCGGGCCGCCCGCTCACCTGCACCTCCTTTAGGGCCCGCCGCGGGGCCCCTCTGTCACGGCAAAGGGCTCGCCACGCCCCAGCCCTCAGGTCGCCCGCGAGGACAGAGGGGTGACAGAAAAGACGAGACGAGACCTGAAATTCAGGTCTGAGGACAACATTTGGGGCGGAAGTGTAGACTGGGACACACATATCCCCTCCGCTCCCGCTACCTGCCACCTCAGAACGAGCCGTCAATCAGGGAGTCGGCCCTCGCCAGGACAGCTAACGGCTGCTTGTTTAACTGAGGAGGCAGGCCTTCTCCTGGCATTGGACTCTCGCTCCTTTTAAAAAAATTGTCTTTCTTTCTTTCTTTTTAACAAAGGCCCCTGACACAAACTGACTTCAGACACCTCTGGTTCATATTACAGGCAGACAGACGGAAATAGAGACGGATGGATGTTGTTACTCTCTACGTGGCAGAAATAATTTCTCTTGAGCACGCACGCATACTTTTTTTTTCTCTCTCTCTCTCTCTCTCTCTCTCTCTCTCATCTGTCTCTCATCTGTCTCTCACCTCTCACACTCACACACACACACACACACACACACACACACACACACACACACACACACACACACACACACACACACACACACACACACACACACACACACTTAAAGATAGTTGGCTCAAATAGTATGTTGAGAACAGTAGCGGTTCTCAGTACTTTTTGGATATAATTTCAAGGCACCATGCAATTCCATCTTAACAATGGAATTATATGGTGACATTCTTGTTATATAAAAGACATCAGAATACAAGCCAAAACAACCCCCCTATCCACACCAAGAACCCCTAAGTGGTTTTCAAAATATTATGCAAAAAAACCCTACAAACTCTAATGGTAATTTAAAGTGATGTATTCATCTAGCAATTCTGAAGTGGAAACTGGGAAGGTTTTGCATTTTGATAGTTTACTGAAACCTCCTGATGGATGAGAGATCAATAGTGTTACCATATTTGTATATAATATACATTTTGTTTTATTAACATTTTTTTTATTGAATGTTACCATAATTTGGCTCATTCTAATTAAAGAAGGTGCTCTGAATGTAATGGTCTCAGTTTGGCATGGCACACCTAGCCATGCACGAAGTTATCGAACGCCAGACAGCTCATAATCCATACACGCATTGTTATGTTACACGCAGGGTCGGCTCTACACATTTTGGTGCCCTAGGCGAGATTGGCATTTGGGTGCCGCCAACTTAAATCGATTTTTTATGGATAGCTAGCCACATTATTATCACTGATATAATATTGTAGTCTACTACACATTTTGGTAGCCTAATAATAAAGCTTGAGACTCAAGGCAAGCATGAGGGTTCTGCAACTCTGCAATTCAGGTGTAGTAGCCTAGTTTTGGTAATAACTACAGGTGGTTACTAATAAGCTTCAAGCCAAAACGTGAGGGCAACTCAGCATCAGCATGCAATAATCCTTCAATCTGTATGAGTCTAGCGGTAGCTCTTAGCATCGCATTATCTAGCTAGCATTAGCTTGTTTATTACTTAGCTAGTTAGCTCCCTAGCCTCCTACAATAACACAGAAACATAACAAAACGGCATTTTGATGACATAGCCTACCTATTAATTGGGCTCTCTTTTCCTCCTCCTCCTTCCTCTGTTTTCTCCCCTGCGCACCTGAAGGCTTGTGCCTTTTCAAAGTCATTGTGCAAATATAAAATCTGTCATCGATCTGATATGTATCTTGCATCGCGCTGATGTTGGCTCTCTGCCTGACTGCATCAGTAGTGCGTGCCTCTCTGACCCCGTCACCTGCGCTTGATACGACAGGCGACAGCACGTCTCTTGGGTTGCCTGGGATGCGCGCACGTAACCCCCACTTTCAGCAAGCAGCCAGGCATCGTATCCCCCACCTCAGTAACAGCATCTCTGTCAAAGTGCAGGCCAGATGAAACATTGTGTGAGGAACAGAACAGGGGTGCAAAGTGTATTTCTTTTAGTTTATTTGATCATTGGGAGGAACGGGCCTGTGCCTGGGCGCCCACCAGCCACCAGCGATTTTTTGTTTTGTTTTTGTTTTTGTGAGGGCGACCTGGCGCCCAGGCAGCTGCCTGTATGGCCTGTGCCTGGAGTCGGCCCTGGTTACACGCATGTTTTATGATACGTGTATCGATACATGGTTTTTTATTACGCCATCACGCACATTTTTTAGGCATGTTCTGTTCAGAAAAGGGCATTCCCTGTTCAACATCAACTGTTGCAACAAAGTTGGAAGCACACAATCGTCTAGAATGTTATTGTATGCTGTAGCGTTAAGATTTCCCTTCTTTGGAATTTAAGGGGCTAAAAGTAGGCCTATGCGGACACTTAAAAATTGGGTGTCTACATACTTTTCACCACAAAGTTGCCAAACAATATTTTCTGGATGTTTTGAGGAACGCTAAATAGGCTACGTTTATAAATGGAGCGCTAAATTAGTTCACTACTACGTGAATGCATGTTACAGATGACCAAACCAGAGGTTAGTGTTACTGTCATAGTTTGTCACTATTATGTGGTGGTGACATATACACAGAAATTACTAAGCATACGCGTATCCAAATCTGCTATCTGATTGGATCATACGGATGTATGACGACATACAATACGTGTATCATAATAAGAATACGTGTATGGTGACATATACACAGAAATTAGTAAGCATACGCGTATCCAAATCTGCTTTCTGATTGGATCATACGGATGTAATGTAATGTAATGTATGACGACATAAAAAACAATACACGTATCATAAAACAATACGTGTATCATAATAAGAATACATGTGTGGATTATGAGCTGTCTGACGTTCGATAGAATACGTGTATGGATTATGAGCGGTCTGGCGTTCGACACGAAGTAGGGTTGTGACTCAAATAAGGCTACAGTGGGTACATATCCTGAGTTTGGCTTGACAATCGTATTTGCAAACAGCACAACAACTTTCCTACGGACGTATTCTCCGTGTTCAAAAATAAACAAATGAATAAATCAAACACAGGAAGTTTGTTGATATCACTGCGTGTACTGTAGTCCACAGAGCACTGTCGTATTGCAATCGCAAATGCACACAAGTAGCTAGTTAATGCACACCAACAAACCAAGCTGAGTGAATCGCCCCATTGTCGTTGCCACTTGCAGCCAAATTTTGGGTGTATAGGAGCCTTGTTAAAAGCCAATGGTGTAGCCTACTCACAATTGTATTTAGGTAGCATGCATGAGGCCTGTATGAGGGTAGAGGTATTACCCTCCGTGCACCACTTACAGAGTAACAGGAGAACCAAGGCAATTAGGGTACCCTTACAGTATGTCACCCAATTACTTAGATTTACTCAATCTGTGACAGAAAACCTCAGTGGGCACAGCCATCTTGGGTAATAGGTAGTGCTAGACAAGTTTTTATATCTGAGATTTACAACCGTCTAGACGGCATTCCAGATATTTGATAGCATATACAGTGGATAATATACTGTTGTCAGATATTCCCCAAATGCCATAAAGGTAATGGGGGTAATTTAATAGAATCCATAATAATTTTAGCATGTGGTTCCTCTCCTGCATGGGCTCTAACTGCATTAACAGGCAATCAGCTAGCACAGACCTGGGGCCACACCAGCTGCCTCCCAGTCACCGTCTCCTTTGATACACTGCAGCGGCAGAGGTGTCACCGTGGTGATCTGAGCCCCCTCCTCCTCCCCACCCGTCTCTTTAGAACTCCAGCCCTCTCCCCCTCCGCGCGGCTGACACGTGTTAAGAGGCGATGAAAACCGCGCGGAGCTAGCCGTGCTCCCCTCTCTGGCGCTGGAGACAGGAAACGTAGACCTGCTATGACTGGAATGTGAGCGCGCGGATATCATTATGCCCTGCGTCCGGCCGCCTCCCCCTCTCCGACACGGTGACAGCAGCCGTCTTGCGAAAGCGCAGGCGCGCGGAAACGACACATCCTTCACAGGCACGAGACGGTTGCACATGTGTAATGCCTTCCTTTGACGGAGGTGGTGGCAGTTTTGAAGGGGGAGATTCAGGGGACTGAAGTGGAAAAGAGGATGTCATTACTGCACTGAGGGAGGGGGAGGGGGGGTTAGATCCCTGATGATGAAAACATCCCCGGCTGCTGCTCTGTGATGCGTGTCATTAGGAAGGAGAGTAGATCAACGGCGCCATAAGCGACCTGTTCGGAAATGTGAAGCTCTTTCAAAGCATCGGGAAGTAACAGGGAGCTGAGGCAGAACGCAAGACGGGCGGGCGTCTTCCTTTGTTCCCCTGTGAGCAAGGCCGCCACCAACCCTCACCAATGACAAACAACAACCGGCCCTGAACTGCTGGACCCTGCTACTGCCCTTCTAATTAAAGAGCAGAGTCCTTATTTGTGTCGCCGTCCTTTTAAAACACAGGATTAATTACTGGTTCAGAACATGGGATGCGATTAATGGAATGAGAAATAGGTGGGGATGTGTGGGCGAGGCGTGCGCCGGAGAGGCAGCTCAAATCCGGGGTTAACGGCTCATCTCAGATGTTTTCAGGTTAAGAAGAGACTGAGGGCTCTAGTTTGGGGAGGACGGTAGGGAAAGCGCACCTGGACTGTAGTGTAATTGCTAGTTTCGTCCGCTCAAATTGATACTTTATCGCCTCCGCCCAGTTCGGTAGTTCTGTGGTTGACAATAAAGGCGTTTGTGTGAACATGGGTTGGGCAACGCACAGCGGGTGTGTCAGCAAACATATTAAACGCTGTGCAAGCTTCGTGTGTGATAATTTGTTTGCATTTCCGTCCACCCAGACCACCTCTTTACTCAAATGCAGTGCATGATGTGCTAGTTTAGTAACATTATTAACAGGCACATATGAACAGGTAGGGCATATATGCGATAAATACCCTATCACACAACACTGTTGTCAGGGCTGTGTTAAGCCTCCCGGGGCCCAGGGCTAACACACCTCCTGGGGCCCTATGTCCACGATTTTCAACTGGAAAAGTAAAAGCACATTGACGCGACCAGGCCTGGCAACGATAAAGACATGCCGCAAATTCGACAAATAGGCATATGACAAAGGATATCAGAAGTAGATCTTGAAGATGTTACAGAATGAGACCTCCAATTGAAAACTTTGAACGTTATAATGTATTAAATGCCATCAAAGAGTACCCACTCTTATATTACAGTGCTCTCGAAATATTCACGTCTGTTACCCGAACGCATGAGTTCAAGTTCAAGTCATGACCAACCTTGCCCAGCATGGCAGGATAATGAAAGGGAGTAGTAGCCTAGTGTACAAAGTAGGCCTACAAACCAGAAATTTCACCACAAATGACAATGCACAAAATACACTTCCCGTTCAACCACTAGCACCAACAAAACAAGCATTGATATAAATGATTTAATGTTACTCATCTATAGGCCCAAGAATCTTACTCTGGTGTACTTGTACCACAGATGTAATCATATTAAACTTGACTTTGACTTGACTTTAACACCTGCATCTAATTATACAATAAATGCGAATGTATACAGCAAACTTGACATAGGCTCATTTAAGTTTATACTGGCTTTTTAAAAATACTTTTGTCCAAACATTGCTACAAATTACAGGCCAACTTGCTAGATAACATTAGGCTATTAAATTGCGTTGTTGTTGTTCAGCTAGCTAACGTTACTTACTTAGCAACAGAACTAAGATATTCGGTCATGCATCTCAGGTTATAGCTCTACCTACGTGCGTTTCTCTCGCCAATTTCAGCAACTAAAGTATCAAAATGTTATCGCACGTGAAATTGACATAGGTCATTTTCTAATTTCACTAAAGCAGAACGACAGCGCGCATACATGTAGTGACGTGATTGCGCCGCGTGACAGGTTTACCTCTCCTCGTGATGCTACAACAACAGATGAAAGTCCTCCGACACATCGCGATTTCCACTTGTAGAATCGAGCTCCCGAGACAAAGACGTCCTTACGCAAAAGGTAACAGACTATACAAAACACACTCTCACTGACACTGATTGTTGCGACAGGACAATGTGGACAACTACAGGTGGGAAAGTGGACCAAAATGTACAACCGTCAAAACACCATAAACCCGCATTCAAAAATTCTATGTAGGCCTACAGTAATCTGCTATTCCCGGGGCCCCTAGTGGCCGGGGCCTGGGCTGCAGCTCATGTTGCCCAATAGGTTAACGCGGGCCAGACTGTTGTGTGGATGTTCTTTATTTCGCCTCACACTGAGGCAAATGTTCAATAAACGACTATTTGAAATGCATCTGCAAACCTGTCAACTTCATTTTCACCAACTGCCTAACGTCACACGGCTGTAACCGGAGCACCTTTTACACGTAGCGAAGAGAGCATTGATTCCTCCATTCCTTTCTTTTTCAATACATTTCACTGGAGCTTGTACTCCTGACAGAACTGGCAGGATATCTATTGGGATAGGCCTCGTTGACCAAGCATAGGGGCTTGTCGCTGAGCCTGCATTGCATCCCTCTCCAGGCACAGAGGGCCGTTTCATTAGAGGATATGCTACAGCAAAATATGTGCACAGCTAGAAACAAAAAATATATATAAAAATTGGGAGCAAACTATTTTAAAATGTACATGAATTTGAATGATTCTAGGCGGGGACTGAATTCAGAGATTTCCATCACTGAAGAACCGATGCAATAGACATCAGTCGGTGTCAGTATATATATTTTAAAGAAGAAAATGTGGGAAGCAAACGCACCTACAGCATCAGAAACGGCAACAGCAGGAATACAGACCGCCTCATATCTTATTCATAGGAAACCCAAAGGTGCATTACGCTGCCCCGAAACAAAGGCTCTTTGCAATCTGACAGCGCGGCGCAGCTAACGGGGGTGGGGGGCAGGCGATACACCATCATCGTGCCAAACCGCGGCCACAATTCTGACAGCGGCGCGGGAGTAATGGTTCCCCCGCGAACCGTCATCTAGCATCAGATTACAGTAACCCGCAGCGAGATTGTGTGACTCGCTCTCAAGGCACAATAACACCTTTCTGCAGACATCCCGTCGTTCCTCCCCGACGACAGGGTCTGACTGGCAGAGGCGAAGCACAAGGCTGTTACAGGCTGTGATCCCCGGCTCTGTTCAACCATTAATGGGCTGAGCTCCTGTCCGTCTCTGGCCAAGCAGTTTACTTCGCCGTCTTCAGGGACAGCACAGCACGTCTGATAATTTCACAAACAAAACCTTCGAATCCCTTCTTCCGTGCTCGCTATGTTCTGAAATACATCCCGGGATGTATCGATTTAAACGATAGGAAACTACACCCAACGTGATCTCAAATTGAGCAAAATGTGTATTGCTAACATATCGGAGAACAGCAAGTTCTTGTTTTGCTTTCAGAACATGTCACCAAATACCCTTTGTCCTCAAAGCCATAGTTCACAGAAGCTCTATGCTTTTCCATTAGGAATTGCCGGGGGTGGATGTGTTTTACGAGAAACAGCGGCTGGCGGTCCACGCTGTGCTGCAACTCATTCAGATCAACAACAAAAAAATGTACATACTCCCTTTACAAAGGAGTCTTATGAGGTCTTATCACTGACCTCCCAGAAGTGACACAGATGTAGTCTACACTATCAACCCCACTACTTGCATGTAAACTATTCATAAAGCCATTTAAAACTAAATAATGTTTCCTTAAAGGAAAACCCCCCCCACTCCTCCAGTAAAATGGCAACGATGGTGAAATATGATTTAATACAGTAACGCGGGTGGTGGCCGGTGTTAATTCCATGAACAAGGCACACACTTGGGATCAGGGACGTGCGGTCAGGGGAGGCAGGTGAAAAAAGAAATAATAAAATAAAATAAGTATTAATGTTTGTCCACTCGTCTGTGCTTTCAATGCAATTTCGGTGTGGTTCCTATAAGTTTTGATCGTTTTTATAGTCAAAATCGCTGAAATTCTGTATTTCCTGTTCAAATACAACAGAGAGACGAGAGGTGAGGCAGTGACAAGCCGAGCCTCTCCCCAGATTGCGCAATCCGTCACAAACTAAATTGAGTGGGTGCAATTGGCGCGTGCTTGTTGCCATTTCTCTGTATGTTTCCAATATCATGTTTGAAGACACTTTTATTATACGTCTTAATTTCCATAGTGTTCCGTAATGTATTTCACGTATGTGTGTAATATTTAAGTCTTATTGATCTGACATAAATCCACAAGGAAAAGGCTTGCCTTGAGGCAGCCAGTACCTCTGCCTCACAGACGGGGGCGATAGTGAGCCTGAAGTTTACGACTCGGTTTACTCTTGCAAAAGTTAAAAGAACAACAACCAAACAAATGCACTGATTTTTCGCTCTGAAAATGGAGGATTTGATTTCTAAACTGAGACATTTTTCAAAACTGGACTTTTACAACAGAGTCACGGAGATTTTCGTCCAGAAAGAAAGGCGAATGGACTTAATTTACAAGTAAAGGTAAGCTAAGCAATATTTTCACTTTAACTTGTGCGTGTGTCAGGATTATAACAAAATAATAGCAGTGGAAATAGCCTAACTGAAATGAAAATAAAAACTAAATAAAATCTACAATGAACGACACAAAACTAACTAAAACGTAAGTGAATTGCATCTAAAATCAGCTATATTTTTCCCGTTTTTTAACAATCACGTTCAAATTTTCCCGTTATTCAGCGCTTACATAGCCGAGGCCAGGGGTCGGTAGGAATGCCCCTCCGGTCCTCGCCGTCAGATATAACGTCTTTTTTAAATAATTGGGGCGGGCTATTTGGTGTGAAAATCAGAATGTTTATGTTATCTGTATTAAAACATTGTATAATAGCACTGTAGATCTGCATTTTCGGTCTTGCGTGCACGTGCGCGTTTCATATAGCCTACAAAGTGTTCAGGTTTGAGGTTTTGCCTCCCCAAAATCTGGTGTCGCACCCTAGCACCCTGATATCCATTTGTGCAACCCACCCCAACCATTGACCTCACCGCACGTCACTGCTTGGGATTCACCACTAATGGAGAAGCAAAGCTAAGAAAACCAAGTTCCATTTGTGAGTGCACACAATCAGCTCTACAGCCGGCATTGGCGATCACACATCAGTCCAGTTAAGCTGACCTCGTTCTGTGATCCAGAACAACTCACTGTTGTACTGAAAACGTGTCGTAAAAAAATGTTTTAATTGACCTCAAACCCATTCCGTTCTGCAGTGGTGATCGTGGCATGCGCAAGACACGCAAGGACGAATAATCGGAATTCCTAGGGTGAAGCAGCGATTGTGCTGCGGTCTGGAAGCTGACCAAGAGTGACACGCATGTCTCTTCTGCAAAGCCCTCGGCTAGTTCAGCATGCTCACAACGACAGACATCCCAAAAATGTCCGGTGAGCGGCCTCACCGCCTCCATTATTAGCTTCCCTGCAGCCACAAAGAAACGGCGCTTAGCACAGCACGGGGCGCAGGGCCAGCGCTGGGTTAGCCAGCGTTCCGTTTTCTCCGCTCTCCTCCAAACCAAGAACAGGAGGAACATTATAAGTACTGGATTGATAGCTGAAGAATCCGAATGCCAGTGAAATTGAATGTCGGCGCAATGGAGAGCCACCCACTGTGAAGGTCATTTCTTTCTGTAGCTCAACTTTTTTTCGTTTTTTTTCTTACCCCCTCTCGCAAGCCATCTGGTTTTAATTCTGCTTAAGCTTAAAGGGGGGAAATATCTTCCTGTTAGAATAATTTCTCATAGAATTTTCTTTTTCTTTTCTTTTTTTCTTTCAAACTCCTGGAGAGCCAGTATGCATGCTCCAGCCTCTTGAATAATTAGGCTTTCTTAATTAGGCTTTCTGCACAGAGGTCACTGACAGATGAATACTATATTGGTGCCATGATCTTGATAAATATTTTAAAGCGGCGCACTTTGATAAATGCCCATGTACAGCCAATCATAATCACATCCCAAAAAAGTAATACAATCCCACAACAAATCATAATCCCAAACGATGATGCAAGTGACTTCTAACAAGTTCTTGGTTTCATCTTGTTTCACCCATAAAACTAATTCCAACCGAATGCAGATACATTTTTTTTGGTGAGGCCTTTCAATGGTGTAACTTAGCTACATCACCGTTTTGGACTATGATTTTTAACAGACAAAAATAGTGCACTCCTATTTGCAATTTTCACACTAACTCCCGCAACGGATCATTGACGAATGGGTCGGAATCACCACAAAGGCCTCAGAACCCTGTGTGCTGTGTTGGGTGCCACATAGGACCATACGAATGGGGTGATTAGCACAACACAGTGCTCCATTTAATAGAATGATTGCGCTCAAATTGCGTGTTTGATGGGATGATCCGCAGCCCTGCAGGAATTGCACCTGAGAGCCCAGACTTTTGATAAACAAACTAACATGGAGGAAACAGAACGCAAAGGGTACTGCGCTTCTTTGAGGCCCTTCTCACCTCATTTTCATCCATTTAGACGATGAAAGAGCAGCCATCTCTGCTCATCAGAATATGGTCGTGTGGAAGTGTTTCACTCGACGAACACGACACGGACATGTGATTTCAGCTTCATTTCCAGCTTCATGCAGAGGTTCATTTAAGCTTCATGAAGAGATTGCAGCTTCATGAAGATTCATTTCAGCTTCATGAAGAGGTTAATTTCAGCTTCATGGAGAGGTTCATTTCAGCTTCATGGAGAAGTTCATTTCAGCTTCATTTCCAGCTTCATGCAGATTCATTTCAGCTTCGTGCAGAGGTTAATTTCAGCTTTATTTCCAACTTCATGGAGAGAGGTTAATTTCAGCTTCATTTCGAGCTTCATGCAGAGGTTCATTTCAGCTTCATGAAGAGATTTCAGCTTCATGAAGATTCATTTCAGCTTCATGAAGAGGTTCATTTCAGCTTCATGCAGAGGTTAATTTCAGCTTTATTTCCAACTTCATGGAGAGAAGTTAATTTCAGCTTCATGCGGAGAGGAACGATCTGACCCCCAATCCCGAAGCCATTGTTCTTCTGAGAATAAATTAAATGCACAATAAAGCATGCAATCAAACCAGACTCATCATTTATAAACCGCACAGTCGGATGGTAATGTGGTGTAACTTAGTTTATTTTAATTCCACAAATTTTTCAAAAAAATTACAAAATACTCAAATGGAGAAAACACAGGACTCACAATTTTTCTTAATTATTTCTACTTTTTTGTTTACATTGTGTCATCCCATGGCAAACTACTAATATATACAATAAGCTTCAAGATACCAGTATATATAAATTTTAGCAGTCAGAATTTACATTCTGCTATTGCTGCTTTGAAACAAGAAGCTAAACCATTGACAACACTTAACATCAAAGGTTTGAGACAAAAGAGGGGGGGGGCAGACAAGGGGGTAAAAGAGCAGGAGAAAGGAACAGAAGTGTTTCTAATACATGGTACTAGACAGAGACGGGTAAAAGGTGATTCAAACGTAGGAAGTATTTAACTCCTGGTTCGTGGGTTATTAATATCAGGAAGCTGGGTCTGAATTTCACAGACTCATTCCTAATAACCAACTAGCTTAACTTCAACCAGACCAAGAAACGGTTTGTTTTTTTGTCCTTCCCCTCCCCTACCACTGTAGCGATCCGATCATGTATCATTTATACTGCAATAGCGTATAATGTTTATGGGAATACAAAAAAACGAACGAACAAAAAAACTAAAAAAATAACAGGAACATAGGACAAAGGAAATGGGCGAAATGTCCAAGGACTATAAAAGTTACCACACATGGTATGACACATAAACCATATGACCGTGAACCCCACATCTAATATAACAGTCTGAGATGGCAAGTATGCAGCCCCCCGTTGCCACAAAGAGAGGCAGAGGTAAAAAAGAAAAAAAAAAAAAAAATGTAAAAAGGGAAAAGAAAGAAAGCCAGGAATGGCTGCGCACCACAGAAAGTGCAGATCACGGAATGCAGAGACGACCTCGAGTGGCCACATCCTGTTTGCCTCCACCTCTAGTAACACGTTCACTGTCCCGGTTCAAGCGTTTGACCCCAACCCCCCCCCCACCTCGCATCACAGTGAATATGGTAGCACACATTATTCGATTCAGGAGGCGACAGAATGAAACGCTCTCGCTGGAGCCAGGGCGCACGGAGGACAGGAAGCTCATACGACACGGTACAGGACCAGGTCACGGAGGGGAGCACTGGCATGGTCTGCTATAGTTAGCAACTGTTTCTGTAACAACTTTAACAGTGATGCCGCTTAAGCTTTAAGGTAATACCATTGCGAGGAGACGGTCAAACAGTCAAGACAATTACCGTTATTTTAAATTTCCATACGGCGAATAAAGTACGTTTCGTTTGTACCAAACCTGGACCGATCCTGCAAATTTTCTCTGCTGTATACGCACAGATTTATTTACTCAAATAAATATGCCGGTAAAGCCTTTTCGCAAAAATACTTTTATTACTTTGGTACACGGAAATGAGAGCGACCGAATGTGGAAAAAGTGCATTCCTTTTGCGACGCCAATGGTGTAAGACATTAAATACTGTGTATGAACCAAATCTGTGGTAAGCCTGTGGTCTTTCAGTGCAATTTTGTCTCTCTGGACTGGGTCAGGGGCCTAGTGGGCATCCCGCAGTAACCGTCGCCACAACACGTGACAGAACCCACTCCTCTTCAAGCGTCAGGAACCCAAGTTTTTCCGAGTTAAATACACAGGGAAAATAGTAACAGCCATGTTGACGGGATGAATACGGGCATTGCTGGCGGGCCAGTCAAGAGGGATGACAGGGGCGTCCTCGGTTTGAGATCGGATACGATATCCTGTACCTTTTCTCCCTGCAACCGTGTCCACGGCATGCAGCTATCTCAGAACCCACTTCCTGCTCAAATAATGCCATCATGCTCCCCTCTGAAACAAAGGGATAATGCTTCAGAACAATAATATTGGAGGTCTAACACCTTGGTTAGGAATCCACACCTAATAATAATTATAATAATTATATTTATATATATTATTTACAGACTCAAAAATGCCATGCTTGCAGAGCTTTCTTTAAAATTATGAAAACTTCCTACAATGTATTAAAATAACTGTTGAGTTTAAGATTTAAAAGATTTCTGAATGGCCCTTCTGTTCTTTTTGTGGTTTTCTTTTTTTTCCTTTGTTAAGCACAGTGACAAAGTGTCTTGTATTCTAGCACCTACGGAAAAAAAAAAACGCCAGGGAAGTTTCTCAAGAGAATTTCACATGCAGGGAAGTCACAATCGGTCTTGAGGACGTTGTCGCTACTTGAGGGCTATATATACCAAATAAAGTCAATTTCTTTAAAAAATAACCTCCAGAACAGGAAATAAAGGTGGCAAAAAAAAAAAATCTAAATCTTCAGATCATCTTCTCCTGCCATTTTTCTCTTTAATTTGTTCCAGGGACACCGAAACGGTCCCCGTGACGACTTCCTGTGTGCGGCGAATCTGCGTCCCCGCGCCCCTCAGGCTACAGCTGCTTGTCGCCCTCTTTCTTCAGCCGGCTGGGAAGAAAAAAAAATCGCCTCGTCAAACCCTCTGCCTTCCCCCACGCCCCTGTAACGTGTCACCTTTAACAATGGCGCAAAATGGATAATGGCTTGGTAGTATTCACCCGTGATGTGACTGATTATTCAGAAGCCGAGCTGTGGCTCCTGCCCCTGCCCGCGCTCCGGTACAGCGGCGGTACAGACCTGTAGTAGTCCTCCTGTCCCGGCAGCGGGCCGCCGTGCATGTGGTGGTGTCCGTGCAGCCACTGCTGCTCCATGGCGAGCCGCTGCAGCTCGGCGGACTGCGCGTGCATGGCCTGCAGCTGGTGCGCGGCGGACATGGGCGGGGGCAGCGCCCCCTGCAGCTCTCGCGGGTACGGGGTTCCTGGGACACCAAACGCACGTCATTTCACCGTGTCTGGGCAGGGCGCGCCGTTACACGCCGACGCGAAACTTCACATCAAGTTTAATGTCAATGTGAAAACGTACTCTCGCCGTTACTTATGAAGCTTGGTTAAAATAGGGACTGCGCTATTGTTTACGGACAAGTTGTTGGGGTAACGTTTTGGAAAACTGCCAACAGCAACTTTATGTCTAAAAATGTCATTCAAAAGGGCATCTTAACCAGCCAGTATCTTTAATGATATCACATTAACAATGTTTCCACTGGTCTCTCTCTACATTGAATCAATTTAGAAGTGAATTCTAGCTAAAAACTATCCAAACTAACTTTGGTTGTTTTGTAAATGAGGAGGCTCGCTGCTGGGCCAGTGGGAGGGAGATTCCAGGGCTGGGTTTTGGGACGTGCCCAAGCCGTGGCTCACTCACCAAACACAGGGTGGCGCAGCATCTCGTGTTCGTGGGGTTGGCCGAGCAGGGGGTTGGGGATGTGGCCGGGCGGGTAGGGGAACCGGGCCAGGTGGGGTCCAGCACCCAGCGGGTCAACCAGCGGGTGGGCCCCCGAGCCTGGGGGACACACAAGGCATTCGCCACCTTCTGGCCGTTAGTAACAGGCTATCATTACATTTCCACAATCACATATTCACAACACAACCCTCAAAGACTTCAACAATGCTAAATATGACAAAAAACTACAAATATTGTAAGACTACAAATATTTTAAAGCAGTTTATCAATACACCAATGTTTAACTCTAAACATGATTTAAAAATATATTTATGGATTTTGAATGAACCACAATTCAAATTAAAATTCATAGGTGAGTTTTTCGGTAAGTAACATTTACATAATGACAACGAAATCACAGGAAATGATTACCGACACGATTACGAATGTAATCCATGCAGAGGGGTTCCCTCACCTTGGTGCAGCGGGTCCTGCTGGTGCAGGTGGAGGTGTGAGTGGATGTGCGAGTGCTGGTGGTGGTGCGGCGTCACGTTGAACATCTGCAGCCGGGCGATGGGGTCGTTGGCCACGGAGGCCATGCGCTCGGCGTGCAGCCGCTCGGCCGCCAGCCGCTCCGGGTACGTCATCTCGGGCCGCAGCTGCGGTCCGGCCAGCGCCAGCCGCTCCCGCTCCAGGTGGTTGAGGCCCGGGTGGAACGAGGCGAAGGGGTGGTGGCCCGCCATGTGGGGCAGCGTGATGGCGCCGTGCCGGGCGAAGTGCTCCATGGGGTTGGCGGCCGGGTGCAGGCCGTCCAGCTCGGGGGGCTTGACCTCGAACCCGGGCTTCATCCTCTCGCGCAGCTCGCGCTCCCGCTCGCGGATCTCCCGCTCGCGCATCTCGCGCTCGCGCATGCCGGGGTCGGCGTTGTACAGGCCCGGCATGTGGTACGCCAGCAGGGGGTCGGCGGGGTTGAGCGACACGAAGAAGGGGTGGTTGCGGTTGGTGGGCGACATGACGTGCGGCCGGGCGTACTCGCTGAGCGTGCGCAGGGCGGGCGTGTCCGGCCCGATGTAGGGCGGCACGGCGGCGATGGTCGTGGGCGGCGGCTCGAAGGACGGCCGCATGTGGGCAGGGCCCGCCATCTGGGGGTCGCCCATCCGGCCATCGTGGGAGGAGCTGGGGGCTTTCTGCCGGGGGGAAGAGACACGAGGGACATTTTAAACGTGTGTAGAGGAAGGCCGAATAAGTAATCGCGCAGAAATAACAGAACAATGTAAAATACGTTTTCTTTAAAAAGAACAGGGACGGAGACACTTACAGCGGCTCTCTCAGCCTCCCTCTCTCGCTCCCGCTCCCTCTCTCGCTTCTCCTCCTTCTCCCGCTCTTTCTCCTTCTCCTCGCGGACCTTCTGCTCCGCCTCCCTCTTGGCTTTCTCCAGGGCCTCCTCGCGCTTCTTAGCCAGCTTGGACGAGGCCAGCGGAGTGAAGTAAAAGTCTGTCCTGGCACAGGTGTTGTAGCCCCGGTCCAAGTGCTTGAAAAACCTGCAACACCACCAACGCCCAATGAATGTGTGAGCACGTCATATTACCACACTGCATCGTACATTTCCCAAACTAAACTGTACCTGACAAAGCTAGACAACTAAACCATACCTTACAAAATCATTTCAAATATGAGACCTATTAAAAGCACTCCTCGACCCCAAAAAGTGAAATGAAGTGAATCAATGATGGAGCCGTTTGGGTCAAAATCACTCACGTCCATAAAACGTCTGAAGAATAACTGTGTACGAGATCATGATGACTCAGAAGGTAGTGCACAAATGGTGTGAATAAAAGGCACAAAGATTTACTGCTGAAAAGGAAATGGCTGAAAGGGAAATGGCAGGAAAGGTCTTTGACAGCGTGCGACCTGCTGAGGCTGAATGAAACATAACATTCAAGGTTCTCAGCATAAAACGGCCATCTTGTGCATCCAAAACTACCTAAGACTGAATGACGCATTTGTTCGTCGTAGAACTGAAAACATTCACCAAAGGATTATAAGGTACAGACATCTTGCAATCATAATGATTTAAAATCATAATTGAATTCCTAAACTTGACCAAACAAAACAAAAAAACTAAATTTCTCTGCCCCGTGGATTCAATATCCTCGGATAAATTTGATACGCAGAGAAGTTTGACATAAATAACCTTTATCACGCCCGTCATTAAACGTAAAAAACTATCTTCTGGTTTTTTCATGCGGGCTGCACAATTCCCCTGTCCGGCACGTATTAAAAAGCTCATCGCTATTCATTACCAGTCTGGACAGCGTTTAAGTGAGAGTGACACACCAGACACCCATCAATACATTCACACACTGACAGAACCAGCGGCCAAATTAATGCTGTGATGGATCTCTTCAGTATTTCACTGCTGACGACTCTCGGCTAAAAGGATGTTTGTGTTTTAGCGAAAATTCCTTGTCAGCGATGTTTGACTGTCACTGCGGATGACATTACTAAAATTAGTAATGTCATCCGCAAGCTTTTAAACCCAACACACACCCAGGACCCAAAGACGTACGACGCTGACGGGAAACGCCATTAAACCGCAGAGGCTGAGTTATAGTGCGGCTTTGTGCCTTTATTTATGGAGCTGCCGGAGACCCAAATGAAACCACGGTCTGTCAAAGAGTGCTCGCGGAGGGAGCAGCCTCGACAAACAACAACCAAAAAAACGGCATCAAAAACATCCGTCACCGCGGGAGGATCGCCAGAGAAGTTCTGCTCTCCCGCTGAGAAGCTTTAAGAAAGAGACGGAGCTACGGAGGAACATCTGTGCGGGTGAGGCACCTGATCTGGGGATTGAGCGAGAGCGATGGACCCAATGGAACACGACAGCTGGCGAGGAGCTGGAAACGAATGAAGCAGGCGGCGAGCGGCGTACCGTGCGGACTGGCTGGCGTGGCTGGGAGTGTTGACGATGGTGGGCTCCGGGGACGGACTCCTCTGTGGGGGCGGGGGGCTCTCGGGCTCCTCCGTCTCGTCCAGGGGCTCCTCCTTGATGTGCACCGGCGGGACGGCCGAGGGGCCGGGGCAGGGCGCGCTGACGGAGGCCGCCAGGGGCATGGAGATGGAGGAGGACGGAGGCTGCAGGCCAGAGCCGGAGGAGGGAGGAGGAGCGGGCCGGACGACGGGGGCAGGACAGGGGCCCGCCGGGGATAAAGGGGTGAGGGGGGAAGGGCGGCTGCGAGGGGACCGAGTGCGAGGAGGCCACGGGGGGAGGCGGGTGGGTCCCGGTGGCGGGGAGGCTCTGTGATTGGGTGAGCACGGGGGGCTGGGCGGGCGGTGGCTGCAGCTGCTGGCCCAGGGGCATGAGCTGGAGAGGGGGCGGGTGGGCGGAGGGAGGGTGGTGCGTGGACAGGGAGCTGAGGGGCTTCAAGGCGGGCGGCGGGGGCAGGTTGGAAGGCATTTGGGGGAAGGGAGGAGCAGAGAGGTGCGGGGGGTGCTTGTGAGACTGCGGGTTGGGCATCTGGGGGATGGGCGTGGTGGGCGGGGGCTTGATGTGGGGCATGGACATGGGCGTGGGGGGCAGGGGCTGCTCCCTGGACTGCATCTGGGAGGGGGGCGTGTGGGACTGAGGATGTCCGGCCGACGGGGCCTGGCTGGGGAGGGGGGGCGGAGGAGGAGCCTGTGACTGAGGCGCCAGCGGGAAGGCCTGTGGGGGGAGCGCGTGGGGGTGCGGGAGGTGGGAGGGGCCGGCCTGCAGCGGGTGGGGGATGGGCGGGAGCTGGAGCGGCTGGGGGCCCGTCTGGGGAGGGGGTGGAGCCTGCAGGGGCGATGGCGGGGAGGGGAGCCTCTGTGGATGCAGCGGGGCTCCCGGCTGGATGAGGGAGAGGGGGGAGGCCTGCGGGGGCGGCTGGGGGGGTCCGGAGCCCGGGCCCATGGAGGGGGACACCTGAGGGGCCAGGGAGGGGCCCCCGGGCGCGGGAGGGGCGGAGGCGACGGCGTTCTGGGGCGCAGGGCCCGGCTGGGACTGGATGACGTTGGGGTGCTGTGCCTGGAGCACCTGCTGCTGGGCCGAGGAGTCCGAGTCGCTCTCGTTGCCCCGGGGGCTGGGGATGCTCGGGGACGAGCTGCGGTTGTCCTGGTCGATGTCCTTGGGGTCGCTGCTGCCCTCGTCGTTCACGCTGCGGCCGTCCGAGCTCTCCCCCTCGCCCTCGCCTTCCCCCTCGCATTCCGAGGGGGAGTCCGGCCGGTTCAGCTCCTGCGGGACCCAGAGGAGACCGTGAACTCCTCGCTCTCCACAGCCCACAGCCTCATTCACTCACACAGGCAGCTCTGCTCACACAACGGCTCATTTATCTCTGCTAACCTCAATTAAAATCTGGGTTTAAGCCTAAAGCTCAGTATGAAACTATGACACGGCGTAAAGCGCTAATGACAAAGAACAATAACACCTGATCAACACACCAGCCAAAGCGTTCGCTAAACAATCCCGCAACAAAAATACACGGGACGGCCTAACTGGGCTGGCTAAACCAATCACCCGCACGGCCTGCAGCTTAATCGTGTTTCCGCAAGGTGGACTGGAGCGTGTTGGCCACGGGGCTGTCGCGCGGCGTGAACACGTCCGGTCCTCACCTGGGTCTTGGACTTCTTGGCCGTGGCTCTGTCGTGCTCCTCCGTGTCCGAGGCGCCCTTCTCCCGCTGCCGCTTGGCGCTCTTCATGGGCGAGGGGGCCTCGTCCTTCATCTTCTGCGGAGAGAACGCAGGCCTGTTAGAGAGCTCCCGCCCCAGGGCACGCTTTCACGCCCGCGACAAATTAAAAACGTGACAAACACAAGCTCGCTATAAATAAATAAAAAAGTACGAGAAAGTAATGACTCTGGGTTTTTTTGTGAGAGGAAGGAAGTGAGAAAGCGTCTTAAGGTGAGCGGGGGAGGTGCGGTGGTGAACAGGATGCCCCGAGACTTTAGAATGGTATGGTGGGAAATCTATCACCTCTAAAACAGCGAGGTGAGGAGATTAAGCAAGTTGACGTTATGTCTGGCTGCTGATGTTGTAGATATACACACTGCTATGGCTGAGGTGTGAGGGTACCTTGTGGTGGATATACACACTGCGTGGCTGAGGTGTGAGGGTACCTTGCTGTGGATATACACACTGCGTGACCGAGGTGTGAGTGAGGGTACCTTGCTGGGCCTCTTCAGGGAGTCGGTCTTGCTGTCGGTGCTGGAGGTGCTGGCGGCACTGGGGGAAGTGCGGCCGCTGGAGCGGAGGTCCTCGTTGGTGGGGGAGGCTCTGCCATCGGGGCTGGCTGTCTGCTTCTTCCGGCCACTTCGGAGGGTAGACATCTGCACCAGGAAATGGTCGGAGAATAATTACAATTTAAAAAAAGTAATAATTTAAAAAAAAGATGGCACAGCAGTACTTTCCCCATCCATTAACTAAAGTGAAAGGACTTTATACTACTCTTTTAATAAAAAAATAGTTTAACCAGTGTTTCACCTCCCCTGGTAAAAACAGGGCATTCATCACCTCTGAGTTGCAGTGGCTTGGTGAATATGACCCACATGACCTACGTTGCACTGCACCTACCCTAGAGACAGGGTGAGGGTGTGGGGTGTACAGGGACGAGAGACAGGGTGAGGGTGTGGGGTGTACAGACAGGGTGAGGGTGTGGGGTGTACAGGGACTAGAGACGGGGTGAGGGTGTGGGGTGTACAGGGCGCAGGTGTGGGGTGTATGGGGTGTGGGGTGTACAGGGCGCAGGTGTGGGGTGTATGGGGTGTGGGGTGTACAGGGCGCAGGTGTGGGGTGTATGGGGTGTGGGGTGTATGGGGTGTGGGGTGTACAGGGCGCAGGGCGTATGGGGACGAGAGACGGGGCGCAGGGCCGAGCCTCTGTTGCGTCGGGTCCTCATGCTATGCTTCCCGCCGAGCCCATCCTCTTCCTCTTTGACGGGTTTGAACATAAATGGCGGGGGGTCGACGGGCTTCTCGATGGGCGGCAGCTCGCCGTACTTCTTGAAGTGGATCCTGCAGTCGGTGCACAGCAGGATGTTCTCCCGGCCCCCGTGGTGCCAGTCCTTAGAAGCTGAGAAAGAGAGACACACTTCCGTCACCGTCCCCAAAAAGCCACGTACAGGAGACGCTTCAGAACGCTTCGTCTATGCTCACAGATCTGTCTCTCTCTCGTCTCTTCTTTCTTTTCCAAAATCTAAATTCAACACAAACACATGCACCTCACATCCCGGCACCGCCCACCCAGCCCTGCGGGGGGCGCTGTGCTCGCCATGTCGGCCGTGCCTACGCCGCGCGACAGATGGGAAATCGCCGAGCGCCAGCTGCGCTAAAACAAGTCTGGAGTTTCAAATCTGGCAAAAACTAATTAAGTCACTGGCGCCTTTTGATCAAATTAGCGACAGAGTCTTTTTCTTGAGGTGCGTAAATACGTGGTGCGGTGGAGGAGGGTGTTGGTGAGTAAGAGCGGGGGGGCTTACTGGTGGTGAAGCAGTGGCGGCAGGCGTAGCCCTTCAGCTCCTGTTCACTGTCCTCGCTGTCGAAGTCATCCTCGCTGGCGGAGCTGAGATCCACTGCAAGAGAGACACCATTCGTATCACCCAGGCAACACGAGACCCCCCTCGGACACATTACATTACATTACATTACATTTTACATTTTAGGCATTTATCAGACGCTCTTATCCAGAGCGACTTACACTGTTTACATTTCTTTACATACAATCCATTTATACAGCTGGATATTTTACTGAAGCAATTCAGGTTAAGTACCTTGCTCAAGGGTACAACAGCAGTGTCCCCACCTGGGAATTGAACCTGCAACATCCTCTGAGTTAGAAGCCCAGCTCCCTAACCATTACACTACACTGACACAGGACACACGGACGGCGTCAGGTTGTAAGCATTTGGGAGCAACTGGTGCTCTAAAATCAAACCCTGTTCAAACCCGGACAGCCCTCCCGTGCCAAAGTTTGGGTCCTGTCCAGTTTCTTAACCCAGTTTACCCAATCCTTACATAAAAAAAAAAAAAAAAAAGGCTTTCAAGAAAATGATTTTGTAACACAGTGGACAGCCCTCTCTGTGTGGGCAACTAAACATACTATTTGCCATTTTGAGTGCCAGGCATGATGCCCTACTTCACCAGGTTAAACCCTTCATTGAGGGGTAAAAATGCCCAAAAGTGTAGGGACCACTAACCGTGGCACCAACAGAAATTCTTGGACGGTGTGCAGGGTAATATCCTTCTCTGAAAATGGAGTTGATGTTTTTTAAATTGTTAATTTAGTGCTTATTCAGAAAGGGAGTCTAGAAGTGTGAATGGCTAATGGTACAGCCTTGCGAGCCACGCTTAGGAGACAAAGAGTGGGGGAGGACTTACGGAATTCGCTGGAAGGGGGTCGGGACGGGGTGTTGACGGGAGTGGAGGCGGTGCGGGTCTTGATTCTGCGGAAGACGGGCTGCCGGCGGTGCCTGCGGTGGGCCCTAGAGCCCGCGGCCTCTGGGGTCTTCTTCCAGTAGTAATAGAAGGTGATCAACTCCCCCTGCGAGACACACACACGCACACAGACATGAGTTCAGGGCTCACTCAAACCATCTCCCCCTGCGAGACAGACACACTGACATGAGTACTGGGCCCACTGAAACCAACTCCCCCTGCGAGACACAGACCCACAGAGACATAAGTTCTGGGCCCACTCAAACCAAATGGGACTGCCACCCTTGTTTTGCTTTGGATTACAAAAAGCAAATTGTGCCTGTTAAACAGGGAGGTGTCAACGATTTTAATATACCATGTGTGACATCACCTTTCCTGTGAGATTAGTCCTTTGGTTACTGCAGTTCTACAGAGGAATAAAGTCAAAACCATTTGTCCCCCAACGTTTGATAAAGTCCTGTTTTAAAATCTCAGATCACTGTTGTGGCCTTGAAAGGAGGGGGGGGAAACCAAACAAAATGTTCACATAAACTAAAGCAACAGTAGCATCCAAAATATTGTTTTCTGCATGGCTTGGGTCAGAATTTGTCTCACATTAAACCAAGATGTCAGACCAACTCGGTTAATTAGGAATTCATTTGGATTTTAGCCTGTGATATACGGAATGAAAAATATGTTTATTGTTTTCTTCTTAAACAATGTACTGCTTATTAAACGTAGATCAATTAGATTGCCATTCACGGCTCGTGAAATAATCACAGTTTCGTTAACTTCCCTGCCGAAGGCGTGGTTGCCTAGACAGCGCAGGCTTGTTTTGTTTCTGCATAGCTGACCACATTACATTTTTAGCCAAAGATAAATGTCCAAGCTGAGAACAGAGCACAAACGCATTCCACAAATCCTAGCACGCATTTCACAAGAACGAGGGCGAATGCGTAGCAACCGTTTCTTTCAGCGACCCTGTCCAATGGGCCGCGTCTGCTCCCGACAAACATGTTGACGGTAAACCAAAAGCAAAACGGGAAACCGCTCTTCCCTCGCTGTTTCACTGATGACATCTGAACGCGTTGGGTCGTGGAATACGGCGGGGGAGCAAAGGGGAGCGCGGAGGGGGCGAGATCCACGCCAGGTTTTATCTGAGGACCGGCGCGTCGCCGTGGCCATGTCTGTCCCAGGATTAGGGAGCGGGGCTCGCTGAATGCTGGGCATTAGGATCAGTGCACTAGTGACTGCCTGGGTGGCAGGCGCTTGAATGGGAACAAAAGAACATGTCGGGGGAAAGCTTTGGCGCTACAAATGGGGAGTGAAATGGCTCCTGGCCCCCTTTCGCTGGAAGAGTCAATTGAACTTTAATCAAACGTTCGCAGCGCGCGCTTGCCAGGGAGCGGGGCGTATAAATCTAGCGCACAAAAGCCAGCCAGGAAATCAATAGCCTCCTGAAACATTAACGCATGCAATCACGGATCAGGAGGTTTTTTTTTGGTGGGTTTTTTTTTGCGGAGGCAGCCTGCACAAATTAACTGCCACTTTCCCCCCACGCTCCAAATAAAGCGCACAACCAAAATCTGTCGAATGGTCTGTGTGTGTGGGGGCATTATGTAGTTTGTGGATTTCCCCCCCCCTTTACAAATGTAACCATTTCAATTCCATTCATGCGTGATTTGCATTCTTTTCACTCTTTCTTGATCGCTCTGTGGAGAATTTGCCGCTTGCCAAATAGTGATTTAGCTCTTAGCCCTTTAAATGTTTACAGCGGCAGAGACTGACGGGTGTGGGCGGTCAGCTGGCTCGACGAGGTCGGTAAAACTCCAGCACAATGGGGCTCGGTGTCTCCCAACGCACTTAATGCACATCGATCGATTCTCCTCTGCACTTCAGCCGCTCTTCTTGACAGCAATTAGTCATTAAAATGTCGCATTTCGACGCTCCCTTACGTGTTAGAGGTTTGCAGCAAACGCTTTCACCACCTCCTGACAGCAGGTAAACAATGCGGCGCTGTTTCATTATTTACCCACTCTAGGACAACATTTCTGCATTTATTTAGCATTATGCACAAGCAAAGGCTTCATCTAAATATTAAAATGCGATGCGTGTTACGACATGAATCGTATCCGCGCGCACTGCGCGGAATGTGGGCCTTCTCTCGCGGCAGCTAATCTGTTGTACAAAGGATTAGTGAGGGTCTCTGGTTTCATTTGGATTTAAGCTCTAAATTATGTCATTGTCGCCTACATGATTACTGGTGCCTGAAGTGATCACAGGGCTAGCCTTGAATACACACCGACTTCCTGCAGTTTTTTAATTGTTCATATTTCAGATTACTGTAATGGACAGCTCTGGCTGGTAGCGAGGCAGGCGTGCGTCATCGGCCGAAGATAGTCAGATTGTAGGCTTAAAGGATACGGTTTGGAACGCACAGTCTGGCGTGTCAGCACTAACGGTTACCGCTAGGTTTTGGGGCCTGGTCTCTCTCTCTCTCCCTCTGCGTAAAGGGATGGATAACGAGGTTGGAGACTGGAGACAAGCTGGCGGTCAGACGGCAGGGTGGTCCACAGGCGAGACGCACAGATTGGGGAGAAGTGACAGCGGCGTGATCAAGCTTCCCCGTGGGTGTAGCCCCCGCCCCGCTCTGCATGTCAGCGGTTTGCATAAGTGCGTGCGCACGCAGCTCCGTGCCACTGTGTTTAAATCAGCGCTGCTCCCACCTGCTGATCCTCCGCACACAGCCACATCCACAGACCCACGCATAGAGCCGGAATATGTACGAAATGCAGTGTGTGAAAAGTGCGGCCATTTTAAATCGGACGCTCAGTATCTGTGGTGTATTTACAGACAATACTTTTCAAATACGAGGGGAAGTGTGATCCAATCTGCTTTAATATTTTATGCCTATACTGTAGAGTAGATCGTAAAATGAATGTGTGTAAAATTTGTATGGTGTTCTGTATGTTTCGGTAAATATTGGATATAGTCCTTATATTCCACCATTTTACAGGAGTCTTTTGTGGCTGCCTTTCCTACGGCTGGGGGAATATTTTTTTCTTCCTACACAATTGGCTCTGGGTTTTTTCTTTTCTTTTCTTTTTAATTCTCCATGAAAAACTGTTGTGTGAAAACAATTCTCAAGGGATAAGCAGCCAGATTGGCAGGGGCAACTCCATCAGATCAGCTTACAGTAGCAAGACCTGTGGTCAGCCTCGGTTCTGTTCATTTAGAGAACACGACTAACGCATCACCCCTTCTCCCCACCCTCAAATCCAGGCTTAAAGACTGTACACAGAGCAACAGATACACATCTCTGCTTTTTATATTCTGGTAAACAGCAAAGTAAATGCTCTATTTTGTACTGCAAGTACTTCTGATGGCATTACACCCTGATGGGCTTGATAAAAAAATAAAAAAGCGTGTCTGGAGCGGGTCCAAGGCACATGCTCAACTCTGAAAGAAGTAAAGACTTCCACAGAGCACATCTGGAAAAGCTGAACATAAGTTTCCACATGCCTCTGACTCACAGCACTCTGAGCTAGTATTAGCAGGGTGTGTGATACTGCTCACTAATCGCACACACTGGCCAATTACAGGGATACGGACACACACACACGTATATATACTTATACACACAGACACACACACACACAGACAGACACAAACATGCACACAAAGACACAGGCAGACGCGCACTCCACATTTATACGCATGTAAAAATAAAATGCATGTATTTTTACATGCGTAAACAACACAAATGCATTAATTGAAGCGTTGAGAATGTTGTGGAACACAGAGACCCGGCCCATACCCTTGCACTCAGATCAGACTGCACACCTGGGTTTGAGGTCACGGCAGATTAAAAACCCTGATCGAGTGCGGTTCTTAGGAATAACGCAGGTGAATAAAAGCTCCCTGGTTGAAGAAGCTCTAGCTGTCACAGTGTCTTGTTGATTGTATTTAGGGTGTGGTCCTGCAGGCCAGGGCCCTGTTAAAAGTGCAGTGGGGGCACAGGTGTGTCTCGAGGGGCGGCGGGCGTCCTGACGTGGAGTCTAATCAAAGCGTGCGTATCAAAACTCTCCGCCAAGGCCGCGCTGGGCTTCCTCCAGCGGCTAACGAGCGATCGCAGCATCGCGCCTTCCCCCTCCACTGCTGCAGGCTATGAACCACGGCGCCCAGAGGACAGGCAGGGCGAGACGACGTCCTCCGTCACATTTATATTCATTCCAAAAGAGCAGAGAGCTCTTCTCCCTTCCTGCTTTTCACATATTTACAGAGAGAACGGCAGATCAATTAAAATACTATTGAAAATGGGGACGTGTGTATATATACATGTGACTACAAATCATTTTACTCATTTAATATTAAAACTGTAAGGTACCATACGCCATGGTCACCTGCTAAAATGCACACATCGCCAGTGTGATACCGAACATCCAGGGGTGACAGGAGGGGGGCGAGAAAAGGAAGGTAAATGACGAGGGAATGATGAAGGCAGGGGAAATATGAGGGGTGTCATCCGTTACGTCTGTGAATTTCCTGAGGTGGTAACTGAAAACAGCGGCGAAGCAAAAACAAATCCATTCTCTACCAAATAAATAAAGAAATAAAGGAAAACAAAGACGGACGGGGGGACTGTGGGGAAGGTAGTGCGATTCGGCAGGAAGACGCCGCCATTTCTGCTTCCCTCCCTGTGCTGGATATCTGGCACTCCATTAGCTCTGGCACCTTGCACATCACAAATTAGATTAAAACACATTTATTTCTGTAGCCCCTCGGTGCGGAGAGACCAGACATGAACCGCAGAGAGAGCACAATCCACCTTTTGTTGGCGACGACTGGTCTCACAAAAGGAGAGGCCTGAATGGGGAGGGCTCATATAAAAAAGGCCTGATGTTTTCATGTCTTCACACTTGCACCTCACACATACGTGGGCTCGCTGACTGAATGACCCCTGTAGAGACACGCCGACAACACGAATTACGTGAACAACCCGCGTGCGTCGGGACGGCTTTCTGTGCGCTTTCCGAGCTCTCCCCGCCGACATCACAACGACACGGGTTCTTTGTCAAGGTGGGCGCAGACACTGACGAGCAAACGCAGGTTATTATCCTATATTTCCCTGAGAGGGGATGTCAGCTTGCCAGCGTTTTCCACTGGTGGCAAAAGGGGAAGGGGGAGGGGTGAGTGCTTCCATTTCCATCGACCAAAACAAACGAGTTGCTGTGCAGCCTTCTCCTCATTTTCGGCATTCAGCCTCTTTTTTTTCTTTCTTTCTTCCTGGCAACGGACATCAGAAACTGTGCAGAGCGCTGAGCCGCCCCACCTCTGGCGCTGAAAACGTGGAAACAAGTCGCCTGGCTCCAGACCCGGCGCGATGCGCCCGTGTGATCGGCCATTTCATATTGGATTTCCTCGGCTCTCGGCAGAGACGGGGGGCGAATAAAACGCAGCGCTGAGAGCGAGGCGCCAGGTGGAAAGCCATTTAACTGAGAGATGAACACCGCCTGCGTGCATCCCGAGATCACAGAGACGCCATAACAGACCGCGGCGAACGCGTGACGCAGGCCACGGAATGACTTCTTTTCCACAACGACGTGCGCGCGGAGAGGACTTTCTGCCATTTTCCAATCCGTTCACCGTGAAACTGCCCTCATTTCTGTGCTGTCCTCATTAGGAAAGCGCAACAATTTTTGGTGCCCATCACAGTAATTAGTTACTAGTTCATTAGTAGTGTAAGTGTAATTATGATCTCCATTTACGTCGATGGCACTGTTGTGGATTAAAATGATGGGTTGCTATTTTGGGCCGTTTCTGTCATTCCTGTAATGCAGCGAGGACGTCTTTCGTTAACGCAAATAAACAAGGGGGCGCATATAATCCATCCTCCCTCCTCAATCCTCATCTCTCTACCTCGCTCTCTCACCCTCTCATAGGTAAACAAGACTAAACTGTGGCCAATTGTAAACTCAATCTGGGCCTGGGACGAGGTTAAAATAATCTTAAAGGTTAAAGGCGCTCGCCCGGGTACAATTCCCCGGCTGCGCCAGCCCGGCTCTGGCCAGGAGTCCTGTTCGGGGGCAGCGTTTGGCTGTCCGCCCCAGGGGAAGGGGCAAGGGAAACCGGCAGGAGCTTGGCACGTATAAGAGTGGCTCTGTGTGTCCCGGAGTCACGCTCGACGGCTTGGCGGGTTCCGTCTAGCAGGAGACGGTTCATCGCCTTTGTCACTGCCAGTCTCAGAGCTGCGGAGGCGAGCTCATAGAATGAGGGGGGGTAGAAAGCTGAAGTAGAAAGAGGGTACGATTGGCTACTAAATTGGTAGAAAAAGGGGAAAATAAATCTGAAACAAAACAAAAAAAAGAATCTTAAAGAATATCATATTTTATTCAGTGAAAGAAAAAGGACATGTGAACGAACACATCCATACAACTCTCTCTGCTGTGGCTCTCCCTCTCCTCTCCCCCTTCCTCATTTTATAGCACTGCAGAACGGCGTGTACTAGACAGCACGAGATAGTGACAGCATAAGCTCGGTATTAAGAGATGTTTTAGAACGCTTCCATCTCCGGGATATTTCTGGGGAGTGGATTAGCCGACAAGGCAGGGGCTTACCTCGAATCTCTGAACTGATGTTGCTTTGAGTCCCGACCCACTTGGAACCGAGGATCACATGGTGCGAGTGATGTGGGGGGGTTGGGGGGATTGTGGTTTTCGCCAGTGGCAACCGCGGCTAAAGCATATTATTTTTTTGACACGCGAGCACGTGCGCAGACCTAGAAACACGATGTTCTTTCATCCCTGCGTACTCTGTGAAAGCTCAAGAGGAGAGGGAGCGGGAGAGGCAGGTCCTTCCCTGGTCACCGCGGCGCTCCGTGTGCAGGACGGGTGCGAGTGGTGAACTCGTGCTTTTACGCGCTAGTCCTCGGCTCCGGCCCGTGCTGGAACAGATGGTTTCTGTTTTTCCTGGCAGAGCTGTGACGAGGCCACGCAAGGCCCCCCCTGCTCTGACGGGGAGCCAGGCCGTTACGGCCGAGGATAGAAAATGGAGGGAGGGAGGGAGGGGGAACGGAGAGGAGAAGAAAGAGGGATGACGATGCACTGACCCGACTGGTCTGATGCCACCAGCTGCAATACCGATAACAATGAGTAAAATGCGCAACCCCAACACGGGAAGCGGGTTTAGAGACACTGAGAAGAAGACGGCTGTGTGTGCACAATTCAACCTGCGACACTATGCTGCATTAGATCGTTATTCTCTCAGCGGCGTTTGTTTTCTGGGGAGCTTTAACGGGGTTGATGAATGCTACACTGTAGTGGAGAAGTGGCTGAAAGCATGAAGCTCTTTTGCCGGCGACCAGCGACATCGCTCCAAGCTGCCATCCGATGCAATGCTGAAGTAGTCTTAAAGTAAACAGGGCAACTGAAAGGGCCATTTGAGAATCGGCTCGCTGCAGTTCAGTGCTACAAAATGGAGAACGAACACAGATCTGAAATTCCTCATCCCACCCAGAAAGGGAAAACAGAATGCATTTGCAACAAACGCCCACAGCACAGAAGCACTGATAAGGACCAGAAGGTTGATTACCGCGTGAATGGCGTCATTGTTGGTAATGCGATGCTCGATGCAATATTTTTTGTAGGTCAATCCAAACCATTAGGTGGCGCTATGCTGAGTCGACTTCTAGAGATTTGATGGATTAAAAACGAAACATTAATTTCACACCTTGGGCTCAACGTTCACAGAGTGCATCGAGTTGACGTCAGACCTCCCCTTTTCCCCCGCCGTATCCCATGCCTAAAATCTGCACTGTGAATCATCTGCCATCTCGCATCAGAACGGACGGAGAAATATGAAAAACCTGAACGTGTCCAGCCCTAACCAGCAGTGTTTGTGAGCACTGACGCATCTGCAGAGTCTGCGCTACAGTCAGAACCCAGTATAGTCATGCCCCAACACATCTCAATGCAGACTCAGATTTAAAAAAAAACCCCAACAAGGTCAGTGTGTGCGTGCGTGCTCTATAAATTCTCGATTTTGTGACATTTGCTTATTTAAATGGAATCCCGCCAAGCCAAAATATAGCTTGTTAAGCAGGTTCTGAATCATTCGCTCTTGGACAGACGAGGGAACCGAACTTAAAAGGACAAAGTGAAATTACGTGCCTGTCAACCTTTAGAGCCGCGTTTCATCTCTCAGCGTTTAAATCCACCGCATTTACTGAACGTTTATGCTTTTACCTTAATTTACGGGATTTTTACATTACGCATTAAGAATAATATTGCACAGTGGCATACTATCTGCACTGTTTTTTGAACAGACATTAGAGAGACTACCTTGAGAGCTTGCAGTCAAATGTGGTTTGTGCAAATAATAATTATATGCTTTGCTGGTTAACATTGCATCGACTGGAATCTAATGTAAAAGACATGCTAATGTAAACGCGCTAACTACAGCACAACATGTGGGTAGAGATCTACATACCCTGAGCACTGAATCAACTGAAGCTGGCGAACATCTAATGGATTGTGGACTACTGGTCCTAATAATAGCTACCAAGCAAACTCAGCTGTGGAGCACGTACAAATTTAATGTAATTATTATTTTCGGCCTAGTCTATTTGCAGTAATATTACTTTGCCATACTATGCGATGATTTCCTGCACTACGCACAAATATGGCGCCGGAAAAACAGGAAAAACAAGCCTGTGACAGGCGTGGAAAATGTGACTCGATAGCAGCGCGTTTGTGTACAAAAATAACGACTCAAGGCCTTAATCAAACAAAGCCCTCCACCTCCGCTGCGTTTCTGCAGCCCTGATGAATGTGCACCGGTGTCTGAAAACAGAAACCGATATTGTAGATGTAACTTTGCGGCAAGGTGAGCGGTCGCCCTGCCGGGTTAACGGTGTTTAATGTAAACGGGGATATCACCCTCGGCGGCTGCGCTCCCACAGAGCGCTGTGACCGGCCAAACGGCCTTGACTGGAGAGGAGGGCTGTGGGAAGGACGCTGAATAGGTAGTGGACTCCGCTGTGCTGCGCGTTCGCGTCGGAAAAGGGGCGAACAAGCTCCCCCCTTTCACAGGTCAGAGAGATACCTTGACGGAACGAAACCCGCGGCGGTGCCGTGCCGTCCCTGCGGTGGGCGCTTCGGCCAATGGGAACGGGCCGTGCCGCGCTGCGACGGCGAGACGTCTGCTGGAGGTCGATCTCTCCCCCTCGGGCAGACCTGCGCAGCCACGTCGGAGCTGCGGAGGAGCTGATACAGCGCCAAACGCGGCTCATATCGCACTACCCATATTCAAATTATGTTGGTGGTTGGAGGGGGGGAGAGGAGGTTTACATTAGACTTTCGGAAACGTCCCCACCCACGACTAAGAGATCCACGCAAATTGATCGGTTTTGAAACGTTTTCTTAAATATTTGCGCAAACAATCGTCGCCATACCCAAAGGAGCAAGCTGTTCCTTTAACTGCAGTCAGCTGCTCTTGAGCGCTACAAAGCCCCTGATTTGGGCCCTTTTATTAGGCACAGCCGTGATATTTATACTCGCGGTATAGCCGCTCGGGAGGCTGTCGGTCGGGCCGCGCAGGGCCACGGTGAATTGTGTTTGAGGTCTGTGCGGCCGGCACCGGAGCAGACGTCTGCTACAGGGTTGCGCGCCGAAAAATGCTTCTAGCGTCTCAGCAATCTTCTCCTGAAAATGACAGGGCTGGAGGGGCCCCTCCCCTCGTCTCTCCCCCGGCACCAGGCTGCAGCCGTAATGGCCGCCTCGACGCCGCCTTCCCGATCCTCGCCCTCGCAGAAAACGCACCGCGCCGTCAGGCCCTCCAGCCCTCTCTCTCTCTCTCTCTCTCCGAGCGCGGCTGAGATCTGACAGCTAGAGAACGAGGAGGAGGAGGAGATTAAAATCGGAGGCCTGCTTCCACGCGGGGCGAATGTAACAGCACCTCGAGGGCCAGAGGGCGTTTCCACAACCCCAGGGTCAGGAAGCGTTGCAAACGGGCGCCGACCGACAGAGACGGGGACTCAGCACGCTGAAAGGCTACAAAACTATGCTCAGGTCTGTACATTTTCCTCAGTTCACCTTTATGGCTTTTCTCTTTATTATATAAAGAAGAAAAGATGGTGGGGGCTGTCACGTGTGCTGAGCGGCCAGCAAACACGTGCGTGCACGCGCACATACAAACACACACACGTACATACACACACACACACACACGTACATACAAACACACAGGCGCATGCGCACACGCACACACACAAACAAACACACAGGCGCACACAAGCGCACACACACACACACACACACACACACACACACACACACAGACGCACACAGACGCACACAGACGCACACACATCCACCTCTTGCCCTTGATTTTACTTTATATAAAGCAGCATTCCGGAAAAGCAGTCAGGCCGAGAGTGTTGACACAGCAGTGGGTGCTTACCCTTGGCAGGGCCAGGCACTTTATGGGAAACAAAGCTAATCAGGGCTGGGAGAGCAGCAGCAGTGGCACTGCACTCCATCTCCCTCCCCGGCCCTGGCCGCCGGCCCAGAACTTTCACCCCCCCCAACCCCAACCCCCTCTCAGTTAGCACGATAGTCACATCGGCGCACGGACGCAGGGCGTCTTGCAGGAACAAGCACATTCGTGTGAGGTCAGCTTTCTGGACAGGTCACAGGCTCAGCATGTGAGGGGTATTAACAATTTACACACTTTTTTTTTCTTCCCACTTTATGTTAGGCTGGCCACAATGGCGTACTGGGGGGAACACACCAACTACTGTTACTTTATCTTTGCTCCTCTCTCCCTTCTAGACTTATGCAATCATTGAGATCTTTTTTTTTTTTTTATAGAGTGAGAGAAAGGGAGGGAAATAAATCAAGCAGTCCTTGGGGGTACGGACTGGCACTTAAGACAGAGGGCAGGCTTTCGTCACAAAAGACAGTCCTTCACCTAAAGCTAGAGGGAGGGCTTTTATTTTTTTTTATAGCTGGGAGAGAAAGCTGGCTTTTCATAATGTCAAAAGTGTCCAAATAGCCGTCCATTTCCTTCCTCTCGTTATCGTGCCTCGGTTTAAAGGGCAGTTTGTACTCGATCCGCTGCACAGAACGAATCTCCCCGGCCTGCTTGCTGGAGGAGGGTTTCATGGAGAGGGGAACTTCCCACAGGGCAGGCAGGCAGTCCAGGGAAAATAACACCGCCGCCACCATTCAAACTCGATGAATATGCAGCTTTTCAATGCCAAAACCGCACCAAAAACCCTCACACCAGAAACGGCACATTATTTGACAGCTCCAATAAAGAATTTGGGATTTGTAATGCAGTTCAACATTTTTTCTTTTTCCTTTTTAAATCCATCAAGTACACACACTTTTTTGGTAAGTACATTGGGCATTCACAGAGCAAATGCTAGCATACTACTGCCCTTACATAGAACCATATATTTACTACACTGCTATACTCTGCTGCATGGTGAGTTTGTCATGGGGACACCACCACCACCAAGAGTCCTCAGATCTTGTTAGATAGCAGCTTACATGTTGCTGAACACACAGGAAGGGGGAATGGATTTTTTGGGGGGGATTTCAAAGCAGCATTGTTATTTTTAAATGCAATATTTCCAGTAAAAACCACTTGGTTTGCAGTAGCTACCAGCGCAAGGCTTCACTCGCTGAAAAAGCCGGTAGGTCGACCCATTCTAAATCCACACAGTGGAGAGGGGCAAAACAAGATTCCAAAGAGGAATCCGTCCCCTCCATTCCAGATACTGCACGTTGCTAGGTTTTACATTTGAACTATATCAAAAAACATGTTTTGACCAATTATAGTGCACCATGTTGTACATGTACTAAAATGTACTTTCATTGTACTTTTTTTTTTAATAGTCTCTTGTAATTATGTGCTTTTCAGTTGCATAAGGGACTACACCGAATAAAATAATAACAATCATCAATAGGACATTAAGCTATGGACGACATGCGTGCGAGAGCGTGTACTCTCCTCATTCCCGCAGAGCCAGTTAGACCACGTAATTGAATCTGGGTTAATCATTACGTGCACCCAATCTGACTCGCAGCGTGCGGACTGGTCAAGCAGCTGCTGGCCGATGATGATTAACACAGAGGCAGGTAAGGAAGCAGGTAGAGAGAAAGTAACTTATCCTTTTTAGAGGACCGCACAGGGGGACAAACAACGGCGAACGAGGGGGAAGAAAGCACGAACAAAATTAAACGGGAAGAAGTATGGCTACGCAGGGCCTGTCGTCTATAACGGTACTCAGGCTGAAGGATGTGGCGAGGGAGTGCCCTGTAAGAGTGCGTTCTTCTTCTGCTGGATTTTCACGTCTCACTTTCTTGAATGACATCAACATCATTACTTCCACAGTGATACATTTCCCTCCTATAACAATTGGACCTGATGTGACCGCAATAAGCTTTTGACTTTTTTTCTTTCTAATAATCGGTCCTGAGCAGAACTAGTATTTTGATCAAGACCTCTCCTTGAAATGACATAGTCCTTCACTTTAATAAGCCATCAAAAACCTTCACAGTACCTCCAGTGACATTGGAGTTTTAAATAAAAATAATGTAA
This sequence comes from Aldrovandia affinis, assembly GCA_029706075.1. NCBI lineage: Eukaryota > Metazoa > Chordata > Actinopteri > Notacanthiformes > Halosauridae > Aldrovandia > Aldrovandia affinis. The sequence goes on from JAINUG010000119.1 coordinate 3,010,145, forward strand.
AGTAAAACATTTAAAACAAGTAACGCAATACTTTCCAAGGAATTGAACACAATGCTTTAGTTCTTTAATCTACAAGATTTAACAACAGCTGCAGAAGATTAACACTTTCATGCTAGAAAGTGGCTTGGCCGTTGTGACCATAGCAAGGTCACACGAGTAGCATTTTTAATTCACAAGCCTACCAGATGTCTGGACAATACCTACAGTATTATAATACGCGGCAGCATACATATGGGCCAACTTGTACTGCAACTAGACCAGCTTCTTTATTATCACGCTCACTAATTATTACCTACAGGCCTGGGGTGGTATAGCAACTTGCAAGAGGAAACTCTCCTCCAAGCCCCTAGTACTTGACCCCATGGAGCCCAATGCCTGCTCCATTTCCCCATTTTGTAAACACCGGGCCTCCTTGACCTCTGCAGGAGGGCCAACCTTATGGACAGGGTTTGTGCTGACAACGCAGAGAACAAGCCTGTGTGCCCCCCAGGGGGCGGGGTCCGCAAGGGGGCTGTGACACGAGGGGCCGTGTCAGGGGGCGGGGTTGACTCTGATTGGTTCAAATTTTTGATGACGACAAGATCACCGTCAAATTGGAGACGAGCAAATGGCGGTGAGCCGGGTTGTGAAACGATCCATTAAAAAAGGAATGCATGTGTATGGGGGGAGGCGGGATTGTGTTTTGAGAGATTTATCGAGAGACAGGGTTTCACAAACCCTGCTCCTGTGGTACAAATCCCCCTCAATTTCGACACTCACATTTGCAGGGAATTGCTTCTAATGTTGCATTTAAATGTGCCATGGGAATGTACAGGGGCAAAATTCAATGATTCTTTTATTTATTTTTTTCCCCTCCATTAAAGTTTTGGGAATTCTTGTCTTGCCTACTTGTTGTAAATTTGCAAAAATGTTATTCCTGAACACTAGTTACTGTCGTATGGTACTTGTTGCAATTCTACCAAGTAACAAGTTGATAATAATAATAAAAAAATAAAACATTTCTGTGAGTGGGAAGCCGCGCGTCTGTGCATCTACAAACGGCTCGAGTTGCACTGGGCTATTTCTGATCTTTGACGATTTATCATAAGCCCTTTTTGACTTGACCCAGAATGCAGCACACTTTTCTAAAAGAGAAAATGCAACGAAAATCCAACATCCTCATAAAAATCCATGCACACAGTTCGTCATGCTTTATAGCAATGCTGATGTTGTTACCTGAAATAGTCATTTGCCATATCTATACGTGTATAGATAAACACACACACAGTGAATTATTTCCTCCCATGAAACACAGTGACCAGCCTGACCTAGGTGTGTATCCCAACGGCCCAATGTACAGTCGAGACAAATGACCCAGCAGGTGAAACTGACTACCGCGCTGTAGAACTCGGCAGAGACCAAGCGACCTAGCGGTGGTGACCTTTCAGCTAAGGAATAAAATCTGACCGCAAAATGTTGCATTCCAGTTCGTGCCTGGCTGCTGGCAACCCACAAATGGAGCACGCGCGTTGTGAAGAGGAAGAGGACTTGCAGGAACAAGCCCTGTGGCCACGGAGCTACGTCAGACACCAATGAAGACAGATAAGCCGGAGAAAGAGCTTTTACACAAAAGCGAACGGCGCACTGGCAAAAGAAATGAGTTTTTTTGTGCGCAAAATGTGTGTGAGAGAGCTCAAAGTGAAATCACTGAACAGAGGACGGTCCTGGGGCGGTCTCTGTACCTGCCAAACACAAAAGGGGTCTCTCGGCTCTAATGTTCTACACTGTAGATGCCGTTTCATAAGATATAAAAGATTTATATGAGAGAGGACAGTCAGCACCATGACTTCATTACCATCAGCAATTACGCAAGTAATACAAGCACTACAATGTGTTCTGCAGACACGAAAAGGACTTAATCGAGAAAAAAATAATCATATGCTTAAATTATAAACTGCTCAATTTCCTCCCTGCAACAGGCAGTCAGAGATTGACAGGTCTGTACCGACAAGGTACGTTTGATGGTGGGTGAACGTGTGTGGCGAGGGCAGACGCCACATGGCGAAGGAAATTGAAACCAAAACAATCAGTTCCAGGTCAAAGGTTGCAATTAGAGTTGACTGATGTGTACAAAAAAAAAAAGAGGCATGAAAGTTAAAGCATTATTCTCCCAGGAAGGGAAGGCTGCATTAGCATGAAGAACATTCCGGTGTATAAGCCCCCATCTCAGCACATGCATACTGATATTAATCAGGCAGGCCATTCTCAACTGGCATCTACACAAACACGTAATTTAACTTTGTCTAGATATTTAACTTCATAGTAGTTGGTAACTTCCTCTTAAAGGAATAAACAATATAACTGCAACAACAAAAAAACGAAATCTCAATCAGCTTTCTTTGTGCATCTACTGCACACACACACACACACACACACACACACACACACACACACACACACACACACACACACACACACACACACACACACACACACAGGGAGCAATGGTGTTAAATATTTGTAGAATCTGTCCAAAGCAACCCCCCCCCCCCCACCCGCTCCCTGAATGTTCTAGACACACAGCAACAACATACTCTGAAACTAACACGTACAACAATTTTAGGCAAAATAAATGCCATTCACCTCACGGTTCTCACTGAGGTTTTGTCTCGTATTTCCTACGAAGGGAACACGTCTTGTCGTCCTTACCGTTTCCTTGTTGGGCAGCAGCTCTTTCCGAATCCTGAAGAAGTTCTTGCCGTACTGCCTCAGCCCTTTAATGAACCGCTTCTGTTTTTTCATGAAAAAAGGAGGGGGGAGAAGAAAATCAGCCACAAAACAACACAGATTGTACCACAGAGGACAAGAGCTTCAAAAAGCCACTGCGTTGTTTTAGAAAGGAAAAAAACTTCTCTGAGGTTTACAATGCTTTTGATCTTAATCAAGAAATCTCAGGGACCAATCTGTGAAGAGAAAAATAAAAGGAAATAACAGAAGCAGGAAGACAGCCCTAGAATTCGAGCCGCACGGCGAACGGCAAACATTACACGCCATATTTTTATTACGTGAACTTCGACAAACGACGAAACCCTCAGCGTTATACGGTAAAATCCTTAAGTTCAAAGCCGGAGCAGTAACTTGGACAAGTTGCCATGAATCACGCAGCTCTGCGTTTCGGCGCAGAGAACATTTCCCTCGATTATACATTTCAGCCCAGAACACTCAAAACGCAGTGCAAATTCCTCCACGAGGCAAGGGAGTTTACAAATCTACTTTGCGCTTCAACTCTAGCTGTAGATACGTGACAACAACTACAGATGTTTACTACAAAAAGCCAATGACAGAGCGAGCAAAGGGGGAAAAACAGGGAGAGAAATGCAGAGATCAAAATGAAGCTGCCAAATTAACTTAAGACAGAAAAAAATATTTAAAACCCACATTAATTCTGAACAACATAGCAGTGAAAGAGGAACAAATACTAATACCTATTCCTTTAAGAGGCACTAACAGCATGTGCCATGAAAGGCTCAGGCACAAAACATTCATAACCAACCGAGCAGACAACCAACACATTTACTTTCTTGCTCCTGAGGCAAGCCTGCTCCTCAGCGCTCCGATCCCAAATGTTGCCACAAAGTAACTCCGCCAGAGACGGGAGAAAGTCCGAGGAGAGCGAGGAACAAATCCGCACGTCCAGCCACAGGTACGCCAAAATTTAAGGTGCAAATCCACAAAGTCTCGGAAGGTGGGCAGCCTTTTCTTTTTTTCTTTTTTTTTTTACAAGCAAGAAATAGCTTGTCACTCTCTGCTCCTCCACTACAAAGGGGAAGGCTTTACATGTGATCTTTCTGCTAGAGAGGCTCTGGTCTGCAGCGAGCTGGAAAACCTGGCATGGAGCGCGGGGCTTCATGGTGCGCGCGCCGAACTGATGTCACCCGAGCGGATTGGAAGTGCGGTCTGCAGGTCTCTCTGCTCCACTCGGGCACACGCGCACGCACGCCTGCCTGCTCCTCGTCCCTTCTCATTTACACATCACGGCTGCCTCCTACTCCTTTTTTTAAAACAGTCAGCCGTCTCCTTTCGCCCGATGCATTGGGAGTTGTGAAGGCACGCTCGCACAGACGCGCGGAAGGAAAGCTGAGGTGATTGGTGCGGAAAAGGGGGACTTGGCCGCATGAAGGGAGACGTGCGCCGAGGAAAACCTGTCATGGAGTTACTGGCAGGCACCGGCATCATTCTACACATGGGAACATCACTTCAGAACTGCTCTTGAACGCCGGCATCCAAAAAACTGGCCGGATAGTCGAGAGCACCGTGGGAGGTCACATAACTCACAGAGCAAAGTTGTGGCCCTGAAAGATTTAGCGCCTTTTGCTTCAACTAAGAGAAACATAATAAAATGGCAAAAGAAGAAATAAGAAATAATTCGATTTCCTCTAAGCCTTCCCATCTCTGTGCAGGGTCTTTCTCAAGAGACAGTTACGAGGTCATTTAACAACATTTAGCCTACCTGGACTTCCATTTAAAAACACAGCATGTCTCCACGTGAAATATAAACATTTACATGGCGTAACAGGCGTGTGGAGGTGCCAGTGATTATCCAGTAGGTGGAGCCATCTACACCCCTTAGTGTTTCTGAGTACTATGCGCGGCTCATTAGAGATGCTCATGTTTTACATATTAAAACCCATCAGAGCACCTCCATGAGGAGAGCACCATTAAACAGACTTGAATACCTCTTTTCCAGGGCAGTCCTTTTCACCCAAGTCACCCATTTCTATTGCCTATTTTTTAATGCCTCTTATGGCCTAACAATTTTTGCCATAAACAAGAACAGCCAACAGCAATATATCATTGACCAAAAAACTAGTAAAAAATCGAATCAAATGTAATTAAGGACCAACAAAACTAACAAACAGGAAATGAAAGGCTTGACCGTTTTAAATATTACAAGCTGCTGTGAGTTAAAAAAATGAAACGACAGCAAATTATACTTTTGGTGTGCGGGCGCCCTCGCTAAACCGCCCCCTCGCAGAGAGCTAGGGCCTTGAATCTCTGTGTCTCCCAGACTTCATAGCTCAGACGTTCCCTGACCAGACACACAGACGCACGCACGCACGCACACACACACCCTCGCACTCAGTGCCCGCCAGGACCGACACACTTCCCTGACAGCAGCGAGGCGGCGTTAATCACGACGGTAAGAACAGCACACGCTGAGTGCAGCTGGTAGGAGGGATTATAATATCTGCGATTCCAGAACGCAGCCCAAACGAAAAGGAGATCCGTCCGCCCGCCGCCCCCCCCACCCCAACTGAAAAGCAACAAGATATTCCTCCAATACCAACCCCCTGACCTGAGCCTGTAACTACCAAGGGCAAAATAAAAATAAAAAACTTACCTCTCACGTTTCCTGCGTGAAATGAAAACAAACAGTCAAAAACGTGTCGGAGGGAAGTCTGCCGGACTCTGATTAACACAATTTTTTCACCGCGTACACAAACATAGCCCAGGTCTAAGTGCGGCTTAATCATTTAAGGTCTCGGGGTCTGGGGCGCTGGGGCAATGGAAATCAATTACACCTTTAACTGCAGCTGGCGATTCTGCTCCAATTAAGTCACCCTAATTAGGTTTCCCCACAGTGCTGTTTACATTGCCTGCCTGGTAGCCTGCTCTGCTGGCTGAGAGATGTGCACTCTCTCCCCCTCTCTCTCTCCCCTTCTCTCTCCATGTCGGCTCCGGTTTAAGGCTCCATTTCAGCTGCCTGGGCTCACTACGCTCCCAGCCCAGCTAATAAATCATCCACCAATCTGCACTGTGAATCGCTCTGCCTGTGCCTCCACTGCTCCAGCCTGTCGTTGCTAGGCAACTAGGTGGGGGAAGTGGGGTGGAGGGGAGGAGGGGGGGTTAGGGAGTTTGTGTAGGAGCGCTACCAAATTGCCAGGCGCTCTGCTGAAACAACAGGCTTCTCTCTGTCAGAAATTGTTCCACAGATCTGGCTCTTTTCCCCCGATTCTAGCTCTAGCACACACATACTCTTCCCCCTTAACAGTTCACGATTGTGAAGCCAAAGACAGAATAGAAGAGGAGGAACAGGGGAAGAGAAAATAATGCAGGGGGGGAAAAACTCAAAGGGCTATTGTAACGTCTACAAGCTTCCTGTTCAAAAGTTAATTGCTAAAAGCTGCAGAACTGGCTGAGATCGCACAAGCGTGTACGGAACCAGGGAGGGCTAGCGTCTGTGAGATAAAACATGCACCACAACACACACTCAATCATATCTTCTCACCGGAAAAATCATGCTCGACTCCAGCTCTGCAGTGAACTCTTTATCGTTTAGTTACCTGGCCACAGACCGCAGCGTGACATTTTGCTCTCTTTAGAATGAAGACAAGTTGGAATCTAACTCTACTCTTTTTTTGGGGGCTTTTCAAACCAGTCACGTACAAGTACGTTGGCGTGCATTGACGATCTTAAAATAAGAGGTGCGTGGCCACAGCGGCACTCGTGCCTGTAACTCTATCGGCGCTCCGCTGGGTAATATTTGTACCCGCACTCGTAAACGCTAAACTGGAAAGGCTTCTAAAAGATTTATGCCACGGATCAGCTTCCGTGATAAAAATTATACGACTGCACTTACACACATTTTCAACCAGTCTCGTCGGATCTACTGACATTTTAACAAAATGCCTTCACTGTAGGAAAGTGCATTTAGAACAACCGTGCCCCACGGCTCCCAAGATCGAACATTTGAACCCCCAGACACGGCCTGAAACTCCAGTTATTTATACGTAAATAACGATGACCAAAACATTTTATATACATAGATACATTCACGCCTACTTTTAGGCTGGAACATAAATATAAATCACTTTTTTGTAGTGTTCATAGTCTCTTTGACTAACAATGAAAAGGAAGAGAGCCCAGGGCTTTTATTTTTGTGTGTGTGAAGCACTTCAACACCGACGAGTAATGTGTGATCGTGAGCAGGAATATTCAAATGTTAAAATATTCAGTCCAATCCCTACTTTGCATAAAAAAACTGATTCAACAGACAACCTGTATTTGTTTTTTCTAACATGTTACGCATCGTAATTCACCGAAAGGTAAATAAAACACTAAAATGAATCTTTTGGCTACTTTATACAACTGACAACGCAATCTGTTGACGCTGGAATGAGCTTAGAGATTAACAAGAAATTTGCATGTTTGCTGTTCCGGCAGTGTGTGCGCAAAAAAAAAAGTATATCAATATATATATTCCAAAATTCTATTTGTAAACACAAATTGTGCAGCGCCACTCTTTCCAGATTGTGAGTGTGCTGGACGCAGTTTCAGGAAATTCTCGGGACTCTCCCTTCCTGTGGACTACAGTCTGTATAAAATAATCGCACAAGTTTTTGCAGCAGAGCATGAAAAACAACATTGACATGTTACACAACTCAGAGAAGCAAGACACTAATAAGATTATAAGCCATTGCACTTACCTTACAGCCAATACCCCATACACAATTCAGATTATAATTGAGAAAATCTAGTTCTAATACAATAGCACCACAATTTCGGATATTGTACAACTTGAAACATTAATGAATACACCCAAAGCATTTATAAATCATTTTATTGTCCTGTCTTTCAATAAAAAGAATACTAAAACGCTCTGGAAATGGGACTGAGAAGATAAAAGCACAAAACTCATCAAAGCAGTTCTCACCATTTCCATTGCTATTGCTTTCAAAGCCACACAAAAGGCAGATGTTCATTTCATGAATGAACTAAATGCACTGAATGCTATTCAGGCCTACTCAGTCACTTTGAACGTTGGCAGGAATTCCAGGACGGGTTTCCACGGAATCCACAATAGCGGTTCCTCGTTACGCAAGGTCTCCGTTTCCCGAGTCAGAGGGGACGCCGGGGCGGGTGGAGCGTTCGGGTGGGCGGAATGCGTGCGATCGCTCTGTAGGCCTGAACATCGCCACTGGGTGGCATTCCTCCAGCCCGCAACCTTGCAGGACTTTGACTCTACACAAGCCACTTATCCAGCCTGTGGCCTCACGCACAGCCATTCATCACCTGCTGACAAGCCAGGAGATAATTCACAGCGGGTCTGGGGAATTGATGCCCCCTCTCGTTGGGGGGGACATGGATCTCAGGCTCACGGAGATATTGAGTCCTCTTCTCTCCTCTTATTGTTTATTTGTCCCTGATCACTATCTGATGGATTCTGGGCCAAAATAAATAAAGAAATACTTTTTTTTTTTTTTTTAATGAAAAAGATAAACATACTGTCTGTTGGGGGGAAATGCTCCAAGTGATGATTGGAAATACAGTTTCACATTACAGTCACGGATATATTGTGCAAAATATATCAATTAATTCAGGCCTGTTACAGAGGCTTACAAAATCATATACTGTATATAGAAAAAATAAATACTGCTGCAATATATATTTTTTTTTTTTACAAACACACAATTTACTGCAACACAGTGTGCTAATAATGTTTGCTAAAGAAATAAATAAAAAATACAACCCTGTCCACCCTTTCCCCCACTGAGGTAAACAAGAATACATGTAATTTAAAAAAAGAATTCAAACTTACTCTTCAAAACCTTCACACCATTCTGTTTCACTGCTTTGTGCATGAAGGAAGGAAATGGTCAAGTAACCACTTTTGTTTAATCAAGTGTGCAGGAGAGATGCTTCCCAACCCATACACTCTCTATACACCAATAGAAATGGGCTTATTTGGCTAGAGGCTTCAACTGACCCCCCCTGTAGCAGCAGGCGCTCGACACTGAGCCACCAAAACAAATGGTAAGAAAATATTAGTCCCCCGTGTACAAAATCACATCTGGAGAGAGCTGCTAGCAGAACAGAGAGAGGGGGGGGGGGAATTGACCCCGGAGATGAGAGGATTCTATCAGTTCAGAAGCAGTCCCTGTCACTTTTACTCACAATTCAAAGAACGGGAGGAGGACGGCAGCGCAGAGGACAAAGGCGAAGCAGGGGAAAAGTATCTGCGTCAAGGTCTGGGGTAAATTTACACCTGTCCCTCTAGGCTGTGGCGCTGTAAAGGCGCGGCGTGAAATGGGATCGCGGCTCCGGCCGCGTCCTTGGCTCCGCGGCCTGAGACCGCGTTGCGGGCGACGCGCGGAGAGAGCGAGATCTCGGGGGCCCGGGCGGGATTTCGCGGGGAAATTCCAGGACCTTCAAGGACGATAATTCAGAGCTTTCAAGGACCTCGTCTGAAATGTAATCACACAGACTGCTGCCAGGAAGAAAAAAAAAATCCAACCGGCAGCCCGCGCGCCAACTGAGCTAGCAAAGGCTATGCTTCACGCGCAGTCAATAGATGTCACTGCAACGTCGACTGGAGTTTGTCTTTGATTGACGTTAGCCTGCTACAGTATGTCACGCGCCCCCCAGCTTGCTAGAATAACAAAGCCGGATCGTTTTGGTCTCGTGTAGACAACTGCAACACCATTTGTGAAATAAATAAAACAAATGAACCTCTAAGTATCTTTTACACAGGGTAGCTGGGAAGCTGGTTTTGCTTACACGCAAGCTATCTAGCCAAGTTGGCGTAGGTGCTACTGATCGAAGACACGATAGACACTCTTTTCATGCTCACTTTGACGTCTGTACTGGTCAAGCGGTAGGCTTTTGACAGCAATGCTGATTTTGCGAGCACGAAGAAATAGGTTTTTCCTCGTGAGGGAAATTGTGCCTTTCCCTCACATCGTTGACAGCGTCATTATCATTACACCCTATTCCATCCGACACTCTTTTATGCACACTCCATCTATGAAAGTGTGCCGGCATCTCAAACAAAATCACTAAAATAAACAGTTCTCAAACAGTTCTCATTTTATTAACGCAGTGTTGAATAGCTTGCTGGCAATGCAGGACTCAACACTAGAGCAGAAAGAAAATGTAATTGCCGTCTGTATACCTTTTACAAACAATATAGACAAAATATTCAAACAGCTGCAATTCCAGGCGTGAACACACTATCGTGGTCATCATCATTATTATTTATTCATTCATACGAATTATTTATTATTCTGTCTTTTATAGATACCCTTTTCTGGGGTGAAATACAGCTATATGCGGTTGTAACCTTATCATACCAGATATCAGTCCTGTTTATTGGACATGTGTGTTTATAGCCAATTTAACGATATTGTTATATCACACAAACACTTGACACGGTGATACCGTGTCGATTTATTGCCCCTTTTGAAAGTTTTCAACCACAGCGCCTCTTTTCATTTTTATCCTAAAGCTTTAAAAGGTATGCCCACCCATAAAATGGACGAGGTGGTTAGCCTAGCCGAAATTAATAAGGCGTTCTTGCATAAATAAAATAATGAAATAAATAATAATAAAAATAATAGCAGGCAGAATAGGCAAAGAGTGGTTGTATAAGAGGTGGGGTGGGGTGGGGGGAAGAGTTCTGATTGGTCGCGTTTAGGCTCAAGTCATCAAGCGGCTGAAAGCTAATTAAGAGCGAGGTGGGCGTGCGGGGACAATGTCACCATGCTGTGAGCACCGCGGCACAGCAGCCAACCGTGCCCTCAGCCACTACGCATAAATAAACACAATTAATAACTTTGTGCGCGCGGACCGGGTGACTTAATCTGTTTCGATTAGCTGCAGTTCTGCCTTTGGGCCCGGGCTTTGTTTAAAACTGTCCGTCGTGTTTAATTAAAAGGCAGATTTATTTATTTCATTATTGAAACTGCGGTTCGGGTCCGCGCTGGGCGTCTCCAGGCTGTACGGCACACAGCACCTGTGCAGGAGGAACAGAACTGGTGCTGGCGCCATTTTAAACTTGCATCTTTTCCGCCCATGAGCTACGACACGGACCTCGATATGCAGTAACAGGATCCAGTCTGTACAGGGAATTATTCACTGTTTGCAGAAGCATGCATGATCATGCAAAGTCTTTCATACGGTACGGATAGAGCAAATAAAATAACTCAAGTCACCTCAAAATGATGAAGCAATTCGTTTCAGCGTTTCTTTCCCCTTTGCTGATAAACTGCACTGCATTCAAACCAAACAGCCAATATATTCTATTCACAGGTAACAGCTGGTCCCTGTAGGGCAACACCAATCAGGAGGTAAAACTATTACTGGCAGATGATAAGAATACCCCAAACCTCTGCACGCCCTCAGTATGTCAGCACCTCTTTTGTAAGTGTACAATGTCAGTTATGTCTATCAGTTAGTTATTGTTCCTGTTATTATGACAGACCATTATTAGGTATTGAAACTAGATAGTCAGGCAAAAATGTTAAGATTGCTAGTTAGTTGCTAGTCAACAAGGCAAATGCACTAAAAGAACACCCGATGTAGAAAAGATAAAAGAATCTGGGCATCCCTCACAGACATTATTGGTTATGGTAGTGGACAGACACACACACACCATGCATATATATATATATATATATATATATATATATATATAGATACACACACATATGCGCGCACGCACACACACACTAAATCTTAGGTATGTTAGGGACTATATATTCTTTACATGTATGCTTATGGTGCTGTACTCCAAGTACCGTGCTAATCTCTCGACTCCTGCCACTTTAACTCATAATACACATGCTTAGAACTTTAAAAATAACCCTCCCAAGGACAAAAACAGGACAGGGAAGACTGGGGCATTGCTACAAGCTTCTACATACCTTCTGTTATAGTCATTAAGCATGTCTGTTAGATAGGGCAAAAAAAGTCATGTTTATTTAGTGTGTGTAGTCTTCCAACATCCCCGCTTTGTGCAGTGCAAGATCACAATAGACCTTTTGTGGCCAAGTAGCTCTCGACGAGATTAGCATCACAACTGCTACAGTTGAAATTCCACTTCCAAGAACCTTTATAGAGTGCAGCAACAGGAGGTAAAATGTATTTGTGTTGCCAAAAAATGTATATGGCTGCAATGTGCAATTTGGACCCCAATTCAAAAATTGCAGCAAAACAAACGCAGCTAAACGACCAATTTTCTTTTCTTTCTCCCGGTGGATTTACGCTAGCAGGTGTGCCTGCGGGCGGTAAACAGGATGCAGCTGCCCCCGAACCCTTGAAGGAGCTGGGTTTGATAAGCGTGATTCACTGCGCTACAATGCCGCCCAGATTTCCACCGCTCCCCCCTGACGCGCTTATCGTGAATAGATTCAGATAGGCCAGCTATATTACACAAGGAGCGATACTTCCAGCAGAAAAACCAAAAACGGACTGAAATGGAGTGCGCCGTCTACATTTCGAGGCCTAAAGCAGAGACGTAACAAAAATGGACAGAACGATGTCTTTAAACTTGATGTGGAAAGTGAAGGTTTAAAAAGGGTTCCCCAGAGTCTGGATCGATCTTAAAAAACTGAGTGTAAAACTTGTGTAAAAAAAGAGCGTATTTTGACCACGCAGTTCTATTTAAAAGCCTTTTAAGGCGAGGCAGAATACGAAGCAAGGCCAGGTGTGCATGTGCCATGTCTTACCACTTCATCTTCAGACCAGCACTTCTCAATGAGCTTCGGAACAGGCTTCTTCACCAGGCGCTGGAGGGCCTTCCCCGCGTCGTAGTTACTCTCGTGCAGCTGAGTGGAGAGACATACAATTACTATATTTACTTCTGCACGTCCATCTTGTGCTCAACTTTCTTTTCGGTCAATCAATTTGGCATTTATAGGTCATTCCTATGATACGGTTTTACCAACTGTAGCGAAACTGCATTCTGAATTTGTCCATTGTTCCTCGCATCTTGGCACAAGAGTGCCGCGATGACATCGTTCCTACAGACGTGCCAGGGCAACCGACAGGTTCTGTGTTCACAGCTGGGGTGAAAATCTGAACGCCATTAACGACTGGGAGAGTGCCACAGCCACAGAGACAGAACGTAGCTAAGCTGTGCAGTTAAGCACTAAAACAAATAACCGACTCACTCCCTCATCAGGGTCAGTGATGGAGGTTTCGGGGGCGGTGGGGGGGTAATGACTCGGAATATCGATCTGTTCAGAATATGCTCTGAGGAGCAGGCCTGCAGTACTGCTACTTTATAAGCATAACCGCTCGCACAAGTTTTGCAGTTTCAAACATGCTGGGCATCAGCACAGTGCACACGGCTCTCCCATCCTCTCCCCCCACCCGACACTTTCATCCACTCGAGATGGGACTGGCCAACTTGTCAAGTTCAGATAGCTCTCGAATCTACAGTAAGACCAAGGTACTTTCCATTAACTGCATCCCCTCCCGTCCTATTTAGAATTGCAAATTTGGGAAAAAGGTCAAGACAGAGTGACCTGCCATCCACATTTATCCCCAAGTTATCTGCTGCCTGCCTGAGCGTAATGTCCTATTTATTATGTTTTATATTACACTGTGTGCATATTTTTTTTTTTTTTGCATTTATTTTGGATGCAGAGTAGAAATCTCCATTATCATGCATCATGCAGCAGGCGCTTTGGGGTAGCGTGTGAGAGGGGGGTCTGGATTAGCATATCTCCTCCTGTTCTTCAACGTGAGGCTGACGGTACCCTCTCCCCCCCCGGTTCCTCATCTTCTCTGGCATGGCCTGTCAGCGCGCCGCGGTGAATAAATTCCCCTCCTGGCAAAACCTCAGCCGTCAGGGGCCCCGGCGCGAGTTAACGAACCCATGAATTACACCTTTCCTCTCGGACGTTTCCCCGTCCCGACACATCAAAATGTTGGTCTTCGCTTCTAATTTACGGCGTCGTGACCTCCTCCAGGCTCCAGGGCCATTGACTTTCCATCCCCGGGGCAGAAGACAGAGGCAAGAGATCCACAATATCAAGACGACACCGAGGGGGGCCTTTTTTGTAATTACACTTACAAGTCACACAGCAAGCTGGCCGTGCCTGCATGTCTGCCGTTGTAACGTGGCAAGATGTGGCAGTTGGCATATGTATGCATGGTGCATGTGTGTGTGTGCATATATATACATACACACACACACAGTGGGTATATAGGTAAAAGGTATTCAACCCCTTGCCATTTATCACATTTTCTTTTCTTACTTCATGGAATCAAATTGGATTTAAATGGGATTTCTTGCCACTTTCTTCCACATCAAGTTCAAAGACATTGTTCTGTCCCATTTTTCCAGCTCTGCTTTAGTTCTCCAAATTTAGAACACACTCCATTTTAGTCTGCTGTTTTTGAAGTGTTGTTCCTTTCTTGTCACGCAAAATACTCAAGCTTTTTATAAATTACAGATAAAAAGAAAAAGCTTTGAGTAGTTTTTTTATTTGACAGAGCATTTGGGGTTGATCAGTGGCAAGAAATCCCAATTAAATCAATTTTGATTCCATGAAGTAAGAATACAATATGAAAAACGCCAAAGGGGGTGAACACTTTTTATACCCACTGTACTGGTTTCAACTGACGGAGCCTCCTACTGCTGACCCTGCTGCATCTTTACAAACAACTTGTTTTGGTGCCTGCTCATGTTGTCTTTATTTGTAAATAAACGAGCAAGACCACTCGCCAACTGCATTTGTGCGCGGGCTCCTCATTCCTATTTCAGAGATCGCAACACAAATATTATTGCAAATGATTTATTTTATGTTTGTATGTGAAATTGGCCTACAAACTGAGGAAATAAGAAATTATTTCCCACTAGAAAACAGTAACTCTAAAGACTCCCAACTAGGAGTAAGCATTGTTAAAGACACTCTCTGGGAATGTCAGTTTACAGGCCAAACTTCTACCTCTGCTTGGGCCTAGCTGTAGTCTCAGGACTACGGGCCAACCTGCTAACAATCTCAGACGGGCTAACAAATGTTCATTTACCGTGAGCTCGCCTTGGACTCGCCTCACCACACAGGTAAGGCAGGTCGATGGATGTGCGGCTTTAGACACTGCCAAGAGCACACCTGAATTTGCTGTTCCACCTCTGGGCAGCACAAACCACAACGCGCATTACGGAAGGAAAACCGCAAAACAATGCGCGTTGTTTGGAAAGGGGTGAATATTTCTTACTGGAAAAGCTGCATGAGCGAAGCAGTCACTTTTTCCCCTTCTCCTTTCTGAAACCGAACGGTTTGAATCGCACTGCGTGTTACGGGCGGAAGCTGCGGCAGCACAATTAACGAGATGAACATTCGCAGCGCTGGAAGTGTGGCGAGTCCCGGGGGTGCGCTCTCTCATCGTGACTGCTTGTTTGGTAAACCTTCGCCTGCGGACACAACCTGCAGCGCTACGGCGTGTAGAAACACAGGGCCCTGCTAAAGCAATTTCCTTGCAAAGCTCGACTCCCCGATGATCAATTACACAGAAAATGACTCTTCCTGATGCTTGTGGATGCTCAGAAAGCCATCCCTACTACTCCCCCACAAGCCTTATTGATGTCTTCTTATGTGTGACAGAAACTCAATCTCCCCACTTCTTTCATCTTTGCCTTTTTTGGAGGGGGGCTCATATTGAAATGTACTATATTGGAAAAGCTATATTTCTATGACTACCCATTTATAATTTCTACGTCTCGTAGCCCTATAGCTGTAATTAGCTTAAACGTACCTGAACTTATCTTAAACTAAAACACTTGTATGAATTAGAATTAGTGCATCTGTGCAACAGTGTATTAAGTTATGCCTGCTACAATGAAAAGACAGCTGTGGAGGCAGTGAGCAATGCAGAAACCATTTGTGTGCAAAGCCGGCATGAAGAGACAACAAAAGAGACACCAATGTCTTTTATTGGATGACAGGATCCCCTGCTTAAGAGAGATAAGGCCTGCAATTACATGGAGGCACAAGACCAAAATGTTCTTTTACGCAAAGGGCTGTGATGTGAGGTTTTTACGAAACAAAGATCTCTCCTCTCTTGCTCACCCAGACTCGTATTCCTCAAGTTTCACAGCCAATTCTCATTCGGGTAGCGAGACGGTCTCAACTAGGTGCTTCAGTGTACAATACAGAGTAGGAGTGAAAGAGAAATGTGAGGGAAATGTAATGGGTACACGAGCAACGCAGTCGGTTTTTGCAACATTTCATGCTCCAAAGATTCCACGCTATAACCCGAATGTGGGCAGAGCTACTATATTATGGTAGTGACTCAAGTGTTGAACCGATCATAGTGCCATGTATTCACATAGTTAACTTCAGGGATATTTCCTGTGTGTTTGTCTGGGTACATGGATGCGTTTCTAGATTGTGATATCCTAAATAACATATTGGGAAAGAACAGACTCAATCTGTTTTTTTTTTTACCGTTTCATCTTTTAGCTCACCTAGACATTGTGGTTAATGGTTGAGAATAAATGAATAAATTTGTGCATTTTGTGGCAGGGAAGTAAAACCCATTAATATGTTTTGACACCCAGGCACATGGGAGATTTGGGAGGAGGACATTCATTCAGCTCGAATGAAACACAAAACATAAAAGCCGTCGCCAGTCATTCGCGGTATCCGCGTGCCAACTAAATACCAAATGAGACGCAAGACCTTGTGCATTTCATCAGCGAGACTTCATTGGGCAGAAATTACATTTATAACCCATAATAGCCATCGCACAGAGCTGAGACCGCTTTCAATTTATGAACGCTATTAAGCAAACAGTCATTTGCGGGCTGCTCCTTATATCTGAGAAGTCGTCGCAGACCTATTCCTTCCCCTTCGCCTTCTGCAATTAACCACAAACAAATCCTTCTGTGGGCTGTGGTGGAGGGGGTGGGGGAATAATGATTGCATAAATAAAACATCGAAGGAGAAGGCCTGTCTGCTCCAATTTATTCGCGGCGTTGCCCACGCAACCGATACCTCCTCGCCGGATTCATGAAAAGGGAGAGGGGGGAAAGCAAATGGCTTTTTTTTCCGCGCTGCATTCTGCTGTGAAGTAGATCAAACCCTTCCCGCGGAGGAGACGGGCTTGCCAGCCGGGCGCTGGTGACAGAGCCGTGAGCATTCCTCTCCACGGATCAGACCGACTCACCGCAGTCCACAACTATGCCTTATTAATATTCATATTCCACTCTACCCATTTCTGTTTTGCGGTTCATCTTGTTCCTGTGCGCACGCACGCACGCAAGCACATACATAAACAAGCACGCACGCACATACACACAAACACACACGCTCACACACACGCACGCACACACACGCACGCACGCACGCACGCACGCACGCACGCACGCACGCACGCACACATGTGTTTTGTGTAGCTACTCACCGTGTTTAAAGCATTTAAAGTAGTGTCATCTCGTGAGGCAGCTAAACACCCGTCCTCTGTGGATCCTCCATCGCACATCCCAGCAAACGCTGCCATGCTCCTAAACAAAGGCAGAGAGCGTGACAGGGAAAGATTAACTGTTCAGTATCAGTGAGCCTTTTGCATACAAAACAAAAACAACAACAAATTGAGGCACCGACTCTTAAATCGGTAGCATATAAACATATAAAAATTCAGTAAAAATTTGCAGAGTAATGTTCCGTTTTTTTAATGACTGATTAGATTAACTAATGCACGTTCAAGTTCAAGCAGTGTTTCGGGAGCAGAGCATTCCACATGCGAGGGGCTTGTTCTGCCGGAGAGCTCCAGAAGGTGGTGTGACTGTCTGTGCTCACCTGGCAGCCCTCAGGTACATCAGCAGATCACAGTCATTCACCCCTGGCATCCACACCAGCTCCTCGTTTTCTGTCACCGCCTGACCACCCGAGGATGGGAGGGGCTGTAGCTCTGGGAGCTTGGCCTGATTGGACAAAGTACATGGTGTCAGATGCGGACATCCCAAACACTGACTGCCAGTTTGTTGCAGAACAAATTGTTTGCTTAATTGTCAAGTTTTGATTAATAACGTATAGATCCCTTCAAAGACCGTACAAAACATTACATTTCTCTCAGCTTATCTGCCAAGGAAAAAAGCAGATCTTCCAGTGCCTTTATCTGTGCAAAGTCATATCCAGATTATGTTTTTGTATTTAAATTGTATTATATGACTAGCATTAGAAAATGTGACAATGTGAACTGACTACAGGAGGAGCCCATTCACATTGCGGTTCTGTTAGTGACAATCATTCCATCTCCTTTTGTGCAAATGTGTGTATGCTCATTTTGTACTCTCCTTCTACAGTAATGTTTTATTTCTTAGCCCTGATAAAAAAGTGGATGATTGTTCATTCAGGCACTGGATGACTGTTGTGTCTTTGCACCTGTCCCTATTCAAACAGACCATAAATAAATATAATATACAAAAAGGATAGACAGAGCTCGGCGCTAAATGAAAGCTCACGCAACCTCCGACAATTTTTCACTACGCTGTCTTCACATAATGTAGCAATTTTATGTTTGGTTTATTGAGTAGAGACTACTATGAATGCGCAAAACTACAATGCAGGCTCTCCACTGGCTTCTAAAATACAATTTTGGTGTGTATCCAGCAGCATAAATCGCATGGCAAGAGTCATAATTATCATATTGGCACAATTGGCGGAAGATATTTTGCGCTTCCCCTTTTTTTTAAACTGCGAGCTCGGGGGTCCTGTTATTCTTGTAGCATAATGCTTGTACAGATAACACTGCTGCCTGATCTCTGCCATGAAACACCCGTGGGTTGGGTATCCAGAGACCTCATTACCAGGCTCAGGCCATTTGCAGCCTCCAACATCACACTGCAAGTCTTTTTAGGCAGCGCCGGGCCGAGAGCCTAATAATTATTCCACATGACTGCCATTTCAAAATGTGTCGGTGGGGGAAACGCATTACGCACAAGATGCAATTACGAGGGCCGTTCCACAAGCCCGTTTCCTCACGATTCCTTCGGAGTGAATCTGGCAGGCCGTTCACAATCGGCACAGCCGCCCACCGGCGCACAGACAACCCGAACAGGACGCCTCCTGTCTGTCCGCGGGTGTTCGCTACGCTGCCAGTCTTCTTACAGGTCAGGTTCGGTTCGAGGGTACCGGGGGGTGTAATAAAAGCGGCTGGAAGTATTTGTCCCAACGCAGTGAGGTGACGATAGACACTGCATGATCTATCTGGTGTCTCGGTTTCAAGGCCTTGCGATGACCCTAAAGTGCATGCGCGTGCTTGTCTTCGGCGGAGTGACCCGGCGTGTGAGTGATTAGCACACCGGGCGGCGGGGGCAGCTGGACGCTCGCAGCGCTGCCCATTAACAAGGACATGTCACCTCACACATTTTCACGAGTAACACGCGGGCCGCGTTTGGTGTGGGAGCAACGCGGGGCAAAATAATAACTGTGTCATAACTTCCAGGCTGCTCGTTATATTTTAAGATGCCGCGCGAACTTTTCCGAAACAGGTCAAATTACAGATCTCCCGGGATGAGCTTCATATATCTGCAGAGGGAACGCGAGGCTGATGAAATTAACGCGAGCGCGAGGACAGTGATATCTGGGGACGGCGCAACATCTGCAAGCCCCCTAGTTCTTCATTGTGCGTGCGTGTGTGCGTGTGTGTGTGTGTGTGTGTGTGTGTGATAGCAAGCAAGTTGCATTCAATTCAAGGTCACTGCAGAGATTACAGACATTTCTGAGGACAGCCATGTCCTGGGGTTTCACTTATTCTCAGGTTTTAATTACAACTTGTTTTAGATCTCAAAGAGCAACTCAATCCAATGCATACTGATTGTAAGCAAATAGAAAAAAATTCAACCTCATTTGCTACAAATCAGTATTTGGGGGGGGCAGCTCAATGTGAAAGTGTCGACTCTGGTATTTGGCGTGCATGGCGTGAGGGCACTTACCTGGTGACTTGGGCCCACTCGGATTTCTCCTTGCGTGCTGTTTAGTCGCCTGAAAGAGATTATTCAAACAGTAGATCAGGAGTGAGGCAAACCCATATTAATTACATGCAACATTGACATTTATAACGCACACCCTTATCATGGCCAATTCTCAATAGAGCGTACTGTATCAAAGATCCTGGATAACAAGACCGAAAGATCTTTGGTGTTGAGAGGCACTTCACCAAATAAACTTGCAATAAGGTGTTATTTAATTAACAGCTGAGCAACTATGCATACTGAAAAGCAAGGAACCAGTTTCACAGCGGAGAAATCTCAATTTACTTCCACAAATATGTAAACAGCTGATCAGAAATGAACAGCTGTTCATTTCTTCCTGATTTTCAAACGGGCCAGAAAGCAAATGTGACATGTGAATTTCCTGACATATTTAAAACATTTTTGCTACTTTTTACTGATATTACATAGCAAGAATTCTCACTTTGTTCATGCTTGCGTCCAATCCACAGGATGCACTGTGAATGTGACTGCATTCCTTCCTGCCCGTTAGCGCATGGCTGGCAAAAATGCCTAAACATTTATTCCTGCGTTTAAATACTCAACAGCCTTTTTTAAGACTGAGTCGCAGCAACAGGATTACCAATACTAAATTGCACAGAATGAAGGGCTTCAAATAAGCTTGGTCCCAGTCATAAAACGCATACCAGAGCTTTTCAAATGTGGCTACTCCCTACAATACAGACAAATAACATTTTCAGTGAAATAATCAGTGGAAATGATAACTTCAGAAAAGTGGATTATGCAGGCACAAGACCCATTAAAAGAGGAAGGCGACTGTCACCTTGGAACTGCACATCCTTATTCTTCATATTCTGTATTCTTCAGCAGCTCATACCGTAACGGACGCGAAGTACG
The DNA here is from genome assembly GCA_029706075.1 of Aldrovandia affinis. Lineage (NCBI taxonomy): Eukaryota > Metazoa > Chordata > Actinopteri > Notacanthiformes > Halosauridae > Aldrovandia > Aldrovandia affinis. Next base: position 3,030,765 of record JAINUG010000119.1, read on the forward strand.
CGAGAGCCGCTTCACACGCGTCGCGTGAGACTATAATACGAACTTGCCGTGCAGTGAAGTCTGAGCCGATCGCAGTAAGGCAATCCGACCATAAGGAAAAAGGATACTTAAATGTGAAGCAGGAGTTACAGGTCTCCACGGACCCGTTTTGTGTAATACCGACACCTGTGTTCTCGATCCAAGCTCAATCGAAAACAGAACCGCTCTGCCTGCCATTTTGTAGCACTCATCGCCGACTACAGGCCTATTCCACAAAGGCAGGGGCTACTCAATCTCAAGTCTTATAGGTCTGCCGTCTGCAGGCTTTCAATCTCGTCAGGGCTTTAACCCTCCTGAATCAACTAATCAGTCTTGACTGAACCAATTCAGCTTTGCCCGTCAGTTAAGACCGCGCTGGTGATAAAGCTGAATGGATTATGGCCCTCAGCCGGACAAGCTTCAGCAGCCTTGCCGTCGGAGTGCCGCCGTGTACGGCCGTCCGATAGAGACGGGTAAAATTGGTGGCATCGTACCCATTTCCACTTTCCTTCTCTTGAATTCAGTTGAGTAGCAGGTGAAAATGGCATGTAGCACACAGAGGCTAACAGGCACAGCACCACAGACATGCCACAGGGCTGGTGCAGTGGCGGATTACGGTCTGCCCGTTTATTTGTGGTTCCAGTTGAGATTGAGCCATGTCCTGTGGGAGCAGCTGTGTGTCCCACAGAAGCCCAGCAGTCCGACACAGGCCAGAGGGTGTGCCCAACAACTTCCTGTCACCGAAGTTCTGAGAAGCTACAACTAGGCGGTAGTAGTATAATGGTTAGAGAACTGGGCTTGTAATGTTAAGGTTGCTGGTTCAATGCCCCAGTTGGGACACTGCCATTGTACCGTTGAGCAAGGTACTTAACCTTAATTGCTTCAGTAAAATATCCAGCTGTATAAATGGATTGTAAAGAAATGTAAAAACTGTAAGTCGCTCTGGATAAGAGCGTCTGCTAAATGACTAATGTAATGGAATGTAATGTAACTCAAGGATCGAGGCAGACGAGCAGAAAGATTCCTGCTCCTCGGACTAATAACATTTTTATTTTTTTTCCCCTAGAAGAGGAGCTCATAACAAACAAACCCAAATTAAATGTGCGTACTAGTTTTTTTCCTATTCAAATTGAAATTTCATATTTTTTTGTCCATTCTTGATGCAATAAAAAAATAAGATGTATACAATTTTTTGTAAAATCTAACTAAATATTGTGACCTTTATAATTGCATAGGTTGGCTCATTTGTGCTGAGCGAATACTGCACAAGCAGAGAGATAGGAGCCCCAAACACAGACAGGACAGGCCTCGAAATGGCTGCTGTAACAAACGCCCGTAACCATAGCAACGTCAATTTAATAATAGTGTTCTGATCTCCAGCTGCAGTGGATTAAAGAAAATGACAAGATTTTCCTTTGAAAGGGACCCCTCCCCCCCTCGTTGCCATGGCAATAGCCAGATTTTTTATTTTTTTCCATAAGGGCAAGCGTGGAACAGCCCAGAACCTGCCACTATGATTTGCGTCCAGAGAAACTCGCTCTCCATCATAAGGGTAGGCCTGGAGGAAGTCTGAGAGGCCAGGTCCTCCAGTAACGTTGAAAGTCTTCAAATCATACTCCTAAATGGGTACCTTTTCTACACGTCTGAAATCCACTGTCCCCCCGGCAAAACGTTTTTGGCTGGCACAGCCGTAAAACTAATAGGGCATTCAACGGCAAATGTGGCAGGCAGATACCACACAGAGAAATGTCGCCGGATGCATACACAGCACCTCTTAAAAGGGCACTTTTAACCAGAATTTAGGCGGGCGATTGGAATGTTTTCACTATTTCATGATAAACTACCACCCCTCGCCCCCTTTACGATTAACATAGAATCCAAAGTGTTTAACCTGTAGAGGGATCCAGGGAATCAATCCATCCATTCAATCATCCTATGTAAAGTGGCACAGATATGTTGCACAATTTGCCCTTTCCTTACTAAATAAATATGACAGCATCCAGCCATACAATGCACTGTGATGAGCAGAAAAACACTTTACATATCTAGAAAAAAAATTATGTTGAACAATATATATATATATATATATGGGCCGTCTGGTGGTGTATCCAGACAAAGGACCAGCCTTCATGTGTTAAACATGCCCCATGGTCTGAAATGGCATCCTGACTGTGTCAGTGCCGGCTATGGCTTTGCCCAGAGAGGGTGGGTTGTCATCGTCAGGCTTGTCCCACTTCCCTGCACACTAGCGGCTCCCTCTGGTCGATCAGTCGCCTGCAGTCTGCGGTCGCTGGCTGTGCAGGAAGAGCAGTCCTCCACTGCAATGGCTACAGAGCTCTGCTGCTGGACCGTAGAACGAAAAGAGGAAGTGGCTGGCGACACGTGCTGCACCTTCTCCCGAATTCACAGAACACGCAGCAACGATACAGGCTTACAATTAAAGACTGACTCCCTGCTTACTCCTCAAGAGACTCAAAACCCACCTTTTCAGACTCCACTACCACTGAATTCTGTACATCTAGCCTATTGTCATCACCACTGCCTACTTATTCCATACTTCTTGTATATGTATGGTATGCAGCTGCCTACAACAATGTCTATCGCTGTATTACTGCACTGATCTGTTGCGCAAACTATGATTGTTCCTACCATATATTAATGCACATATTGTAAGTCGCTCTGGATAAGAGCGTCTGTTAAATGCTTAAAATGTACCTAAAAATAATTATATACATATACAGTCAGGTCCATAAGTATTTGGACAGTGACACAATTTTCATCATTTTGGCTCTGTAGGCCAGCACAATGAAACAATCAAGATGTGCTTTAAGTGCAGACTTTCAGCTTTAAGGGTTTTGTCAAAAATATTGTATGGATACTGTGTAGGAATTACAACCATTTTTATATGTAGCCCCACCAATTTTAGGGGCTCAAAGGTAAATGGACAATCTAACATAATCATAAATTAAATTGTCATTTTTAATACTTGGTTGCAAATCCTTTGCAGTGCAGTCAATGACTGCCTGAAGTCTGGAACCCATAGACATCACCAGACGCTGGTGGTTTCTTCCCTGGTGATGCTCTGCCAGGCCTTTACTGCCACTGTCTTCAGTTCCTGCTTGTTCTTGAGGCATTTGGCCTTCGGCAAGTGAAATGCATGCTCAATTGGATTCAGGTCAGGTGATTGACTTGGCCATTGCAGAACATTCCACTTCTTTGCCTTAAAAATGTCTTGGGTTGTTTACGCAGTATGCTTCGGGTCATTGTCCACTGTGAAGCGCCGTCCAATGAGTTTTGAAGCATTTGGCAGAATCTGAGCATATAATATAGCCCTATACACTTCAGAATTCATCCTGCTGCTTTTGTCAGCAGTCACATCATCAATAAATACAAGGGAACCAGTTCCATTGGCAGCCATACATGCCCACGCCATAACACTACCTCCACCATGCTTCACAGATGAGGTGGTATGCTTCGGATCATGAGCAGTTCCTTCCCTTCTCCACACTCTTCTCTTCCCATCATTCTGGTACAAGTTGATCTTTGTCTCATCTGTTCATAGGATGTTGTTCCAGAACTGTACAGGCTGTTTTAGATGTTTTTTGGCAAACTCTAATCTGGTCTTCCTGTTTTTGAGGCTTACCTATGGTTTACATCTTGTAGTAAACCCTCTGTATTTACTCTGGTGAAGTCTTCTCTTGATTGTTGACTTTGACACAGATACGCCTACCTCCTGGAGGGTGTTCTTGGTCTGGCCAACTGTTGTGAAGGGGTTTTTCTTCACCAGGGAAAGAATTCTTCTGTCATCCACCAGTTGTTTCCTGAGGTCTTCTGGGCCTTGGGGTGTTCCTGAGCTCAACAGTGCGTTCTTTCTTTTTAAGAATGTACCAAATGGTGAATTTGGCCACACCTAATGTTTTTGCTATCTCTCTGATGGGTTTGTTTAGATTTTTCAGCCTAATGATGGCTTGCTTCACTGGCAGGGACAGCTCTTTGGACTTCATATTGAGAGTTAACAGCAACAGATTCCAAATGCAAATGCCACACTTGAAATCAACTCTAATCAACTCTAGACCTTTGATCTGCTTATTGTAAATTAAATGAGGGAATAACACACACCTGGCCATGGAACAGCTGAGCAGCCAATTGGCTCAGCAGCCAATTGTCCAATTACTTTTGGTCCCTTAAAAAGGGCTATATGATATGTACTGGCATTCAGCAACAAGTATCTGCTGAACTTAGCTGGAAATACCCAGAGTGCATTGTAATTGCTTGTGTTCAGTTCCCTGACCTTCACAAAACACAGGCCTAGTTAAATGCACACCCAAACACAGCAGTAGTGAATGTGTGCAAATAAAATTAAGCAAGGGAGCACAAATATTGTGCAAAATATATTCCTTCTGTTGTAGCTACCTGATCTTTTATTTTCACTGACTGGCTCAAGACAGTTTCGCAAACGTTCAAAGATTCATGAAACATTCAATTTTCCATTAAAAATGATAGGGTAAAATAAATACAAATCCAGGGTAAAAAAAATAGGTTTGTTAATTTTAATAAGCCTAAAAATCCTTTTTATGCATATTCAATGGATGTGAAGCTAGTTTCCTTCATTTAAGTCAATGGTTTTGAGACACTGGAGGGCGGATACAAATTCATGTTTCAAAATGCAAGCTGCTCAAGTCTGTGTGACCTCTTCCCCTCCACTCACATAGCAGGCCTATTGTAATTGGCATGAGAAAGTTACCTTTATAATCAAATGTTTTTTAGCTTATTACATTTTTTATTTTATTAATCTATTAAACCTATACCTTTATGAGGGGTGTAAAAACATGTTAATCTTTTCAGGGGTTTACCCCAATACAGAAAAAAGCTCAAAACAGAGCTAGAGGTGCCATGCTTGAGATGTCAGCTGGTTAGTTATCCAACTGCACAATAGCAAAAGTATAGCCAGAGGCTGTCAAACACTCAGACTACTCTTACTTTTAGAGCGAATATACAAATATTCAACTACTCCACCATTTCAGAAGACTGTCTGGTCTGTGTAATAAAAACGAACGGTAAAATGTAGTTACAAATATGAGTCTTACGGGAATGACAGCTGTCAGTTGCACTGCTCTCTTCTGTACACATTATATTAGGGGCTTTTCTCTGACAAATTACTATTAGTTTACCTTAGAATGAACATTTAGCATGTGCATCTAATTTTGGTAAAATCAAACTAAATTAGTACAACAGCCTAAAAAACACATCCCTGACTAAATAAGTGCCCTAAAGATTTGAAAGTAGGCTACATTAAATAGGCCTACATGCCATATACCAAATCAATGGCCTTTACAAGGCAGATTCAGAAATGTTTGCAGCATCAAAACACTTTCACACAGGACTTCCCATTATTACTTAAAAATCATTTGGAAGACTGGGTCAACCATCTACTTTCATCTTTAAGGTAAGTTTGAGATTTTCTTTGAGCAGATTACAGCACTCCATTATGCCATACACTGCTGCTAAATTTACAGAACTGAGGACTGAACATTTCTAGTCCAAAGTGCTAAATCTTCAACATAAAAAACAAATATATTATTTTGACTTACCTGGCCTGTTCACCCACTAAGAAATTATTGCATTAAGGTATAACAGGAAGGGCCAATAATTATTACATAGGCTATATCCAAAACAGTTTAAATCCAACTAGGTTATACCCATTTCTGTCTGGTCCAAAAGCAAAGTAAAATATTGCCTGCTGTACAGAGGGTTTAAAAACAGCATATGAAAATCCCACCCTGAATAGTTGGTACTGTGCCCATCAAGCCGGGTTTTAAGTCACAATGAAACAGCGTTTTCAATAATTCGCTGAAGTGATTTAACCCGATCTCGTCAAGGCAGCCTGCTAGTTATGTCCAGTCAAAACAACGCTTCACTCAGCGTTTTGACTCGACAATTGGGACAGCAATCAAGACTAACCCCGCCCCTTTCATCAATATTACCCAATCCTTGCAGTCTGTGCCAGTCCATCCAAACATTACCTTCATAGCTAAATAGAACACTAGGCCCCGACCTTCATTAGTAGCTATTTTGACATAACCACAGATGTATGGAGTCTGACATTGTTTTCTGCAAGCGCGAGTCTATGCAAAGCTCCGCGCCCGCATACTCCATGTCACCTCGGTTGTAAACACAAGAATGTAAAGTACTGCAAAATGGAGTCCTGGCAAGCGCCGCTTATGTTCCCGAGGCAACATAAATAACAGTGGGAAACAAAGTTAGCAAGCTAGCTGGCTATCATAATAAACAAAACCGTAAAAAAATAATGCACGAACATTAAAACAACTTAACATTTAGCTCGCTAGCTACAAGCGCGAGAAATCTGGCTAGTTGGTAGCCTTCTAGCTAGCTAACTAGCTAGCTATCAACAATCAATTTCGCTACAGTAACACAATAGCAAACGCTAGCGAGCTTGCGCCTAGCCAGCTAGCTAACGTCAGCTACTGTATAATGCTAACGTGCTGAAGCTTGCGACAGTACCGTCAGAATATCCGCGGTATAAATATTTTTAGACGCAGAGATCGCTAGCAAACGTTAAAGAGCATACACAGGCGAACACTCAAACGAGACTGCAAAAACAACCGCGATGTTTTCGTTAAATGGATAAAGCCAAATATGCAAACCTACCTTCGCGGACTGAACAGGTCGTCCATGTCGGAAACGAAGTGCTTGCGCTCAATGTTGACAGTTAGCCTGCTGTTGTGGCTGGGATAAACTGTCCCTTCCCACCTATCTGTTTCTCAGTACTCAAAATGGAGGCGCACGCAGTCTCTCTCCCTGGGAGAGGTTTTCACTGAGCTTGTGCTATGACCTCAGCCTTCACGCACAGCGTACAAAGTTCCCGTTCCGACAGACGCGACTGAGCATGTGCCACGACCTTAAACACAGACACGTTGGAAACGCAATCCATCTCTCCTGCCAGTCTTTTCCATAAACCAGGCCGACTGTCGGAGCCGCTGACGCCCAGCACTGCATACCAAACAAGCGGAGCGGGGAGGGGAGAGGAGGAGGGGAGGGGGCTAGTAGCGCGACAGGCAGGGAGGAGGGAGACAGTGGGGCCCCAAACGGGGGGTTTGCTGACACACAACAGCCACGGATCCAAGCTCTCCCTATTCCCCCCTCGAAATGCCCCGTGTTAGGACTATAACCTTTTTGACAACTTCATACCATTCTTCGGAATCGTTTTTTTAAAAGTTGTTTTGAATGCGTTTTCCGCGTGCTGAAAACCAAAGAGCATCTTGGGTTATACTTAATAAATGTTGCAGGGTCATAGACTTGACTTGCGTCAACATTCGATTGCCTACGTTAGCACTATGAATAATATGCATTAGCCTACATTTATTTGCTACGCAAGTAAAAGCTAAATTACTTTTGCCTTTACTTCCTCACTCTATGCATGGCTTATAGTAAAGTAAATATCAACAGGCTATATCCCTATATCGCAGACACACGACATTGTACAGCTATAAGGTTTGGAAAGCACAACCTGTTAAATATTAAATGTTTATTTGAATAAAAAAGTTAAACTGATATAATGAAATTGTAAAATACAGAAATGGTATACATTCAAATTCCATCGTTTCCATTTAAAATGTTTCTTATCGGACAATCTAGCTTTAATTTAACTAATTTATTTTACATTTTTATTTGTAGTTAGGTTTCAGAGAACAATCAATTCGAAGTGAATCAGAGGAATTGAACTAACTACTGTTGGCTGCTTTCAGACAACATAAATAATAGTGACAGACAGACGATCAATCGCCAATATTTCATAAATTAATGCACAATTAATGATTTGCATTTAAGTCTGAGACCATAATATTGCGCTGTACACCAACAATAAACAATGCATAATTTAACAATTTTGGTGAGTTTAATATTCAGACACGAGTCAACCTTCAAAGCTTGAGCTATTCCAAATGAATAAATGCTGAGAATAGCAAACCTAAAAAATAATAGTAGGCCTATTTAATTATTAGACTTAAGTGGTACAGTACCTGAATTAAATAATTGTTATTTGTTTGTATGCAAATGCCATAAACACAAATGTCCAAATGTTTTTACCCCCAGATTTGACCACTTAACTTGTGAAACAATATTCAGATCACCAAAAGATATTCATATACAACTCGGAGCAATAGTCATGCAACGACTTGGCAGGTAAAACTAGCGAAAATAGTACTGGCAGAAGATTGCCAATTTCAGCATTATAAAGACATGGCACGGTAAGATAGAAGTATTTTGTACGGTAAAATGATCAAAAAGCTTTTCATCTGAGACGCAACGTGTACTTTTCATCGTCTGGCTGAGAGGAACACCGAAAGGAAGAGGATTAATGAAGAGGCTTGCTCTGCCGAGCGCCTCCGCTGACAATGGCTCCTCTTAAGAATGGCTGTGTGCACTCATCTCCTGTAATTCTGACAGTCGGTATTGCATTTTTAATTTGCCTGGGTATTGGCAGGGAACACCGCGGCGAGGAATACGGTGTTGGCTGCGTTCGTGTGGCAGACCATAATACTCAATATATGAATTCACCACTTTTCTGCCGGTGTCAGGAGTATCATTTATTTCACATGACAACTGCAAAGTTGAACAGCCCTTCCCCAGGGAAACATTATGCGCTGACCTTTAATCGCTTTGACTAAATGTCAGTTTCTGTTCCTCGGGCAGTGCGATGATTTAAACAAAAACGCAAAGATGGGTTTTAAAACGATGAGAAAAAAAAAAAAAGGACATCCGTGTAAGATCTACAATTTCTGTAGCGCAGGGAGGAGTTTTTGTTTCGTATATTGCGGTTGTGTTGTAAGCCAGTTTAAAATCTGATATTCCCCTTTAGGCAGAAGAATAGCCGAGATGTACGATTTCATGTGACGTTTGTCATGTTGCAAAAGGTTCCATCTACGATTGAGGGGCTGTTTTAATGCCCAGTCTTTCACACGACTAAAACCACCAATGGTGATGTCGACTTGTAAAGAGGCTGGGCACTCAACTTCACAACTTACTTCAATTTATTGTTCGTCTAATTTTTTCAGATAACATAAATAAAATACTAGCCTAATAAACCCCGAAAGGACCAGTTTACCCATTAAAAAAACAACCTCCAAAATATCAATTGCAATCATTTGTTAAAGTATGTTTAGGTAGTGTTTGTCAGCTTTCCAGTTTGTAAATATGAAAATATATAGGCTACTGTATTTTAAGACACTATCAGTTGAACCATTCACTTGGAGAATGCGTACAATGACGCTTTGAGCAAAGTTATTTCTGAAATGTGTTGCATAACAGAAAATGCTTTTGTTGGCATTTCTCCATCTTAAAATCTATGTCCTCTATCTGGAAAAAATATGAAGGTGAAATGCAAATCATGACCAGAAATGAAGTTCTGTTGTTGCGTGCAAGAAATAGAACCTTGAATCACAAAGAAAGACACAATTTTTCTCCTCTTCTTTTTATAGATTGCTACTACAGAGCTAACCATTTGAGGTCTTTTTTTTTTAAATGTCACTAAGCATGACTGTGCACAATGTATAATATAAATCTCTGTAATTTTTCAAAAAATGTAACATCTCTTAGAAACATCAATGTGATATGCTACTCTGCAAATAGGCACTGAATCTTATGAATTTGAACACCGGTCTCTTGTTATTAATTACCTTGCAGTTGTGCTACATGTGGCATATTATATCAAATGTAGAGATATTGATGCGGTAGCTGTGCATGCAATGATTTTTGCCCCAAACGGCACGACTGGGATGCAATAGGCATAATTGAATAATGTTTTTATGTCAAATAACATTTGTGGACAAATGACTAATTAACTTTTTAAAGTAATGTAGAATGTGTCACTTAAATCAACCAATGGCCAACAATTCATATCCGTGTATGGTTATAGCAACCTTTCTGTTTATATGCACTACTCATACATCATTTCAACTAGTAATTCAACAAAATAAAGTACGTTTGTTGCATTTCAAAGCAGTATTCATCAGTTGTTAAAGCAGAAGTCCACTCATTTAAAACCGGATTTAAAATGCCAGAACAGGGTACGAAAAGCAAATGATAGCATTTTACTTTTATAGAAGAGACTCCCCTACCATGACATACCTGTCTGTAAATGAATCATCCACCCACTGGGCTGTTTCGCTTCTGCTACCATCATCTTGCAAGAATCAGGACTTAACCCTAGCTTCTAGAGAGGTATAGCACAGTCACAGTTTTAGGCTCGAACCTCAATTTAAAACAATAAGTAAAAATACACTCAAAATATAGCTCTCATTGTAGCTACTAGAGAGCAGCCGGATAGGACAAGAAGAACTTGCATGCTTCGTGCATCTGTGCAGCGGTTTCAGCTGCACGATATAGACGCTCAATGTGAAGCTTTTAATTTATCATTCAGTTCTTTACAGCGATGATTCGCGAAGGAATGCTATTAGTATGGCAGTCACAGCAACGAGATAGCCTGCTGCATTTTGATGTTATAAAGAGCGGGCATTAATGTTTTACTGCAGTTCTGTTTGTGCAAGTACTGTATGTGGCAGCACGTGAATAAAATTTGAGTGCACAAAATTGCACCACAGAGAGCTTGCGCGTGGCTACTTCTTAAAACATAACAGGGCTATCTGGTCACAGATATAAGTACCCTATCACCAGTTATTCAGTTCTATCGCAGATACAAACAATTCCAATAATAGTGTCACACAAACTACATCAGCTACCAGCAAGCTGCAACAATGTTACACTTAACAATCCAGACGCTAGCAGTAAAGCTAAACCATCATACACAATTCAACCACTTAAATCCTCATACTTTTCAAAAATGTTCTCATTACTTAAACGACTAAAACATTTATGACCACCAATGTAACCCACTAGCAACCCTCTAAATGCTTGCTAAGGTGCGCCTTCTCATAATAACCCAAGGCAGAGTAGAGCATTTGACTTCCTAAAGTTGGGGCTTAGGGCCAAAAAGACAGGCCTATATTATACAGAGTATATTCCTACATGACTGTATTTGTACAGATGAAAAATATCCAGTCTCTCCCTCTTTACTGCAGTTTTGACAAGCTAAAAGAGATGGTGCCCAGTAATCACGGCCACTTCCTTATATCCTGTCTATTATACACTTAAGATGGATATCCCAAGTTAGGAGCCTTCATATAGCATTAAAACAACATCGATGGCTTTTTAATGGTCTATTCGATCATTTTAGACCAGGTTCTAAATGGGTGACCTTCCATTTTAATGGTCAGGTACTTTATTGTAGTAGTGTGGCATGCTTTTTTTATACGATAACACTGCAAAAACAGCCTGGCATTTGTTGCAGCCTTTCATCCCAAACATTGATATATATATATATATAATTTCTAATCTGTGCTGTGCAGTACATAATATACACAAATTGCAATGACACCTCAGTCAACATGTCATTTATCCATTCACAGACATTCAGAAGTGTAGTCTACAAATCAAGATATATATGAATAATAGTATTATATGGAGATGTAGCTCATTTAGCTTCAGACCAGATGGAATACTGGAGTGCAGACAACTAACTATCTCTCTCTCTCTCTCTCTCTCTCTCTCTCTCTATATATATATATATATATATATAAAATAAAAGTTTTGTTGTGTTGTGTGTTTAAGTTTCCATTAATAAGATGATGGGAGTTCTTTCAGCCCTAATACAGCACAGACTGCTGCTGGCAGCTTTAATCAGCGCAATACCCCACAGCAGCAGGAGTCCGAGCGGGCTGACAACCCATGTTAATCTACGGTAAGTGCCGCTCATTCAAAAGCAAGACATTGGAGGATGTTTCCATGCATGCACAAGAGCTGTCATCCTTTTAATCACGCTCCATACTTCACTTTACAGTTTGGCGCGATTGTGCATTTACTAGAACCATTGAAGAAAAATGTTAGCACTCAATATCAAGCAGTAATATCTGCAAAATTGCCCTATAGTAATATTGTGAAAATACATTTACATTTTCAAGGCCGACATTTACAGCAATTTAAAGTAAAGCGAAAATATTACTGAATTACATTCATGAAAGTTCTAGAAAAGTATTACCAGTCTTATCAAAGGTAAACTTGATAAATTCCTTATCAAACCTGCTTGTATTAGCTAGAAGAAGGCACGACCGAATCCACCAGTAGCACAAAATAAGATGGATTTATCCCTAGATTACTTTCAACTGTAGAAAGGGAGTCAAATCTCAAAATCAACATTTCTTCTTTAAAAGAAAAAAGAAAAAAAGGAAGACTTCCTTCAGCAAGACTTAAAATATGGTATGAAGCTTCCTTCACATAAAAAAAACGTGACTAAAAACAAAAAATAAATGAATACATAAAACATTACTGCCCGTCAATTCCACATAATTACTCATCTGTCATTCAGGGCGTGTGAGCATCGAGTTTTGTATTTCCACAACTCAACAGCATTCGATTTCAAAACCAAAGAACGCACATCACCTGAGCAGCATTGAAACATAACCTTGCTGTATGTTTGCTGGGCTTCCAGGAGCATTAAGGAGCCAATTGCATTACAAATAGCTGAATAAACCACAACACTGAACAGGCTTTTTGACTCATCACCCATTGGCTGCAATTACGCCTGCCACCAGTAGGTGGAGTGAAGTTTATGTGATCACCCAGCTTGTCCGTCTGTCTGTCGGTTTGCTTATGAACAGGGTCGTGGATCGATATATGAAACTTGGCGAAATCATTATCAATGGGACCAGGAGGAAATTGCTCAATTTGAGGGCTGATATGTCATCAGCTGGTGTCCAGTTATCTCACGAGGCGCGGTGGGACTGGGTTTGGGCCGAAACGTGCTCTGTGTGCGGATAACGGGGGGACTCGGTCTTACCTGGTCTCTGGGTTGTATCCCAAGATGTAAAAAAAGGAGTCAATGCGGGCTTTGAACTCCCTGGCAACGAAGATGTCGGAGAAATGGGCGATGTTGCACTTCCCCCTGAAACAGAAAGCAGAAAACGGGTTTCGCGAACGCTTTTTGCTGACATGCTTATGACCGTCGCTGCCGAGGTGAACTGTTCGTGGCGTGAGCGTGTTCGGATGCACTCGTCCCCTGCATGTAAACCTGACATTAAGAAGATGAACAGGCGCGCCGCTACTGACTTATTAGCGCCGGCGGAACATGACGTCCCCTCACATCCTCTCTGCGGAGTGACGTGCTGCAGACGAGGGAGGCCTAGACGCCACACAGAGTTTCATTGAACACAAAGCAGCGATGGCAAAAAAAAAACGCATCTTGATACAATTTAGCTTCCTTGCGACGTCTTGTTTTTTTTTTTTTTTTTCTTTTCTTTTCGCTTGAGCACTTGGATGTCCAGATCCATCACGAGAACAGGCATCGCCGTGATTGGCCATCTTTCCACTGGCTGCCAGTGCCCTCGAACGGGAACAATACCTTCCCTCACGAGATGAAAGGAATGCGAGGTTTGGGCCGGGGGATTACGACACCCTGCTGGAATTTTGTACGTTTATCTAGAGCCCTCCGAGTCAAATCAAAAGGCTCTCTGTGTAGCAGAAGTTGCAGCTAATTTGCCCTGAAATCAGCGGTCCGGTGGACGTGGCTTTTGAACACGGCCGTGCCGCGTCCAGATGGTTTTTGTTAAAAGAAAAGAGAGAGGGGGGGAAAAAAATCACATGAGCAGGGGGGGGGGGGGAAGATTATTAAAGAAACGGCACTATCTGGTTTCCATCCCAGACAATAACCGTGCCTGTCTCCTTTTCTTTTTTTTTTTACGAAGTTAACCATGACCAGAAAGGCACTGTTACTTTCCACAATGCTCTGCGCTTCAAATAATGAAGAAATATCGAAGCCTGTCTCTTCCGGCACGCACGTGCAGGCTAACCCGCTAATGTCTGATTTCAATTCCACAAAGGGTACTTATCTCAATCTTAAATACTATATCCACATGCCCCCTAAAAGGACAGCTTTGCTATACACAAGAGGAGCGTTGGATTTCTGAAATAACTGAAAGGGTATGAGCGGCGTAAGCTCGTGGCTTTCAGAAAGAAGAGAGGTGGCCTTCCGCTGCCCGGCTGGGGGTATATTTTCACACCTTACCAAAGCAACAAACACCCAGCCGAGTGAGACCCCATCTGGAGCCACAGAGCGGAGCGGCTGAAAGATCTTGTGTGGGACGGTTGAGAACAAAAACGTGTGGGTATCTGTGTGTGTGTGTGTGTGTGTGTGTGTGTGTGTGTGTGTGTGTGTGTGTGTGTGTGTGTGTGTGTGTGTGTGTGTGTGTGTGTGTGTGTGTGTGTGTGTGTGTGTGTGTGTGTGTGTGTGTGTGTGTGTGTGTGTGTGTGCGTGTGCGCAGGTGCGTTACCTGAGAGCAGCAGCGTGGTAGGTGTCCACGTAGTCGGAGATGAAGAGCTCTCGACTCTTGACCACGGGATCCGTGATGACCAGCTCTCGGCCGGAGTCTGAGAACACCGAGACAAGAGGAGGGGGGTCAGAACGGCATCGGGAGCCGGCGTCGCTCGCGTTCAGGCGCTGCGTTTCGGGGGGAAAGGCACAGGAACGCCCGGGCGGGGTGCTATTTCGCCCGCCGTCTGAGGTGTACATCAGCTCTCGCAGATCTGCGCCGACGGCAGATAGCCGGAGAGCGCGCTCAGGGGGCACATTACAGCGGGGCTTATTTGCACTTCACCGTCTCCTCGTCCCACTGCTCGTCTGCAGCAGCGTCGCCCAGGGAACGGAGTGCAGATGATTGCTTTATCTTGGCTTCCTTACGCCTCGTCCGTTTGAGGCAGCGTGCACGCCCGCCTCTACTTGTTTTTCACGTGCGCTTCTGTTCAATTTGATTTTATTGTCACGGCGCTGCACAAATAACTACTTTTCTCGCCGTTTTGATTTTTTTCCCCCTCCCCTAGGGCGCAAAATGGAGGCTTCTCTCACCGTTCTCGTTGTTGCGGTCCTGCACAAGGTGTTGGTAAACTGAGTCCGGGACCTCGGACTGGCGGTAGTACCATTTCACACTCATCAGCAGATGGTCCCGTTTACTCTGGTAGGGGAAAGGGGAGGGAAATAAAACATCTAATAAAGCAAACAGACATAACTTGTTTGTTAACAGCGTCACAAATTGGCTCCTCGGCAAACAGATCCCCGCACAGCTCGTCAGTTTGTTACACACTCTCCTTACCAAAGCACGGTGCGGAACTAAGTCAATTAAAAAGGGATTGAGAGCTTTTAATTCTTTAATAAAATTAACATAAAACATGCTTACGTGCTTCAGTCAGAGGGGAAATCAAAAGGGCAGGGAAATTAATCTTTCCCCGCTGTAGCGCATCTAGCATCTCCACATTTTCCCATGAATGGAGGAAAAAAAGAGGAAATCCAAATTGACATCTGTTGAAGATCGCTGAACCAATGAGGAAGAGGCCCTCGATATTATTTCGTTCACTGAGCGTTTGCCTCTCAGAGAAAGTGCCTTGAACACCGCCACCCACTGTCAGCCTGTGGGACTGGATGTTCAGCCGACACTTGCACTTCCTGTAAACTAACAGCGAGTGGCAGCACTGAGTCAGATATCGGTTTCAGATGCCATTTATAACACGGCCAGGGTGTGTGTGTGTGTGTGGGGGGTGGGGGGGAGCAAGACACCATGTTTTCATTCATTGACATGAAATATTTATCCCTCCACACAAACCGACCTGACCATTCAGAGCGTTTATGTGAACATAAAAGAAAAAAAGCAAAGCCACAGCCAGGCAGAGGCAGAGCCCTCGCACGGCAGGCAGAAATCACAGCAGAGTTTAAAATGCCTGCAGATACGAGATTCCAGTCAAAGCGGACTGTGTCACTGTGCCAGTGAGGAGGGGGTAGAATATCGGTCTTGTCCTCGGTTGTTATCGAGACGCAGAGTATTATCCGGACTACGTTTCCCTCGCAGTTAGAGAGGGAGAGCGGAGCCACTGCTGACATGCTCCTTACGCGCCACCTGCTTGCTCTGTGTCAGCGGGAGCACTATGGGGGCAAGGCCTTTGCCCCGAGCAGTGTGCCCAGCGTGCCCTCACAGGACTTAACCCCGGCAGGGGGAAGAGTCCCGTCAATTACACTGAAGACACACACACACACACACACACACACACACACCCCCATGCCATTTATCCAAAGCGACTTGCAGTAGTGAATGCAAACATTTTTGCAGTGGTCCCAGTGGGAATTGAACCCACAACCCAAGCGTTGCCAGCACCACACTCTACCCACTGAGCCACACAGAACCACAAAAACAGATGACAAAAATGTGACTAGCGGCCGCCTCTCAGAGACGTCGGGGAGAGGAGAGGAGAGGGAGCCGTTTGACCCGCGGAGTGCACATTCCCCGCTGGTGACCGCTCACGAGTCCAACTGTACACCGTGACAGAACAAAAACAAAACGCGTTCACATCGAGACGTCTTCACGCGGGGGGGAAAATAAACACCTTTCACAATCACAATAAAAACACACGAGGCTGCAGCGTCACGCACGAGCGGCTCAAGTTGACTAACTGCAGTCCTTTGTTGGCGCTGCCTCAATCGCGGCGGTTTTTGCTTTCGCCGTTGCGGATATTTCCCCGGATAGTCTTTCAGCCTGCGCACGCGGGGGGACACACCGGGGCCTCAGACGGCCCCCGGTCTCCATTTCCTCCCCACCGCGGTCTCCTGGACACCCCATCAGATAGAGCCGAGGGCACCCATGTGGATCGGGGCGAAACCAATGAATGGATTTTCACCCTCCCCACTTTACAATTAACACTTCTCCGCATTTTTACACTCGGCGGCTCGCAGGGTCCACGGGAGGGTCGTAAATACGGGATTTAAAGCTCGCCTCCGCAGGCTTAAGTAAAGGCTCCGGAGGACGGGGCACGTCGTTCGGAAAACCGGGCCGTACCTTGGCCGTAGTCTCTTTTTATTTTTTAAAGAAACGAAAAAAAAAAAACACCCATAAAAGCAAATTAACCGGAAACCTCCGACCTTTCTTTAAGCAAGCCTGCAGCCTGGAAACGAGGGTTTCATTATTGCGTCCTAATTGTGTTTGCATGTCGCATGGACCAGATCATTGCGCCGAATGAAATTATGGAGGTAAGTACTCTTAAGGAGCCGGGCAGGAGAGCGGAGGGAGCCCATTACAATGACAATGCTGAATTGATTAGCAGCGTTTCCAACTGTGTTTGCGACAGCGGCCATCTCCCCTCCGTCCCAGGGCCGTGTCGGATGGCTCTTCCCCCTCCCCCCCGCCCCCGCCCCTGCAGCTTCCACAGCCCCTTCACCCCAGAGGGAGAGAGGGAGGAAGGAGAGCGTGAGAGAGAGAGAGAGAGACTAAGCGCGTGTTTGTTTTTATCGCAAACTCAAATCCAAGTCGCCACTTTACACCAAATATCCGTGAGTATCCCCATTCATCGAGAGGAGGGGCGGGGAGCGAGACACCAGCGGTTCTGCTGTGCATAATAGCGACGGTTGTAGCCCTGATGGTCCTGTGATATGGGAGACGGCACTGAAACATTCCACTGTAGGCTGGCCAGCAAACCCCCCCTCTCCAAACGCCTCCCCCGCCCGCTCGCTGGACCTGTTTGCCTCGGTCTCTAATGACCGTCCCGTCCTTTTGTGTGTGCGATGTGTCAGAGCGGCGGCAGGGACGAGGATTTAGAGCCGCGCACCGGACCGAGAGCTCAAACACACAGGGATGAGGGATGGTCATGGGGGGGAGAGGGAGGGTGTCAAAGCTTAACGTGCAGCGCTGGCGGCTAATACCGCACGCGAGAGCGAGGGGGGGGGTTATGAGTGAGCCAGGGCTGTTTAACGGGACACCGGGGCCAAGGGTGGGGGTCACCAGCTCGGGGGCAGGGCGCTGGACAGGGCACAGAGGAGGGCGCACTTTTAGAGAGAGACCAGAGCTGCAGAGGGGGCTGGCTCTTAACGCGCAGGCGGCCAGGCAAGACAACGCCCCCTTTCATCCCTGGCGGAAAGGGGGAGGGGGGGGACCTTCTCAAATGAGTCCCAGGGTGAGATTGAAAAGTCCAAACCTGACCAGAAACAGAGACCAATTATGCCCCGTGTTTAAGCACCTGTAATTCGTGGAGTCGTGCTGTCGTGGTGCGTGTGTGTGTGTGCGTGTGTGTGAGAGAGATAGAGAGAGAGAGAGAGAGAGAGAGAGAGAGAGAGAGAGAGGGGGGTTCCACCTATCCCTGACAAAGCTTCAGGTCTCACTGCCAATCAAAAGAGGCTCGCACAATAAGCTCAAAGTACAGGTTACCCACATCAGCTGCAGAGTTTAGCCCTCAGGCAACAGAGAGAAGGGGGCTTAGAGAGGGGGAAGGGTTCCCAGGGGGCCGTGGGGCGGCCCTTCCTCAAGCCTGAGAGAAACAGGCGGATAACTGTGGGTGTTAGCGAGCGGTCAGGGGGTGGGAGGGGCCAGCGGCAGCAGAGAGCCAGTCAGGAACGGAGCCGCGCTCCAGGCCGAGCCCTTATAGGACGGCCGGCGTGATGGCCCGAGGGCTGCGGATGAGCGATGGGCAACATGGCTCCCCTCTCTCCACGCTCACCGCTGCGCGCTCTCAAACTCCCTGTGCTGTTAATTTGTCCCGTACAGAGCGGACGAGGGGGGGGCGCTGCGGTGAAGCCTGGTATTTATGGCTCTGTTTAGTGTGATCATTAAGCAGAGGCAGCGCGGCCGTCACTGGCAGATCTCATCTGTAACCTGACTGATTCGGCTGCCACTTCTCCCAGCGGGCCTCGCGCTGCCACGGTGACGAGGAACACCCCCCCCTCGAAAACCCCAGCCCGGCCGCCACCTCCGGTTCGGCCCGCGGGCCGGGTTCCTCCGCGCGCCGCGGTGCCACAGCGGACGCTGAGCAAAGCCAGACCCCCGCCCACCGACGCACGTTAGCAGGAAATCCGTGTTTATTTTCAAATGTTTAGACTGCGCTTCTCCCCTCGCGGTGTTTGCCCAAAGGCAGAGTGCTCCGATCAGGCCTATTACAGAAGCACTCACCGTCGAGAGCGCTACCTCGCTGTCAGAGGAATCTCTTCTATCGCGGAAAGGGGGGGTGGTTCAACCTTGATGAAGGAGAAGAGCGAGGGAGGGTTTCTCACTGTGTCATAGCCGAGCGACGCCGCGGCTATCTAACGCGGAACAACGCTTTGATTAAGGCTTAGAAGAAAGGAGGCGAGAGCTGGTGTGTGGAAGGGAATGATCTCTGAAAACACGGTGTGATTAGTGGGGGGGAGTGATGGATGGGTTCTAGGCGTTTCCGCTGAGCTCTCCCCTGCGCGTCGCCGAGGCAGCGTGAGCCTCAGCACTCTGCCAGCGTGCGGCTGCACTACATATACTCCGTAAGCACTTCCATCTGGCCTTCAGCAAACCATGACAAAGAGCGCAGAGCCTCGCACTGCTGTGTGTCAGAGCCACAGGGGCCCTGGGCCTGTTAGTCTGAGCATGCTCACCACGTACACAAACACAATCACACACAGACACGTACACAAACACAATCACACACAGACACGCACACACACACACAATCACACACAGACACACACACACACACACACAATCACACACAGACACGTACACAAACACAATCACACACAGACACGTACACAAACACAATCACACACAGACACGCACACACACACACAATCACACACAGACACACACACACACACACAATCACACACAGACACGCACACACACACAATCACACACAGACACGCACACACACACACAATCACACACAGACACGTACACAAACACAATCACACACAGACACGCACACACACACACACAATCACACACAGACACACACACACACACACAATCACACACAGACACGCACACACACACAATCACACACAGACACGCACACACACACACAATCACACACAGACACACACACACACACACAATCACACACAGACACGCACACACACACACAATCACACACAGACACGCACACACACACACACAATCACACACTAACACACAGACACAATCACACACAGACACGCACACACACAATCACACAGACACGCACACACACACACAATCACACACTAACACTAACACACACACACAATCACACACAAACACAATCACACACAGACACGCACACACACACACACAATCACACACTAACACTAACACACACAGACACAGACACACACACACACAAAACACTAACACTAACACACACAGACACACACACACACACACACAAATACACTAACACACACAGACACACACACACTAACACACACAGAAACACACTAACACTAACACACACAGACACACACTAACACGAACACACACAGACACACTAACACACACAGAAACACACACTAACACGAACACACAAACAGACACACAGACACACAGACACACACACACACACGAACAAACAGACGCATGCACGCAAACACACACGCACACATACAAACATGCAAAAATGCACCATGCACACACACACACGCGCACGCACACGCACAAGATTAAGTCACTGATGAAGTCCATCACTAATGAAGGGGTCTGGTTGGTGGCATATATTACTGTGGTGAAGGTAGGCTGAGATCAGAAGATCACAGTGACAGAGGGAACATGAAAATGAGCTTATTTTAGAACGTATTTGCTAAACGTGTCCTTTACAAGCAACAGTCAAGTGCTCATTACAGACAAACAAAGGCTCATTAGGCTGATGTGTCTCAAAGCCTTAGAAAAGGTTCATGCTAATAACAGTAAACAAGTG
Source organism: Aldrovandia affinis (assembly GCA_029706075.1). Lineage (NCBI taxonomy): Eukaryota > Metazoa > Chordata > Actinopteri > Notacanthiformes > Halosauridae > Aldrovandia > Aldrovandia affinis. Next base: position 3,051,576 of record JAINUG010000119.1, read on the forward strand.
TTAATTACATGTTTTCTCCCTGCAAAATCCAGTGTGCAGATTTCTCCTCCTCTGCATGTCAAAAAGAACAAATGGGGGGAGGGAAGGAGGGAGGGGGAGGGAGGGAAGAGGGAGAGAGAGAGAGAGAGAGAGAGAGGGAGGGAGAGAGAAGAGAGGGAAGAGAGGGGGAGGGGAGAGAGAGAGAGAGAGAGAGAGAGAGAGAGAGAGAGAGAGAGAGAGAGAGAGAGAGAGAGAGAGAGAGAGAGAGAGAGAGAGAGAGAGAGAGAGAGAGAGAGAGAGAGAGAGAGAGAGAGAGAGAGAGAGAGAGAGAGAGAGCCACAGCTGTGATGCAGCCTCTGTCAGGACCTTTGTGCTGTTCAGCACCGGGCGTCTCTCTCACTGCCTGTGCTATTTAGATATTAAATCTCCACTTGCTTTGAAGACAGCCTGCCCATCTGTCATCCTGAGTCTATATTGGATTTGATGAGCATTAGCCAGTTCAAAGTGGGAGATTTTCACTGTAACAAAGCCGGTGTTCATTTTTTCCTCTCCCCACGCCACCCCCCACCCCCCACGCCACCCCCCCCACCCCCAAGTGAATCCTGTTTCAGAGTACAAGCCCCCCTAACAAAACCCAGCAGCGCAGATCTGAGTCTCTCTCTCTCTCCCTCCCACCCTCCCTCCCTCCCTCACTCGTCCCCATCACACGGTAGCCCAGAGCGCGACTCTCTGTCCTCGTGGGCGCCCCGGATTAAAACGGAGGTGACCGCCTCCCTCCCGATCCATTAGACTCTCCTCCCGTCCCCCCCCCCGCCGAAGGAGCGAGGTGACATTTACGATCGCTTCCTGTTCAGAACGTTCCGGCTAGCGGTGAACGGTGACGCGCCGAGGCCCTCTGCTACGAGGCTTCGTCTGCGTTCGAGAGCGAAGGCAGCATCGTGCGTACGCAGTGAGGTGGCGGTGCTCTCGTTTTCTGGTGTACGCGACCACATCCTGGCTGGCTGCGGGGAGCTCACCGAGACAGGTGTCTGCTGCAGCGGCGGGCCCGACCACACCCGCCCGCCCGCCCGCCCGCCCGCCCGCCCGCCCTCGTCCTTTGTTAGCTTTCACCTCGAACGCTAACAAAGGAACGGTCTCGACGAGATCTACGCAAGTGCGTATGACACTGCAGCGCTGTACGGTACACTCAAATTCACTTTCCGTTTGAGTCGTACACCTCTAATACAGAAATGTGCAGTACCATGTATCAGCGCCAGACGAACGGATACAATCCGTGCTTCATGGATAAGAGGAACAGAGGTGCGTCGGGGATGCTATTTACATTTCAAACGGCGCGTTCCCTTTCAGGGGCCCTTGGCCCGGAACCTTCCGTGCAGAAGAGCGGAGGGCGGGCGGGCTCTGGGGAGGGGGTGTCAGGGCTGCTGGGTAATGAACACTGAAGGGGGAACAGAGCGACTCTCACCGCCGCCGTTAACAACGGCCGGATCAGAGGTCCTCCACGGCCCGGCCCGGAGGGAGGGGGGCTCTTTAGAAGACCTGCGGAGGGCGCGGGGCTGAACGCACAGCGGAGCAGGAACTGCGCTTCACTGCGACAGAGCTCGGGTTACGCTTGACGACAGATGGGGAAGGCAGCTGCGGGGTGACTCCTCCCCCCTTCGGGGTAAACGTGGGTTCAGCGCGACTGCGGAAGGAAGGCCGTCGATGGCTGCTCACGTGATCGGCTCCTTCGGTGCGCGACAGAGGCTCTCCTGCAGAAGCGCACCTCTCCTCCTCTCGGCTTCCTGTCGGCCCCCCGCAAAATACCGCTCGCAGAGGCGTGGCTCGTCCAATCAACGCGCAGCCGTCAAACGACACCAAGCCCCATCAAAGCCATGGTCAAGGGAATGAATGAAGACGCAACAACGTTCTATGGTCCTGTACTGTCCACAGCCAAGTCTAAAATTATTCATTTTCTAATGCTAAAAACTGGCATATTCCTAGTAATTAACCTAAAATGTACAATGTATCCCCTTACATCACAACACCAAAAGAGCCCAGTAACATCTCCCATAAAAGTTCCAAGTACTAGTCCAGCTAGTCCCAAGTCTTGGTTCATAAGTCCTAGTCCAAAGACACAACAGCGCTGTGTATTTAAGTGTACCCTTATGCCTGGGTCATCGCCCCTGAGCGGGGGAAGAGAGGCAACAAGAGAGAGAAAGAGAGAGAGAGGGAGGGAGGGGGGGAGGAGGGAAGAGGGAGAGAGTGAGGGCTTTTCAAATTCGAAACATGCCTGGATGTCTGATCTTGGCGCGAGAGGAACCCGCGGCCACAAAGCGGCGGCGGGCGTGATTGAGCGCGGTAATGGAAAGCAGGAAATGAGAAGCCCTGGTTAAGCCACGGCTAATCGATCAGCGAACTCGCTGAAGTGTGAGCCGGGCCGGGAGTAAAGCGGCTCGGAGGTATCGGATACTGCCAAGACACCGCCACCCCCCCCCCCCATTCCAAAGCCTGATCCCTCCGCTGCACGCTACGGGGTGGATCGGCGGGACAGCGGCACTGGCCGTTCCCGCTTCTCTTCCCCCCCGTCTAACTGCTCGGGTGACTTGCGGTCATCGTGATTGGTTGATTTGGGTGTTCAGCGCGGGGGGTCTTTGCGTAACAGCAGCTGTTTCGGGGATCCGTCTGAGACGCCCTCTGTTGTGGTGTCTGCTCAGCTCGCTCAAGTGGAGGCACAGCTGATGGGAATATTTAAGCCCGCCTCCCACAAACACAGAAAAAAAAAAACCCTCGACATAAAAAATAAAGTGATCTTTGTGAGACGATAGGGGGGTTAGGGGGGGAGAGTTCTCTGGCCGGTATGGGGGGCGAGAGTCCGCCGCGCCCACGCGATCTCCGCACTCCACAGATCTCAATCTCCCCTCTCTCTCTCAAGGTGACCCGGCTCCCTCCCTCCGGCGCTACGCTAGCCGGCTAATCCGCCGGGCTCCCCGCTCCGCGGACACCGACAGCCGGCCACAGCTGCGCAGAGCAGGCCCTCTTCCCTGTGCTGTGTGGATGACCAGACTCACCTTACAGTCAGGAAGGAAGGAAGGAAGCCAAGGGGGGGGGGGATGGAAAAAGACATACACAGAGACGAGAGACTTCGTTCTGCTCCTGGCGTGACCGACGTTGTACACAAAACAGCTGAAAAAACACTGAGGATAATACAAGCAAGGGGTTATATAACTACAACCCGCGCTGGCCCGATCGCCCTGCTTGTGTCTAGACAGCCAGTAATAACAGCTTGCCTCTAAGGTCTTCCGCAGCACGCCGAGGGCCCCGCCCCCTCTGCACTTGGCCAGGACGGTAAATAAGGCAGCGCTGAAAAAAACAAAACTGTTGTAAACAGTCATCGCCGAGTAGCCAGCTGCCAGCCGCATGCAAACATCTTTATACTTATGAGGGAGTCGGACTGATTCTGAGGTTGGGTGGCAGATCTGCAAAAAGGCACTGGAACACGAACACGCACTGGAACACGAACACGCACACACACACACACACACACACACACACAGACACAGACAGAGACACACACAGACACAGACAGACAGAGAGAGAGAGACAGAGACAGAGACAGAGAGAGAGACAGACAGACAGACAGAGAGAGACAGAGACACAGAGACACAGAGACACAGAGACAGAGAGACACAGAGACACAGAGACAGGACCGGGGGGTGCTGTGAAGTACAGCTGCAGTTTGTCCCTGCTCCTTCCATCCTGAGCTTTAAATAAGAGCTACAGAGCAGCCCCCTGCTGCACCCCCACCCCTCACTCTATTACTAAACGCTCCTCAGTGCTGCAGAATGGATGAAACTGACCCCAGCGGGACCTGGAGGAGAGCAGCCACACCAACCTCCTTATCTCTGCCTCAGGGCTGGGATGCAAATGCTGCTGCTACTGCTGCAGGGAGGAGATCACATGCCTGCACTCACTGCACTCACACGCTGCCTTCACACGCCTGCGCTCACACGCTGCCTTCACACGCCTGCGCTCACACGCTGCCTTCCTCCTTAATCTCTCACACACACACACACACACACACACACACACACACACACACACACACACACACGTATATACACATACATATACACACATACACACGCTGCCTTCCTCCCTAATCTCTCTCTCACACACACACACACACGTATATACACATACATATACACACACACGCACACACACACACACACGCAGCCTTCCTCCTTAATCTCTCTCTCTCACACACACACACACACACACACACACACACACACACACACACACACACACGTATATACACACATGCACACACACTGCCTTCCTCCCTAATCTCACACACACACACGCACACACACACACACACACGCACACATGCACGCACGCACATGCAAGCACGCACGCACGGATACGTGCACGCACCCACACACGCACAGACAGACACAGACAGGCGCGCGAGCACACACACATACATACACTACACACACACGCACACTCGACTCAGTTTGATCTAGGTTGTGGGTTCAAGCCCACAAATATAAGTGATGGGGGCTAAAAGTAAATGGGGGAAGTAAGGGGCTTTGACTGGGTTGAGCTCACGCTGTCAGTGAGGAGAGAGGACGGGTGATTGCTGCAGAGAAGAGAGGTGTGTGGAAAGGGGGGGGGGCAGGGTCAGGGGTCACCACTTTCCCTCCACCTCTGGTTTACTCCCAGCGTGGAGTCTTTCAGCTCCGTTTCACTCCCCGTCTCAGATACCAGCGCAGTGCCATCTGTCTGTCCGTCCGTCCGTCCTCCCTCTCCCTCCCAAGGTGACGACCGCAAGAAGAGGAGCAGGGCACAGGGCTCACACACAAAGCGCCACCGAGCCAAGCGCCACCGACCCGGCTCCTTTTTATAGAGCGCAGTCACAAAGCCGCCGGGCAACGGTTTCGAGTCAATTTAATTACACACAACGGGCTGCAGCAAACACAGAAAAGGGGTTTTCATTTCCATTTTCCACTCGAGTGTGTGTGCGGCAAGAGGAGAAAATACTGCCAGTCACAGGGGAAATTTCCATGCATTTACTAATCTGCTCTCTAAGTATTAAAGGATTTCTTTAATACTTACAGGACAAATTCATATTTTGTCGTTGCTTGAGTAGAGATATTTGAAATACCACAAATTTCAAGTAAAAACCTAAAACAAACAAGCAAAGAAATGCTAGTACTAACATGTAGTAACATTATTTTGAAACTTTTTCCTGATATTTTATAAATCCGTCAGCAAGGCCCTGATTCCTAATCTCTGTAATTCTGTAGCTCAGTTGGTAGAGCACGGTACTGGCACTGCCAACGTTGTGGGTTCGATCCCACGGGACTGCATGTCGTTAGGATGGGACGGTAAAAACCGAGGTCCTGACTCTCTGTGGTCATAAAAGATCCCATGGCGCTTTTTGAAAAGAGTAGGGTGTTAACCCGGTGTCCTGGCCAAATTCCCAACCAAAAACAATATATATATATATATATATATACACACATGGAATTAATTAATTCCCTCCTTCCTCGCCTCTCCACAGTGTATCTGATGTGCAGTGGTTTGTACTGGCGCAAAATGGCTGCTGTCGCGTTCACCCAGGTGGATGCGGCACATTGGTGGTGGTTGAGGTGAGTTGCCCCTTTCGTTGTAAAGCGCTTTGGGTACCTTGAAAGGCGCTATATAAATCGAAATGTTCAATTCAATTCACGCTTTCTGAAACCCCAAACATTAAAACCGACTATGTTCAAAATCAATGGCTGACATGTTTTGGAACTAACTATTATTGAGAAAGACGAGAAAGCATAAATATAACGAACCGGTAGAGCCGGCACGAGCTCACCGAGGAGCGGTAAGGTGACTTGGTAAACATAGTTGCGAGTCCAGTCTCGGAAGAGGTGGATCATTGCCTCAAGGTATTAGCTTGTCCCGTGGGGGCGGGCGGCAAAATCGAAATCGAAAGAAATAGAGGGTGTAATTGGCCACCAAATTGGGAGAAAAATGGGGAAAAAATTTGAAACAAAATAAAAAAATAGAACAGTTTTAAAAAGAGGAGATAAATCAGGTGTGAAGCAGCATGGCAAATAATGACTTCAGCACAGGAAGTGGAAGCACTAGCTAGGCTCAGTGGGCGTTTTGAATAGGACTAGCATTAGCATTGTTCGCATTGGTATCATAAGTTCATCCTCAACATCATCAGTTAAGGTTAATACCAAAAATATATATAGTGCATTTGTAGTTTATAAAAAATAAAAATATTGGATGAAAGGTCGTCTTGAATTCTTCTAGTCCGTAACCCCCTACTCCCATTGGTATCTTTTCACTTTATTTCTATCTTTTGTCCATCAAAGTTAACAAAGAATGTAACCAACAATATTTACTCACATAGGTTGGTGGCAAAAAAAAAACATACCAAATATAGCAACAAGCAACATACTAAATACTAAAATATTAAAACGCCGATATTAAAATTTGGACCTGTGACAATTTGAGGAGCACAGTTTAGATATGCCACAACTGTTTCTGTTACCATGCAAAAGACTATTCAGAAAAGACTTATTTTGCAATAGAACACCTATGGCTTTCTATTAATGAGCCAGGGAGCTAAGCACATCATTTACCCAGGTGCTGCAATGCTATAGCAAGCTACATTTGAGTGTCATCAGTTTCGCAAATTGCATTCGAAATGTGACAAAACACTCAAGTGTCCTCGGATTCAAATGCAGAAATGTGTACAGAGCTTGCCGCTAAGTGTTTTTCAAATGATACCCACTGCGGGAAAACATGGGCCCCGTACATTTGTATTCAACCCAAGACGTTCACAAAACTGAAAAGCAGAGCTTCAGAAAAGGCACATAGAAAGGGCAAGTCGCTGAGGCAGAAGTGGTGTTTGCGCTTTATAATGTATAATGCGTTGGATCAGACCTTGATTGGCGATAATGGTTATTTTCTTAGCAGTGTGTATAGCTGGGAGGGGGGGGAGGGGAGGGGGCTGTATCGATGGCGGTCTAACACTGGGCATCATTAGCATGGCAGGTTGTAAATTACTGCCGCTTCCCTGTCAGGCCCAATCAGCAAGCCGACACCAAACAAACGGCCTATCATTAAGCTTGCCCGTGAGGAGCAGGGCTAGGGTGGGGAGATGAAACGGTATCTTTACATCTCATCTCCTGCCGACTGACACAAAGTGTTTGTTTACTTAGCGCTTAGGCTTACTTCCGTCTTTACCGCCACTCCCAGGACTGTTTTTATTTTGTGGTAACGCTTTTTTCCATCCCCTACTATAATCCCCCCCCGCCCCCAGCTCCCAGTGAAAACCCAGCGGTACTCAATCTGTGGAAATTTTCCACACCATGGCGATGATATCGATTACACCCACTCCTCCCAGAATCCCCTCTAAGCCCCCCAGCACTGCTCAGGCTGATCCCTCGGAAACAGGAACTCTCAAATCTTCATACCAGCGCTAACGCTCTCAAACACAACCGCCCACGGGACCGTGCGCGGGCAGTGAGACACCGGCGAAGCAGCGGCGTGTTAAAGAAACACGAGCGCACGTCTCCGGTCAGGGGGACCTCTCTGCTGATTCTTATCAGACGGGGTTGTGAAACCGACCGTGGCTGGCGTCACGGTCACGTTCGTGAACGTGCAGACTCGCGGCTGTGGACTCTCACAGGGTTCTTTCATTACTGTAATAACGAGGCTGGAAACTTCACAGCCCTGTTCCAGACACATTTTAACTGCCTGCGTTCCCTTCCTCAGCTTTTAAGGGTCTTGCTAATTTCAGGGCTTCCAGCTAAATCTGGAAAAAAAACAAAAAAACAAACCTGAGGTACTGACACAGACAATGGATCTTTGTTCAATAAAACACACCGAACACAGGTCCGGTGTGCCAGGGATTCACGCTAGGTTTGGACAATATTGGTAGACAACGGTAATAGTTTTTACTCTTCCCCAATATAGAACGATATCCATAATGATCAAATAACCCCCTTAGATACAGCACACTTGCTCTGCTTGTTGTAGTGAACAAAATGCATGTTTCACGTACGTTTGTAGGTCAGTCCAATTTCCTTATTGGTGCCAAATGCGCAAAGGTTTACAACAGCCAAACCCTACCACTTAATCTCGCGCACATACGCTTCGTGTAAACTATGCTAGGCTCCATGGCGGAAAGATGGCGAATCTTGTGACGTGCACACTCTGTGAAAAGCAAGTCGCCACGAAAGATGGAAACCACAAAAAACCTGCGCGCGTGCCTAAAGGTCCACCGTCCTGCGGAGTTTGCCAGCCTGCGCGCGCCTAAAGGTCCACCGTCCTGCGGAGTTTGCCAGCCTTCTGCTACCGCCGTCATCCTCGAGTGCCTCGACAACGAGTAGCCGGCCTACAGACAGCTCAATCAGAACCACACTCACCTTTACACTCTGTAGGAACGATAATATTGTACATCGTTTATTTTATTAAAGGCATTTCGCCAATAGGGCCATTTTAATATCGCCCAAGCCTAATTCACGCACTTGGCCATAAACACAATCTTCACGACAGATTGTTGGAGTGGTTCTGTGTGGCTCAGTAGGTAGAGCATGGCGCTTGACAACGCTTAGGTTGTGGGTTCGATTCCCATTGTAGCCACATATATTGAAAAATATATACATTCACTACTGTAAGTCGCTTTGGATAAAAGCGTCTGCTAAATGGAATATGTTATGTTATGTTATGTTGAGACAGACAGGCAGTCCGGTCAACAACAAACCTAAACAATCTCCAACTTTAATTTCCAAGACCCGGAACAGTATCTGCGGTTCCACACAAATTGAAAAGGTGCCCTGATATTCACGGCTCTATCTGGGCGGAGAGTGATGAACGGTGCTGGGGTTGACAGTGACACAGTGACGGGCGGTACTAAAGGACGTCATACAGGCAGGGTGAAGCGCCACTTACCCCTCCCCTCTCCACGGCAACCATGGCGATATGGACCTACCATTGCACGGTAGGTAAAAATAAATGAATAAATAAATAAATAAAAGGCAACAAGCCACAAACCCCAGACATTATACAAGACCTTGCTACCACTTGGCATTTAAATGTCATTTACGGAGGCAAACGGTTCACACCTAATTACTGCTTAGTGCAATCTAAGGTATCGGCAGTCCCCCAGCCGCGCGGTCTGGGAGCTGTGACGCGGGCTCTTTTAAGCCGCGATGCCGTTTAAAGAGAGATCAGCTTTTAAATACCAGGGGCCACGCTTCTCAGATCGCGTAAGTGTGCCTCTTCCACCGCCTGGCGCACACACACACCTCTTCAAACGCCCCGGCACCCTGTACTGGACTGGCCAAAAACAACTGGCGCTAACTGTAGCCTACAGGCAGGTCGGTGCCGTGGACCTTATGAGGAACGAGGTTCGCTCTCACGCGCGCTCGTGGAGCGAGGAGAGATTCACCACTCGCCCGCACGATAACGTCCATTTACGACCGTCGCTGAGTACCGGGGTACAGCTCGTTCCCCTCACCGAGACGGAAGAACACAAATTATATGGCACCCCTTGTAGCGAAGTGCATCGGTCTCTTCGTCTCTTCTTCGGGAGATTTGCGACAACGTCCGGGCGAAGTTTGGGAATGTTTCCGGGTGCGATGTTAATATCGGTCGATTTTCTTACACATACAATGCTGCTAAAAGAAACAGATCCCTCAAGAATCCCACCAGCTTCCACCAAAAACAAATCGTGCCTGATCTCCTCCCAGATCGCAGAGTCTTTGGCCGATTCGGAGATTTGCGATTTTGTCACGTGCGGCGGTAGCTATGACACAAATTGAGAGGCACGTCCATTTTCCTTCCCCCGTGCACATTGCATAGCGTGTAGACTCATGGCATTAGAAGGCTCGCACCAGAAGGGCTGCCTGGTGAACACAGTGTACCAGCTGACAAGGTTCACACACAGATGGGCCTCGGTGGAAAAGCTCCTCAGCGGTGACTCCATTACGCAGACAGGCAGGCCCCGCACAGTAAATCACTCCATTTCACCTCGAGTGGAGGAACAGCATGCCTTTCGTCACTCATGTGAACCAGCCTTGGACACACGTGTCCGCCGCATAACGGGAGATTTATGAACTGAGTCACCTCCAGTCCCAGCATGCCTCGGGGCTGAGATATATCGCAAGTACCAGACAGTAAATTAGCCCCCCCTACCACCACCCACCCCCCTTTGTTTAAAATGCACAATATGAGAGCGAGCGCCGCAAATGATGTGGGTTCTCTCTCTACTCATTGCTCCATCTCGAACCTATGAGAGTTATTCCCCTGCAAATGGAGGAGGCATAATGGCGATCCATAACCGGGATGTAAAGTTCAACAGCCCACGGTTAGTGCCTCGCGGCGCTAGGCTACGTCGGCACACGGCGCCCTCCTCTGCTCTTTCTGGAGCGCGGGCAAATCCATCTCCCGCGAAGCGCTGCCTTTAAGATCACGATCCCGTGATTTAGCACAGCTTGATGTGCGAGCGAGGGAGGGAGGGGGGGGGGTAGGAGAGATAAATAAAACATAAAAGCTTTTATGAGAACTGATTTGCAAGGCAGAAAGTTACCTTGCTTCTGCGACTACCGGCTGTAATTGAGTTGAGGATTCATTTATTCGAACAAATACACTTGAACAAAAACAACGTTCCAGTATCTTAAAAAAAAAAAAAAAAAACGAGTATAAAAAAAAATTATAAATCAATTGAGACGGTGCTCAAAATGGCCATTAGCCTGAGATTCAGGCTTTTAATTCGGCACGGAAGTGCAAGCCACACAAAGGCCGTTCAGTTCTGAATTGGATCCGGGCTACAAACTAAAGAAAGCGTCCCAGTGAAGACAAAACTGGATCTAGTTCCACAACAAAGGCCATGTTTCAGTTCAGTTGAACCGTAAGAAATCAACACCTTGAAAGGCTGAACTGTTTTTTCTTTGGTTTTGTTTAGTGCTTGTTTGACGCAATGAAATGTCTTAATGATTAAAGATGCATTTGAGCTGGAAATGAAAATGAAAGGATAATAGAAAATTGATATATCGATCCAGGATGTTAATTACTCATTAATACCATAACTGAGGAGGGAAACGATATTTTGTTTGTTTGTAAAAAGTGTGTGGAAAAAGAGAGGAGATAAAGATTGATGGAGTGGGACATTGTGTGGAAGGAGGGGAAGGGAATTGCTGGAGTCACAAGTCCTCGGTTTGTGTGAAGAGCTACATGCAAACAAAGGCTGCCAGGATGTCCCAGGGTGTGAATTACAGGGATAATGAAGCATGTCTGTGCAGGCAGTAATGTGGGGGGGAGACGTGATGGGCTCCAGCGAGTGAGCTACAGCAACGCGCTTCAGCTGTGCCCTTTCAAAAATCAGCCTCGGCTCGCACTTTGATCTGCACACAGGCATGGGCCGGCTGAACCGTACAGGACACGGACAGACACAACACACACACACACAACGACACACACACACACACACACACCACACACACAAAACATCAGCATGTCTGCCTGCACTATGTCAGTACAATAGCATGATGCGCGCGAGGGCACCAGCAGAATCACCTGCTCTCAGTAAAGGACATGGCGGCGGTGGGAGAGAGCGGTGGATCAATCAAAATGAGTCACGCGCGTATAGATCGGTCAGATGCTTCCATCGTGTTTGAGGAATCGACGTTATATTGCGACTCTTATTAATGGCTACTCTAACCTGGCACACTCCAATTTCCAGAGAGGCCGACCGAGCACCGCAAAGACAATACGCAGACACAAATAATTACACGCACAATGCAAACGGCGGCACAGCCACCTAAATGACAAATGTTCAATTGTTCACTGAAATTAGACGCCGATAATGCCTCCCGGGCTGTGGAAACGGTCATTGAAAAACGGCCCTATTGGAGGTTTTTACACCGAACGTGTCCTTTTTGAAGGGGGCGGCAAGTTCAGCTTTTTTTAAATCGTGCCTCTTCCCAGATTCACTAAACTCTCCTAACACCGACCGCTCTTCTTCCTACTCGGGCCAGTCAGCCAGCCCCCAACCCCCTCCCTCCACCTTCAGGCTGTCTGTGGGAGCTAATTTGCACCATGTGTTCTTTAGCGGAGCCACCCAATGGAAGTGCGTCAACCCCTCACTACTGTAAATCTCCGCTCCCACTGTGTTTCACTGGCGCATCGCGCTCCGGACGGGGCCGCTAATCGCACCCTCGGAGCCCGGGCCTGAAAAACGCGGGGGCAAAATGGGGCGGGGGACCGAAAACGAGCCCTCTGACAGCGCCTTTCCACACAAATGGTTGATACAGGTCGGGAAACTCACGAAAAAAAAAGAAGAAAAAAAGTGACATTCCGTTACAATCAGTGGTGTTTTCCACACAGCCCCCTGCGGCTCCAACGCAACACACTTCCCGCTACGCCATCACCCAGCTGGGTTCAATTTCTGCCACATCGCTTTCTGATTTCCTCCCTGCGGAGGTAGAAATCCATCAGTGAGCACTCACTGGGCCCAGCTCTGTGGACCAGTTTGCATCGCGCCATTCAAATACGGACACAAAAATGTCCAAATTCACAGCTGGCATAAAGAAACGATCGCAGCTCCACTTTGGCTTGGGGGCCATGTCGAACGCACTGCGACTGCTATTGGGAAACGTTGCAGTCGACGTTGTAGGTGTACGCCGTTAAAAATACGATTGGCGGCTTGTAAATGGCTTTGCAGATTTATGTTAAAAGACATCTTGGGCTGTTCTCTGACACAATAATGCCCAGGGAAAGTATTTGGTCTGCCATTTACTTAGCAAGTCCAGTTTCTTTCTCGAGCGGACAGTGACCTTTGGGCTTTTGGGAATATCACCCCTGAACAAAAATGAGGTCGAGTAATAATCAGATGGCCAGCAACAACATATTTAAGGATAACACTGCAGTGACGGGTAGCATAATTGAAGTGCCTTGGCACTTTTTATAATGGTTATTCCTTTTTCCCCCTGTTCTTCACTGGGAGAATTTCAATATGGAAAGTGCTTCAGACATCAGGTGAGTAAAGCGCTTCATAAAGTTCATTATGATTATTATTATGATTATTATTATTATAAGTGTCATCAGAATATGCATCTCAAATCCTCAGACAGCATCTCCGCCTGGTACTCCCACTCACAAATTAATGATCGCATGTTGAGCCTTAGGATTCGTGTCAACAGCGGAATCTAAACAGACAGATTCTATACACGTGTGTGCTTCTATGTGCAAACATAATTATTCAAACCATAAACTCCAGTACAGCCGCAGAGTGTTTAATAAAAACGCACGTTCGATGTGCGCACATTTAACGCTCAGACATTCACACGCCATTTTACTGTTAAAACGAACACTATAACAACACACAATAATAATAGTCTCCGATTTCCATTAAAATGATATGTATATACAGTGCCAAATCGCCTCTCAGTTGTATACAGAGTCAAACAGAATCTGTCGCACACACATGCACGCGCACACAAACATCAGCACACACACACACGCACACACGCACAAATCTGTCGAAGAACATGATATCGTTCATTTTATGGCCTACCAGGGTTTTGTAAAGGAACAATTAGGCCAGGGTGTGTCACACTGTTGCTGATAACATTACACCATAGCATACGGGCGTAGCTGCCTGAATGCCGTCCGTCTGTTCCTTATTTAGGAAACTGCTTCCTGGATCTGTGGAGCAGGGCGGCGGCACGGAGGCCCTGCTGGCCGGCGGGAGCATTACACAGCGGCCCCTCAATGACTAACGATTCCATAAGGACGGTGGAGTGGCTACAATGGACAAAGGAATGATAAAAGAATAAAAAGGGCAAGAGAAGACAAAGGTTTAACAGACAGACGAGCCCAAAAAATGAAAACACAATCTCAGAGTCAAACGCAAACCCCATCATATTTGTAGAGCTGCTTACCCCGTGACTTAGCCTGACCCCCTTCACGCAGTTTCTATCAACAGTGGAGCGCGAGGGACACCCCCCCAACCCCCATCCCTTTAATGGAAACCCCAGTGCTCCCTGCTGCATGACGGCTGATTCTACTACATCACTACTATTCAAATTCAAACAGTATTCAGAACTACCTGCGTGTTTGTATCTTAGTACATCTCTTTTTTATGTCAAAGTACACGGGTGGGGGGGAGATGGAGTCAAGTCTCATTTTCCTCTCAGAGATTAAAAAAACACACGCGGCAGAAAGCAGGAGCGCAAGGCGCCCGCCGCCCGCCTCAGATGCTAGTGAAGACATCACAGGAGGCGATGGGCTTGTGATGTGCCAAATGCCGCCGCCGCTGCGGCGCTACTCGATGTGTCGAGGATCTAAGCCAGAGGATGAAATTAACACGGGGATTCATTCGCGGGGCCTGAATAATTTCTAATGCATAAAATAAAATGTAAAAAAAACAGCCGACAAATCTCCCTCTCCCCCTGCCGCCGACGGAGCCGCGGCGCCGAAGGTAAACCCTGGGATAATGAAACAAAGCGAGAGAGGGTCTGTTTAATAATTTAGCCCCGCGTCAAGGAGCCGGTATCGATCGTGCTTTCAGGAGCCTTATGAAGGCGTTATCTGCAGCCCTGCAGCCGTCCGCAGGGCTATCCTCCCCCCATCGGTGAATGTAATCACGGCGGACCGCCGCGTTACCCCATCCTTGACCCGGCACACCTCCATTTTGATTCTGTCCCTCGTTTCCCCTCTCCCTCCCCTTATCCCGCTCGTCGTTCTACGGAGAGCCCTGTTGGCCACGCAACTGGTTGCCATAGCAGCATTTACGGAATGCACTTCTAAGTAAAGCGGTTCTTAATTTTTTTATTTTTTATTAATTAAAAAGAGAGAGAGAGACACTCGCCATCATAAGGTGGCAAAACAAAGAATGTTTTTTTTTTTGGGGGGGGTGTCATAAGCCGACTGGCGGTGTGCGATTCATCTCCCGATTTCTTTATTCGTTTGTCGCCGAGTCCCCTTGTGTCCGCAATCAATCTAAATGGCTCCCGCCTTTCAGAGATGTGCCGGAGATCCCTGACGGAAATGTGCGTCCTGAACAAACAAACAAACCGGCGAGCGCGCTGGCCACAAAGGCACAAGCGCCCCCTTCACCGGCTGGACGCATGCCTGCTCGAGGGCGGCCGCCGCGAGCCGTGCGCCACGCACGCACTGTAGCTCGAGTGTTTCATTCCATTACGAAACAATGGCAATAACGCTTCCGTCAATGGAATTTCAAGTGCACTGGAAAACACGCCATATGCCCCATTAAAGAATATTAATCAAAATTCCCCTATAAGCACACATTTGTAATTTTAAAACGGATTTATTAACTGAAGTGCTGTCAATCATGTCCTAGGTTGTTCACAGTTTGGGGGGGGGGGGTGTTTATGCCATATGTAAGCAGGTTAAAGCTGATGGCAAATGAGCCCATGGGAGATGGGTTGGGGTGTGTGCACGCATCAATATCCCCACTTGATGGCTGGGGGAGGGGTGCGGGTGTTGGGGGCGCTGCAAATAATTACTGAGGATGGACTATGGATGGATCTTGCCATATAAAATGCATTTTTTGAAATGCAGAAATAATCAAATGATATTTTATGAGTGCTTGTATTATCTCGGGTAACGCACAAATAATGCATTTTATTCAAAAGAAACAAACAAAACAAAAAAACAATTCTGCAAATCACAGGGACTTATCCAAGAGAACCATAACATAGTTTTGTCTAAACATTTCTTTGCTCAAAATGGAATTCTACAATTGTATATCCTCTTATGACATGTATTCCTTTATTGAAATAAAAAATGAGGTCAAAACTGATTATTACATCTGTATTAACACTGAGGTCTCACTCTCTCCCCACGTCTCCCACTCTCAATCTCTCTCTCTCTTCTCTCGCCCTCTCAATCTCTCTCTTAACCTCTGCCTCTCTCCCCCTCTCTCCCCCTCTCTCATTCCCTCCCCTCTCTCGCTCCTCTGTCCTCTCTCACTCCTCTGTCCTCTCTCTCTCAATCTCTCTCCCTCTCCCTGCCTCCCTTTCTCTCTCTCAATCTCTCTCTCCCTCCCCTTCTCTCTCTTTCTCTCTCTCTCAGCTGTAAAGTGTTATACTGCCCTGGGGCGCTACAGCTGTATGCTCCACACTGACCAGACTTCAAGGAGAGCGGAGGCAGTGTCAAGATGCTTCCACCGAATAAACACATCGCAAAACGCCTCTACCGCCCTGTCCTTTTCCCGTACAGCTGCGCTTTCTGGGAGGCCAAAGATTGAGATATCCACGCGCTGCACACCTAGCGGCCTCTCTTTGTATGTGCGCGCGCGCGCGTACGTATGCATGCATGCACGTACGTATGCAAATCGGACGGCTCATTTCCATCGCCTGAGTGGCCTCTGGAGCGCAGCGAGAGAGAGGGGGAGAGAGAGCGCGTCGACTGGAACGCCCGGGGAGAAGGCAAACCGGCCCTCCCCTGTCCGCCCGGCCGCTCTTAAGGACGGCGAGATGGCAGCGGCTGCTGCCGCGCTCGATAAATATTAACAAGAACCGCGACTGATGGCACTGCTCACTGGCCCATAATTGCATTTCAAAATGATCCACGGAAAGAGAGAGGGGGGGGCAGGGAAGAAAGAGAGAAGGAAAGAATGAAATGCAGGAGCAAAGCTTTCTGTGGGCTCCTGGACCAGAAATGGGCTCAGCTAATGTACCACGTACTTAGGCCTCAATGAGGTTTTAATCACAGCCGGAGAGAGCATTTAATAGACAATATCCTTTAATTACCTTTTAATACCCCCCCCATTTCAAATGTTCACGGCTATTCGCAGTACAAAGAATCTCTCTCTCTCTCTCTGGTGTATTTATGTAAAATGTTATGTATTTATGTAAAACGAGCACTGTGTGTAGGTGTGTGTGTGTGTGTAGGTGTGTGTGTGTGGGTGTGTGTGTGTGGGGTGTGTGTGTGTGTTGGGGGGGGTTGTGGCGGTCATTAACGCATGCAGGAAATAATCACAGATACACTGATGTAACACGATTATATAGCACAGATGTAACATTATAGCACAGCCTTAATGTGCGGTTCAAAGCAGAGAGCGGCTATTTATAATACGCGCATAAAGAGGTATCTTTCAAAGAGGTGTATTTAGCTGCACAGATTCATTCTTCCAATAAGCAGTTCCTTGCAGCAAGCAGCACCACGTCGAAAATAAAACGCAGCCAAACTTTTGTTGGTTCACACATTAATGCACATCTATTTGCATCTTTATCAAATAATTTTTAATTAAGGCTTTGAATTAGCTTTTGAAGGCTCTGTGATAAGCGCTAAGACCGTCATGAGAGAATTAGCCTACACCGAGTGCATTAGCATATCATGCATACAGGAGGTCATACATTTTGCCGTGCAGCAGGAAGCCAGGCTGTTGTTGCCTTATTGAATTAGCTCACTTGAAACAACTCGCTCGGCGCGCGGCGCCGCGTGCAAACAACAATCGCCGTTCTTTCATTTTAATACCGCTTTGCATTTCTTCCGAGACCAAAAAAAGATAATCGCGTAATTCATTTCGCATCCTCGCCACCCGTTTCAATGCATTCCCCCCCCCCTTCTCCTTCTCCTCCTCCTCCTCCTAATCATTCAACTTGCCAATTTTATTATACGTCCAAATGTACCATAATATCAAGAAAATACGATTACGGTATTAACAACAGGGGCTTGTGCTGCCATTTAATTAAACACGCACACACTTTCATTCACGACGGCATTATGCAGATGAGTGAAATTCTCTACAGCAGAAAACAGATTGGGTAATTAATCTAACCTGGAGAAGGCAAAGTTTCATCATACGTGCCGTTATAAAGTCAAGCTATCGCTAAATATGCATCAGGGGGCTAAAATAATCCATTTTAAAACACAGGGCATTTTTCACACTTATATTCCGAACAAAAATATCAGTCTCGCGTGAATCCTTGAAGACGATTATATTGCACGTCGCATCTAATTTAAATGTCCGTGAGCACAAAGTTCCCAGGAAGAGCTGGGTGTTTTTCCTCGCTCCCAGCGAGCCCCAGAGAGAGACGATGCAATCACTCCATTAGAGGAAGAGCCGTTACACAGCTGAGGTGACCAATATTGGCAAATTAGTTTAGCCAAAGGGAGGGGGAGGAGGAGGAGAAGGGGGGGTAGGAGGAGGGGGTGACAGTGCTGACAGCAACAGAACCAGTTATCAGGCTCACATACAGTCAGCTCAGATTGGACCTGAGAGAGCAAGGCAGACAGAGAAACAAAGGGAGGAGGAAGGAGACAGAGAGAAAGACAGATTGACAGAGAGAAAGGGAGGGGGTGGGGGTTGGGGGCAGGCGGTAGAGAGAGGGATGTATGTAATGGAAAAAGAAAACGGAGCGAGCGCCAGCCGGTGGAATGGTGCTGGTCTTGTGATTTCATGCCATTTTGTCGCTGCTGGTGATATGAACCTCCGGCCGTCACGAGGCAGGGTCGTCGCCGAGGACAGAAAACGCCTCGCGTGTCAGCTGCCCAGCATGAGCCCCCGGGGGAGCAGAGGAGCGCCACATGAGAGCTCGGACTCCCGAGAAAGATGGGCCATTTTACACGCACAGAGACAGAGACAGAGACAGAGACAGAGACAGAGACAGAGACAGAGACAGAGACAGAGAGAGGGACAGAGAGGGACAGAGAGGGACAGAGAGAGAGAGAGAGGGACAGAGAGAGAGACACAGAGGGACAGAGAGAGAGAGGGACAGAGAGAGAGAGAGAGGGACAGAGAGAGAGAGAGAGAGTACACGTTTATTTTTTTTTTTTTAAAGGGGTGAAGAAACACTCAACTAAGCATGTTAATCTTGTTTAATGAATATCAAAACAGACGGAATGGACTGCAGCCGGGATGTGCGCGTTACCTTAATGGAGGCGGGCCTGCTTGAAATCAATATGCACCGCTACGCTAGCCTGGGTGAGCTGCTGCAATATTTATCGAAGTTCCTCTAAGCTAGGCTTGTTAACTTAAGCTCAAAATAGAGGCCTATTATCACACATCACCTCAAGTGGAAAGTGACTAGCACCAGGAGGTAACCGCGATCGCGCACACCGAGGAAGAGGTCGTTATCTACCACACACCATTTAAAAATCTGTACCGTAGAACTAGGAGAAGGAAGGTAATCGTTTTTCATGACGATCATTTAATTGAAACCCTCCGTTTTGCCAAATATCCATCAGTCTTGTCATAGAGTCAGGCCAATGCTAGGGCTGGGACAAAAGGCATCGAACTACGGAAGCTTCCAGTTTTTTAAAGTATGGATGTGCGAGTTCTAAGCATTTGTTTCTGAACGGACATCATTTGAACTTAACCTTTGTGATACAGCTCCTTGGAGGAAAATAAAATAATTCTGCACTTAGGATCATTACAAAGTGACAATCACTGTAATCGTTTCATATGCAGTTTCCCGTTGTGTCTTTTGAAATGATTGCATAATCGGAACTAGACGTACACCCCTCAGCTGCTGTCAAACTTCATTTCTGGAGTAACATGGACAGCAACTAATGTAACATTAATTCATGTAACATCTGAACAAGGCAGACATGATCGAATAAGGTAAGTAGATTACCTTTAGAAACCTAGAAGGTCTTTATCAGACAAGGCAGTTCTGTACACTTTGATATCCGCAGCTGTCTCAAAGCAGCTCGCTCGCTCATCTGATGCAATTTGCAAGTTACCTTACAGTAGTTCCCCAACAGGATATTTGTGTTGTATATTGAGCAACTCACTCCAATATCAGAGAGCGTGTTTGCTAGCTAGCATGTCCGTTGTGTCATGTATGTAAAAATGCATAACATATTAGATGTTCAATTTAATTGAATATCTAATAAAATGTTTACGTAGGATAGTTTTGAGTGAATCTTTTTTCCCATTAAATGAATGATAAACATTTTTTTCAAAACATGATTCACTGAAAATGTGAAGAAAGTCCCAGCCCTAGACATTATAAAGACTTCCTTGATCAAGGAAAAAAAAAAAAAAAAAAAAAAAAATAGTACAAAATAATAATACAGTTGGTTGGCAGCTGAAGCCCGGGGATAGAAGCGGCCATGTTCTTCCCCCTGCCGAGGACAGACGCTCGTGTTCCAATTAGGAGAGCCGTGTGACACGCGGCGGTCAGAGGTGACCGGCGGGGGCCCCTGTTCTGCCCGCGCTGCCCACGGCTCCAGACGCTCGCGCAAACAACCACTGCGCTGCAGCCCCAATGAGCTGGCCCCTTGTGACACGGCGCCCCCACACCGAAACCTGCACAAAACAACCACTCAAAAATAATACATCCGGTCAAGTTATCGCGCTGCCACAGCGCCTCCCTCCCTGGGCAAACTGAACACAGCTGGCCCGGGTCCAGTCCACAGAGACGACACTGCAGAAAGGCCGTTCCTTAATTACAGATGGATGAAGAGGAGGGAGAAGGGGGGGGAGGGAGAGAGAGAATGGCCACAACCGCCACTGCCGAATGCAATCCTCTTGGAACCGCGCTTAATCAACGTGAGGATTGGCGCCCAAATGTGCTATGCGTTGTTATTGGCGAGGAGAAGCTTCCTGCTGTCTTGAGCATTTTTGCCTGAAATCCGATTAAGGCAGGGATGTGGCATATCCCGCTTCCCCCAGCGGATTGTCCAGTGACCTCACATCAGCACCTTGGATGTTTTCTGCCATTAACGCAACGTGCCCCCCCTCCTCCCTCCTCCCTCCTCCCTCCCTCCCTCCCCTCCCCAGGCTGGCAGATGCTTCCACAGAAGGTGCTGACCCCGTGGGGGGTCTTCCCAGCTAATTGTCGGATTGATGGGTTTTTACACTTGGCCCCCGCGTTTGTTTTACGCGCATATTTATTTATGGGCGAAACTCATAACAGGGCCTGTGTAGTCACTTTCATTTCCTGAGCGCACATGATCCTCTGAGACACCGTTCTGCCAATCGCAGGACACAAAGCAATAAGCATTCTGCAGTGAAATCAATCTGCCATTTTATTGCCCACCACGCTATTCCACTTCAGAGCGATTTCCTTTCCTGCTACAATTCCCGCTTTCTAGCTTCGAGCCACTTCGACGGAATATAAATCTGACTGCACAATGCACTGTACAGAAAGACATTTTCAAATACGGTGACTGAAATGAGAAGTGAAGAGAAATGTAGAACGTAGGACTGATTGGAAAAAGCTTCTGAGCAAATTTAAATACTGATGTACTAAATTTGAATGCAAATTTAAATACTGATGTACTACATTTAAATACAAATTTGAATACTGATGTACTACATTTAAATACAAATTTAATACATCGGCTGTTTACCAACACCCACGTCAATATACCAACCCGCCAAATATTTTTATGATATCGTTAGATATCTCCAAACTACCAACTTTATTCTCATACAACAAATTGTTAAACAATCGTATAGAATACAATTTGAAAGTCCTAATTGCAAAATGACTTTATATTAAATAATTCCTTTTATGTTAATGTACACCATGTAAATAAATAAAACGTAATATACGATGCACCTATACGTCACCACACTCCAGCAATGCCAATTTCAATTTTTCATAAGCAACATACCATTCAGGTAAAGACATACCATAATCATAATTAGGGGAGCAAGCTCTGTAGCTTCTGTAGCTGCACCTCTGTCGTTGCTTTTTTGCTGGCCAGTTTCATAAAACTGGTCAAAAAACAACAACACTTATCCAAGAATGGAGAGACAAAATCCAAGCAAGAAACAAGAACCAAAATGTGACATGCATAGCAACCTTTTACCAAGGTTACTGTGAGAATGAATCCCACGCTGGCCCAAATGCTCATACACTATTTTTCAACATAATCTCCCCTGAAATCAATAGCCTGGATTTATTCCGGTGATGTTCCAGCCTCATAGTCCCCTCAGTGTAACAGAAACGTTTTCATTGCGGTCCCCCAATTTGCACCGGGCGATACGATACCCGTCACACCAACGGCACATTTTGTGCTGGGCTTAAAACGAACGGTCACATTCCCTTCCCCTGACTTTCGTCATTTGTCACTTGACGTTTCGTGGCCTAACAGGGTAGCAGCCCTGCAGAAACCTCGTGGGCCGACCCACTGGCCCTGCTCGAAAACCACGGCGACATTCTGGCACGGAAACCGTGCTGTGACAACGTCTACAATAAACCAACCATCTCGGGTGGACTTTGGATTTCGATGTGTCACAAGAAAATATTGCTCCATATTAAGCAACGCTTGAGGTTATGGGCAGCGTGGTGGTAGAGTGAATGGGCGATGAGCAACGCTGAACATGAGGATTCCACCCTCCTGCGTCGAGGCACTCGGTAGTAAAAGCCACAGATTACATCACAGGAAGTGAAACACACTCGCCTTCCTATATTTGAACAATTGTTCAGTTTACATCTTTCACCTTATGACCTGCCTCTAGAACATTCAGTGAGCCACAGCCTGTGGTATTCACCTCCGTCATGGTCGCAGCAACGACACCATCAGAGTAAAACTGGCTCCACACAACTCCTTCAGTTTCTGCCACTCAGAGAGTCCGTTTCCACAGAAAGTGCCTCTCCAATAGTTCTAATGTCTGAATAAATTCAACGAGAAAGATTTGATTGCACTCAGTATCTTTTATACCCTTAAGTACTGTGAACGGGACCTGGACCAGGCTGAGGACATGGGGCACAGAATCAAAACCGAACAACAATCACCGATGTTTCATTCACAGGTCACGGCGTGCCGCTGCAGACGTCAACGTGCTTGGGAGTGTCGCTCTGCCTTGCTCCTGAAACAGCGAGGACAGGAAACTTGACAGCGGGTCTCCTCTAGTCACTCACTTCAGAGGAGCGAGTGCAAGTAGCCAGCTTTTTTTTTTTTTTCTCGCGAGCACATGAAGGCAGTCAATTATTCCACATCAAACGGCCGTTTCATCTTGCTTTCGTTGCACTTAAGAGAAAACAACTGCAAGGCACGGCGATAAGCAGAGATGGAGCTTAGTTTGGGGCAGGGAGGGAAAAGGTTACTCACCAGTTTGAAATCCTGAATGCTACAAATGAAGTAGGGAGTGTTGGGTCGGCGGCTTTCAATATATACACAATCTGGAAAAGAGAGAGAGAGAGAGAGAGAGAGAGAACAGGACTTATGTGAGAACCAGCTTTAAGATCTTCACATGTAAAATGCACAAAATCATGAGTTACGATGGGGGGGCGTTAGGGGTGTTACTCGTGACTAAGCCCACTACATCATTATTCCTCTTTACAAAGGCATTTACAGACTATTATCTTCCATTTCTATAGTTTGTAATAAAAAAGTAATGGGGCTGAAGAGTCTTGAAGCGCCACACTGCAAGGCTAATAATGGTGCGTGGAGCCATCACTGCCTCATCAAGTTAAAACCAAACGAAAGGGGAAAGGGCGTGTAGTCATTGTCCTCATGCACACGTTTTGAAGCTAGTCTTTACGAGGAGAGAAAAAAAAAAAAAAAAAAAAAACTAATCAAAGAAAAGATCGTTCCTGCCGTATGAACTTAATGTAACATTAAAAAAAAGAATCAAAAGCCCTTCTCAAACAGTTGATCAGTGGAAATCTTTGTCATCCTCCACCCCCCCCCCCCCATCACCCCATTTCTTAAAGCTGCCAAATTACATAACCTTTCCGCTACAATCGCCATCGGCGGCGCTTTGTGTGTCTGAATGGAGGCAGAGCGGCCTGGCTGTGTTGTTAAATTGAATGTGACTGGTGGTATGGCCAGGTCGTGAACCCTCATCTCCTTAACAAAAACATTCACGCTGCAGAGGACAAAAACAGACAGGCACTTCTGCTGGGGTGACCAGGGTTGGCCTGCAGATTCACACAAAGACCACGCACGCACGCACGCACGCACGCGCACAGACAGACACACACACAGGACGACATCTTTACTGCCGGTGAAACGCTAAACCCCGACCTGTTTTTTCTGTTCGTAAACAGCGAAAGGGGAAACAAAAGGTATAACCTTAAACGCACTCAGGAGTCTAAAGTGAACCCTTATGCAGTGCTTGACGTGGGAGAGGAAGGGGCGACCACCCCCGCCTCCTCCTCCTCCTCCTCCGTGCAGCCCCAAGGCTCCGCTCTCATCTCTCTGTATCAGAGTCGTCCCCCCCACACCCCGCCACTGTCAGCCAGGTCTGCTTCTAAGCAAAGGGGATACTTTCTGCCATTGTTATTCAGATTAAGTCTTGCTTGCAACTGAAGCAGAAGCACTTGGTATGGAGAACACGGGAGCTCTGAACTCCAGATATGTTTATTAAACAACGCACCCGGTGCACGCCGGCAGACTGGGAGATCATGCAGTCCTTTTCCCCTTCAAATGTTGCACTCCTAGAATTTTGCGTGGGTGGTTGTGTCTGTGCTGCTGTGTGTTAATCACTTAAAGCAAGCAAACAAAACGCACACACACACACAGACAGATGAGCACACACACGTGCACACACACACACGTGCGCGAGCATGCACGCACAGATGTGCACGCCCGCACACAAATGCACACGCACGCGCGCGCACGCAGAAACGGTTCCAACACTAAATAGCAGCTTCACGTTTGCACTTTGTTCACCAGTATGCAAAGCACCCGAACACCATGGTGGAAGCGCGTGTGCTCGGGCCCGCTGCTCCTCTCGGGAGAGACCCGGCTAAAAGGTTACAGACAGGAGGCAGAGAGCTGGACACGGTTTAAATCTGCCAGCTTTCAGTAGCAAGGAAAGGGGAGGGGGGGGAGCTGGTTCAAGTGTTTGCGTGCACAGACTTCACTGGCAGAGAAATAAATGGATGCAGCACTGCTAGAAGCGAAATAGACGCTCCCCTCTCCCTGCCTCACTGCACAGACTGGCCACGGCCATCGGCCCAACTCTATCCCCCCCACCTCGCATTAACACACAGGGCACAGCGGAATATGCAGGGGGACGTGTGGGGGTGGGGGTTACCGAGAGGCTTAAAAGCCTGAGACGGGACAGATGCAAAACTGCAACAGTAACGCGCGAGCAAACCAACCCGGCACACTCTGGTTAATATCGCCGCGGCTCCCGGCACCATGGCCACGGGTTCATGTTTAATGAACAGATGGGAGTCTTAAACCAGTCGCTCTTAAGCTCACGGCTGCGTTGCGTCGGCGCTACGTGACCATCGAACGCCATTCGCCAGTCCGAAGAAACCCCCTTCTCAAGCTTTCTGGCTTACAGGGGGGAGGATAACAATCAAGAGAATACAAACGGGGTTAGTGGCTTAAGCGCAAACCAAAAAAAATAAATGCGCCTAGGGCTCAGATCGGTCAAGAGCCGTGTTGGCCGCCGGCTGGGTTCGGACTGCCCTTTACCCAACATCAATTGACACGAGTGACTGGGCAGCCGGCGGGCCCTGGCAGAGGCCGGCGCCCACGGTCACACGCGCGAGCTCCTCACCTGCAGTCGACAGCGAGGCTCTACGGTCTCCATTCAGCGTCAGCGTCTCTGCTGTGGTCTGACACCGGTGGTTGAGGCTACTTACTTCAGACTCCCACAATGAGGCCCCTGCCCCTGCCCCCACGCCCACCCCCCCCCCCCCCCTGGATTAGTCAGGGAATTTCGCCGGGCACGCCGCTGCCGCACAAAGCCCTTGCCGCCAAAAAGGGGACAGCTCCATTAAAGCGCTTTCATTCCGTCGCAGCGTACATTTTTTTTTTTTTATTTACTCGTTTTTGTCGTCGCCGTTATTGATCTCGTCGGGTTTATCTGTTCCGAGGCAGCGGGCGATAGAAAGATTGAAATCGCTTGGGCACAATGGAAGCCATTTGTAACGCAGTTTAGAAAAAAAACAAGAAAAAAAAACCGGCAAAGCCAATTTCCATAGAAATCGTTGAGACACAAGGTGGGCTTGATATCATGCGGCGATTTGAATGAAGGCTATTTCTTTTTTTTTTCGTCACTCGGTTGTCTCGGTGACTGACGCTGGGCGTCGGCGAGTTGGCTCCTTCTTGACCTGCCGCTCAAGTCATTTACGAGATAAAATAAATGAAAATATCCGTCACTGCATTGTGGGACCTATGGGGGCGACGTGGCGTTTGTCAGACGAGGAGGAGAGGAGGGGAGAACAAAAGAGACAAATCTAAATGAAATGAGATGACATGTTTCAAACAGTCAAATCAATATCGGAGGGGGAGGGGGGGATTTACCAGGGAGTACTGAGGCTTAGCGTCTCTGAACCGAACAAGTACATTCATTTAGAGAGGACTGGGTTCTCCATCGAAACAAGAGCCAAGCAACACACTGAGAACCAGACACAAAGCAGAAAACTGCTTAAATAAAAATAAATAAAAAAACGACTTTCCTTCAACCATGGAGCAACACACACACACACACACAAACACACACAAACACACACAAACACACTCTCTTCAGAAAAGAAGGAGAAAAAAAAAGGAGAAACATGTATGTTTTATGGGCAGGGTAAATATGTATTATTTAGTA
This sequence comes from Aldrovandia affinis, assembly GCA_029706075.1. Lineage (NCBI taxonomy): Eukaryota > Metazoa > Chordata > Actinopteri > Notacanthiformes > Halosauridae > Aldrovandia > Aldrovandia affinis. The sequence goes on from JAINUG010000119.1 coordinate 3,078,040, forward strand.
ATCTGGTCACCTAACACCCTGGAACAATTAGCCTAAATCCTGGCTTAATAGAAAACTAAAAACACTGAAGAGACCGATTACTTCTCTTGGCTATTTCCACCCCCCCCCAATTAGATTTTTTGCCACACTTTAATTGCATTAGTCTTTGTAAATTTCCCATTTACGTTTGAAGGCTAAGTGTCACAATGTTTTCTCCAAGCTGCCATTAATAATTTTATAACCCATCTGCAACATCCTGGGGTGGGGATCTTAAAATAAACATGAAAAATATTGTGTACAATTACTACCTCCTTGTAAAAAAAAAAAATGGTATAAGCGCTGTCATAATTGCCACGGTGTTGTTTCTCCTTTCTCCCTAGGAGTGGAGAGCTTTGTGCTTTATGGTGTGAGACATGTGCTTAAAGTGTGGACCTTTAAGCCTCCAATCTGTTAAACATTTAAGCCATTCCGTGATAAGGAAGCGTTCCTCTCCATCACCCCGGGACGGAGGAGAATCAGGGTAGAGGGGGTATGGGGCCGAATGGAGGGGGAGGGGGAGGTAGTGTTGTGCTTCAGGTCCTTTGTGAATTCCCTGTGGCCCGCCCCCTAACCCCCTACCTCCCAACCCCCGCCTAGTCCCCCAGTTCTGCTGCTCTTAAATAGTAAAGGGGGGGGAGGGGGGGTTCCAAAGAGCTCAGATCCATTATCAACCCAATTTCCGTTACACTGCTCTGGTTCATTCCTAGTCTCACGTTTACGACGTTGCCGATATCCTCCCGCATCCATGGAACAGAAAACTGGACTTCCCCGCCCCCCGCCCCCCGCCCCGAAACACGATACGTTTCCGTGGCCATTATCCCTTAGTGCACTGTCACTCTCCGCTTAAGCGCATGAATATTCACTGCGCCAGGGCAGAGGAGTAAACTCCAGCAGTCCTGCTCCTCAGCTGTGGCTCATTGTTCAGTGAGCCATTCTCCGCCGCCAGTGGAGCGCCACTAATTTAAAACACACCTTCGCCCATAAAAAAGGGGGAGGGAGGGAGGGAGGGAGGGAGAACCTGTTTTACCTTTCCCTGCAAACCAGTTCCCCATTTCAATGGCAAAATTAGCCCCACATTTGTTAGGCAATGTCAGCTCTTTTTTTGTTGTACTCAGTCAAGGATGGGTGCAGAAGAGGTAACAGGCACAAGGAGGAGGAGGAGTCATGTGACAAGATGAGCATGTGCAGAAGGAACTGACTGCATTTCCTCCATTTCGGTGCAATAAACAATGATGGAAAAATAAATCAGATGAGGGAATCCCACGAGGACGAACGCACAGAGAAAGCGAAGACTCGAGACTGACGTTGTCCTCAGATACGGGACTCCTTCCTTCTGAATGGTATCAGATCGCTCACGCTGCCGAGTTACAGAAAGGTTCTCGGGGAGAGTCAAGATCAAGTCCCGATATAGGAGCGTCGGCACTTCAGCAGTAATGAATCCATTTACAGGCTTGGAAAGAGGGCCGCTGAGCCCGTGGAATACGTAACGCGCGCCATAAGAAAAGGGCCGTGGAACACAACCCTGCGGCCCACAGCGTCTGCCGTGCGTCCTGCCGAACCTTCCTCAGAAAGGGACGCGCCCGGACAGTAAATCGAGCAAAGTTAGCGAACCCCGGGCGGAGCAGCGGCGTGCGAGCTGCTCCTCCTCATCAAAGAGCAGGAGGAACGGGACTATTCAGCGGGCGGGAGAGCAAGGGCGAGATCGGACCCTGTGCTCTGGGCTGGCCTCTGCGCTCTGCTCCGACCCAGCAGGCCAAAACCCTGTTCCCGTCGTTCCGGTCACTTCCAGCTAGGCGCGGCTCGAGTTCTGGGCTAGCGCAAACGGGAGGTGCGAGTTCCAGGCCGCACGACGTACCCCTCCTTCATCCGATTCACGCCGCTCACTCCAGACACGCTCAGCCACGGAGGAGACCGCCGACCAGGGACTTACAAAGATAATGCGGACCCTTTTCATAGCCGGAGAAAATATTTCAGAGCAGATTACATCAAATCTCTGAACAACCTGCTAATGGCGAATTGGAACACCGGACTCCCTCTTGGGTGGAAGCCCTTAGACAATTAAAGTAGCTCCAGTCAGTGGCGCTTTTCTAAATCGCCATTGCCAGGCGGTTCGATTTGGATAAAGCCATTTCCAGGCTTGCTGGCGCACGGCACCGTGTACAGATTTAGTGTAAAAAATATAGGATCTTATTTTGAGCGCTCAGCTTGGCGCACATCCACTGCCGTGTTCAAATATGACAAATCATACATTACAGCATAAAGAGCTCCCATTGTGTTGCCTTCACACTTCCGGCTAATGCTAACTAGGGACCGTGACAGCGGTGTATGGAACAGCTCAGCTGGGGACAATTTATGTCAGACATCTTGTTAGGTTTGGTTAGGGGGAAAAATAGAAAGAGGGGGTGGAGGCATGGGGTGGGGTGGGGTGGTGTGTTGTGTCTCCGCCACTCTGCTAGCTTTAACCTCGCAAAATAGTTGAAATTGAAAAGCAATTCATTACGATGACAGTGAACTGACAACATAAAAGGCGCGTGGAAGCGTTTGACGGAGTGACGTGGCGTGGCCCCGGCGCTACTGCTCTCACAGGAGGCGAGGCTGTTCCTGCCCCCACTGCTGTTAACTGCAGCTGCTGCTAGTCTCTTTTAAGGGCGCTGTTGTGGAAACACCTCGGTCTCGTCAGACATTAATGCAGCCTTCAGCTGGATGCTTCTCACCGGGGGCCCACGGGGAGGGGGGCACAGAACGCACAAGCACTAAAAGAGACACCTTAGGATGCACCACTCCAAGGGGGGGGCGGGTCAGACAGCGCTGACTGTGCCTTCGCTGCAAAATAGATCAGGAGTACCCTTTGGGTAGGACCACATTGTCATTACCCTAATGCCGGTTATGTCGTGGGCCCTGTTAGACTGGAGGACTTGGGCAGCGAATACTCATTTTGTTTCAGCATGGGCAAGCTAAGCTAAATACCATGCTATGGGGAAAAAAATGTGCTGCCGATGATGTGCTCTCCTGTGCTGCCGACGACAACACAGGCCTTGGGAGGCAGTGGAACTCGACGACAGATGTCCAGACACCCACGGCCTGCTGGGAAAGAGCAGGGAGGCCGTTCTACGGGACATGCCTGGAGGATTTCGGCAGGGCGGGCCCAGTCAGATTGCACGGCCGGAGGAACCCTCCGACTACTTGCTCCTTCAAACTGGAACGCGCACATTTTTTTGACTATGGTGGTAAATATAGACTCATTGAAACCTGCATCACTTGGGGGGGGGGTGATAATACACACGATAGCCTGCACTCCCTCTTCTCCAGGGCGTAATAGAAAAAGAAAGGGAAAGCATGCTAGAGAGGAGGGGTGTCCCCAGAGGCAGGCCAGCTCTGAGTGAGGGTTCAAAAGAAGAGAGGGGGCAGAGTTTTCGAGAGGGGGGACAGCAGAAAACCACGGAGATGGTGTGACACGCACTGGGGTCTGGCGTATTGATCTCCGCTGGTCGGTGTGCTTATAATCTCCTCTCCGGATCCATAATCTGGCTCTGTGTAGTGTATATCCGCAAAGCTACAGGGAGCCGGGCCGGAGGAGCGCTATTCAAAGGGCCGATCGATCTCCCTCACCGCCCGGCTCTCTGTACCTGACCTGCCTGCAATACAAATGGTGCCTTTCTTCTCCCCTCTCCAGCACGGAGGCGCACGCCACCTTTAAGACTGCGGCACTCATGTATCAGTCGCAACTTCTTTTCTTTCACCCCCCCCCCCCCTTTTTCAAATCAATGCACACTAAGCTGGCAACAGAAGTCTTCCACATCTTTCAGGGATAAACAACTATGTGGCTAGACGGGCAATCTGTGATCAAGGTATCAGTGTTGGTGGGGTTTTTTCCTTCCCTCCCCAGTCATCTTTGAAAAGTCTTCCATGCATTTGGCACGTTCAATCTAAATGGCGGAAGTTCCCCCCCAAGTGAAGCTTCAATCTCTCAGAGTCTGTGTCCAGCTTTGTCTCGGGAGGTGAGGGGGTGGGGTGGGGGGGGGGTGCTTGGTCTTATACATCGTGTGCCACTAGACGAAAATAAAAGGATTTAACATTCAGCGAAGCATAATCCAATCCAGGCTTTGTGCCTGCTTAAGCCACTCAAATCAAATCTGATTGCAGAGCCTCTCCAACGAATGACCGCAGAAGAGAAACTGCCCATCACACACGATGTTGAATATGCAGAGCCTACATGTATCAACAGAAGGGATTTGATGGCTGAAATCAATATGCCTTTAATAGCAGTAATACTTTAGATGGGACATGAAGATGTTCCGGCGGTCAGGATGACAGGCATTTAGGCCTGATAAAGATGTTTTAGTCAATGGACCGTTCTTAAACAACGCAAGCATCATTTTAACGTGCAAATGAAGATTGTCATCGAATCCCACTTCAGTTGCATAATAAAATAAATAACGTGACGTAGCGTAAGTTTAAGAAAACCCTGCCAGTGTGGAGAACCCTCTTGTTCTCGTATTCGTCGGTTTGCATCAAGCTTTGGAAATCCCTCAAAACAACACGTATTCGGTGGGTTCTCTACTGCACATTTGCAAAACAACAGGGCTTGCACACTGTGCATTTCAAAAAAGATCAAAACCAGGTGTTTGCTTCCTACGCAAATATGCAGCGGTTCATACCCTCCATTTCTCTAAACAGTCTGTGAGGGGGTTTTCCAGCAACACTGCAAATTCCTGCTCCATTCGTAAAATTTACATTCAATCCATTCGTTCAATCCAATTTTCAGTTCAGAGCAATGCACCAAAATGTCAATAAAAAAAATAAAATGTCTACACATCACCCAATACACATTCATTTTCTCTTCTTAAGTTTACGGCTTTTCATCTTCACGGAGACGCTGACCAAACTGCGCACTAGACGAAAAACAATAAGTATGCATTTGCAGCGTGTACCTAGTAAGTAAGATTAACTCAACAAAAGATTAGCCAAATTCGGCACGGCTACGTCCGACGCGAATCCGTCGCCAATGCAAAAACAGGCTACTGCGCTATTGCTACATGCGCCTCAAAGGCATGTTCCATCTGACGCACAGCCCGTGACCGCAGCGGATCTCTCTGAGCAGTTCAAAAGAGACGGGGAAGAGAGAGCGCATGCCGGCTGTGATATCCTATGTCTTTCACGTTACGAAACCAAGCATCGTAACCTTGCTCCTACTTGACCTTTTCGGCTCCCGGTAGATAAATGAACAGCACGGCGGTGACGGTTCGGGCCCGCGGGCACGTGGAGCGGCGCTGGAGTTGATGGCGGACGCGCCTCTGCCTCTCACAGGCGTGTTGACATTTCCCCCCACCCCCACCCCCACCCCCCAGTATGAGGCACTAGCAATTTATAAGAGTGCTGTGAAAAGGAGGCTTCATTCACAGCTCTGGAAAAGGTTACCCCCCTCCGTGCCTCCATCTGCATCAGTAATAATAAAACCCTGATATGTCGCCCTCGAAAGTCTACAGCGGAGGGGGGAAAAAAAAATCATAAAATAGACATTCCCTAAAGATCTCTCTCCTCTCTGTGCCTGCAGGTCGGATTGCTATAATCTCTCCTTAGAAGAAAATCATGTTGAGTAATTCATGCCATTTATAATATCTGAGCTTTGGGTGGAAGCCTGCTATGACAGGGTTCGCGAATACCAACGCCGACCGTGATGAATGCGGGTGAGCGATTGTGAACGTTTCAGCCTGCTTCAGATAGGCGGTCTCTGGGGAATCTCTCATTTCGGCTGAGTGTCGAGTGATATCTAATGCTTTCCGACTGACACATCAAACGCGGGCAGTTCGGAAAATGACTGACCTGCGGTGGAGCTGTAAAAAGCTGCTCCCGCTTAAGCACGTCTTTGTTTACACAGGATCACAAGCAGAGATGCTCATCTTGTTTTTTTTTTTTTTTAAGACAGGAACATCTGATAATGCAGGTTATCTGAATTTAATTACGGTAAGAACAGGTGCTGAGTCGGTAGGGTGGACTCTTAAATTCCAAGAATCTGATAACGTTCGATCAAGGCAAAGCGGAGGTAAATCTGGAGCAGATTTCACAGAGCATTAGTTCTCACAGGGACTTTTCCTCCAACGAGTAGGTGGACATGGGCAATTTCCACAGATCTGCAATAAATCTGTGTTTGTGAGTATGTGTGTGTGTGTCTACAGGAGGGCAGGACTCACCGCCTGGTCTGTAAACAGTTTCGTCTTCAGTGATGAAGGAGGTGATCTCCCCGTTCTCGGTTCGCTCGTAGCGGGACTTCTTCTTGGGCGTCTTCTTCTTGCTCTTCTTGGCCAACTCCTCGATGGTGGCGCTGGCCGCGTCGTTGTCCTCGTCCTCGCTGTGGTCGCTCTCGGCGTAGTTCTTGGCGCCCCCCTCCAGGGTGCAGCTGCGGCGGGGCCGGGAGCTCTCGCTCTCCCTGGCCTTGTCCCTTTTATCCCGCTCTCTGTCCCGGTCCCTGTCTCTCTCCCGCTCCCTCTCCTTGTCTTTCTCTTTGTCGGCCGTCATGATCCGCCAGGTGCCTTGCTCTGTCCTCTCACGGCTGGGCCTCCGTGAAAGGTAGACTGTGAGCCTGGGCTTCAGTCTTCTGAATTTACCACTCAAATTCAGGAAAAATTCAGCCTCACCAACAACCCCGGAATTTCACAAGAGCTGTGGAGGAGAAGAAACAAAGAAGATGATTAAGTGAACGAACGCAGTGCGCACAAAGCACAGCCTAACCTTCCATCACAATGGGCCTTTCATACTCAAGAGGGGAGAGAGGTAGAAAGAAACAATTAATAAGGTAAACCCACTCAATTCGCTTTGCCACAATCAACAGAGGAGCGTTAACAACACAGACGCCGCAGCGATGGCCCACATGAATAGAGACCGAACCCAACGAGGGCGATCTATAACAAGTGATAAACAGTGCATCACCACTCCGTGGTACAGTCCTCAAGTCACAAATCCTCGGGAGGGCTTGAAGCAAGGCCTGCATCAAACCAACACAAACTTAAAAGCCTTTTCCATCGCCCAGCTCACCTCTCCAGCGGGATTAAAGAGCGGCTGAACGTATTCCGACACAAGGACCTAAACAAGATTCCCTGCTGTATTGCCATCAAATATGTACCACGGCAAGTCTTAGGGGATATTAGGCTTACAGCGGGCTGGGACTCTTCCTGTATCAGTATTTCGGCTGACTTCATCAGACTCTGGAATATTATTTTCCCCCCTTGTGCATAACGACACAAAAGGCTGCATTCTACGGACAGCTGAAGGGTCTTAAAAAGAGCTCGGGGCCGCAGGGACATTGGAGGATTTTGGTGATGTATCCTGATTCAACTTCCTGCATCCTGTGCAGAGAAATTACCTCAGGTTAGACTTTTTCCCTATCAAATCCGAACTGACAGGTCGGGAGGAGAGGACACGGGCAGCCTAGCGCAGAGAAAACCTGCTTTTAACATCCCAAACGGAATGCCGATTAGTCCTCTCCCCTTCCTAATGTCCTTGTTAATAACAATGGAAAGCTGGGTAGCCACCGAACATAGCAGCAGGAAAGCCCCTTAGAAAAGGAAAGAGACAAAAACAAAGCAAAAGGACTGCTCATTCATAGATAGCTATGTCACACGGCTGTAGCTGTACCAAGAGGGAAAGGTACCCGCTCACTCGTCAATGTCATTCTTTGCTTTCCACATTAAATAAAGCAGCAACTGTGCCCACAGCCCACCTGTGAAGCCAAACCTGGCTGTCGCCACAAATGTGAGAAGGCCGACCGAGTGAAAGGAGGCAGAGGAGAAGAAGGAAAGGCAGGTAGAATGGAGAGGTGTGCCAAACAAAAGATTTGTTCGTAGGGAGGCGAGGGAGTGTGAGGACGGGGAAAGGGGCGGGGAGTGGCTTTTGGCAGGGGCAGCGGCGCAGTTGACAACAACACTCCTTGCTGGCAGCCTGTCATCTCCAGAGTAGACGCCAACTGACAGGGCAGCTGCTTCTGCCGTCACACGCAACACAAGTGCTGCTCCCTGACCAGGGCGCAGCGGGCTCCGCTGCCATTAATCACCTGATGATGAGTTACTGCGGAGCCCGCTGGGGCGCGTCCACGCATCCGCCGCCCCGCTCTCGGTCGAGATTCGGGCGCCGGTCCACCCCAACCGAACGCGTGGCACGTGACCGTCCAGCGAGCGTCTTCTGAACAATGAGGGGACGGGTCACCGACCGCAAAGGCACCGCTTCTGATTGCGGCTCAACCCGGTTCGCATCCCTCACCGCTTTCTGATTTGTCTTGAGGATGTCAAACAGGCTGTAATACCAGCGGTGCAAACACCACAGACAAAAGGACAAAAGTCCTTGACCTTGGTGTTAAAAAACGAGGAAAAAAATAAACACCAGACCATACGCAAAATCTGCGTAACACTGATCATCCTTTGTTCGATTGTTTCTCCTGTACGGGAGGTACCACCTTTTCTCCTGTTTGGAACATCCTTTAAACAGTGTGTTGTTAGCCAGCTGCTTCTTTCCCCCTCCAGGACCCTCCATATGGGCTACCACAGCTACTGTACCGGAATGTACTGGAATGTGTGGGCAGATCACAGGTGAACAACACTGGGCAGCACTTAAGCCCATGACCCAATCGATGATTAAATACATTTCCTGCGACCTGCCCCTTCTTAAAATGTAGCCTTACGTGTCCATGGACTGTCGCTTTAAAAAAAATAACAGCATGTACGCTAGCCAGCGTAATCCTTCGTTGTATTAGTGAGAATGTCTACAGAGGGGGGGGTATAATATGTTCTTCATATGAAACTCTCAACCGCCATCGTCTCCCCCGAGCTGCAGATCGGGGAGCCGTCGTTTCAGATGAGAAGCGTGCTGACTGGGCAGGAGAAGCTGGCAGTTGACGCCGTCACATCCCAGGGTGGAACCCTGTGAGACAGCAGCTCTCTTGGAGGAAGGGAAGAAATTCGCTCGCTCGTTACATCCGCCAAGGGGGCCCGGAGGGCTCGGCCAAAAAGCACCTCATTTCACCCACTTACATTCTGCAACAAAGTCGGGAGGTGTGAGCCAGACCATTTGGATAGAACAAATTCCTCTCTCGGAAAGCGTCGGAAATGAGAGACCGTCTCCTAGAGCGCGCGGTTACTTCTCTATTAGCACATCCCTATTATGAACGCACAGCGGGGTTCCATTACTTGCAGCCGCTCCGAACTTCCCCGTCTGCTTTTCCCCCACATTTTATTCATTTTACTCATTGTCCCGCGCCAACCCTACACAAGTCCCACTCCGTGACTTTAATCAAAACCGTTAACTATGGATAAATAAACGCACGCCATCAACTACTACATAGAAACCAAAGGGGAAAACATTGCAGCGTGCCCTGGTAATTCATAACTGCGGTCAACAACAATCCACGTATTTAATTTCACAAAACCACTGGCGACAAAGAGAATCTGCAGGCAACAGGGCCCGTTAGGGAAATAGGAAAATCAAAATGTCAAACAGACAATTATAAAACGGTGATATTAAGAGATCCCGGATGTTGCAAACGATTTTTCAATCAGATAATTATGCACTGATAAAAATATGATTGGCATGGATTTAGGCAGGCTTTGCAGAGAAGTGAAAAGCAGTGAAAGAAGTCGATTTAAAGGAAACAAAGAGAGTGAGATTAGCCTTTCTGGGGACTGTGAGCAGACCCCTCCATGGACATATCGCACTTACTAACAATACAACTTAGACATCAATAGGGTAGACCTGGAGACTCCTGACGTTTGACAATTAATCCTTTGAATACTGTTACAAATCTAGTCCTAGCATAACGTTTTTAAGTCAGTCACACTTAAATGTATCCACAACAATGTGTTGTAATTCTAAAGCATAGGCCTCTCCAGATCACTGAAGATGTCTTAATTCCTTGGGCATTTGAAAATTACATCATTTATAGTTCGCAATTCAATCATTTGGTCAGCTGTGTGGCATTGAAGATAACCACAGCCTGTTTTATAGCATGCATAAATAAAATAATATGAAGCAAAATAGTCCTAAAATTTCAAGTGATAAAAAATGAGCATCAGTCTTTTGTTTGAAGTACTATAATCACGTTAAGAGAAAACAAACTCTTCTACTGAAATGGCCAGATAGAGCCAAATAAATCTCACAACTGAGAAATGAACACCCTGTGGTGGACGTAAAATAAGAAACAAGATGGCACACTTTGAAATTGCCCCATTGGCGGTGCTTGTTGTATACAGACGTGTTTAGGTTACATATTTAAGCTCAACCAATTAAAACAGTAAGCGGTTACTTCAGTAAGACAGTCCTAAGGCCTTTCCAAGTATTTTAAGTTTACCTTTTGCTGCATGTATAAATTTAAGAACAGTAATGGGCTAGCTAGTTCAAAGTCCCTGTCTAGCCCAACACAAAAATGTTGGTCAGGAATGCAGCTGCCAACATTGATGTCTATTACCGTATTACTACACTGATCTCTTGAACAATGATTGATCTTACCATGTATAAATGCACATCTTGTAAGTCGCTCTGGATAAGAGCGTCTGCTAAATGCCAAAAATTGGTTTTTTTAAATGTAGGAATGAATACTGAACACTGCTTCTACTAAACAGCGGCCCAGACCAGATCGCTCTAGATACCAGCTGCTAAATTCCAAAAATCCAAGTGCGTTACTGTTCTGACGAGAGTGCACTGAACAGCTCTCTGTTGCTGCGTACTGACATTATACCCAGTTCAGCACAACTGCCATTTATGAATCCTCTATCAAGTCTCCAAGCAAACCATTGAGCAACCATTTTACAACTTACTGCAAAAGCTGTTTCTACAGAACTGGTGCTTGACCCACTGAACTTCCATAATCATGACCTTTTTAAAAAACATAACAAAAAAAAAAAACCCAACCCATCGTGATTTTCTCAAAACCACAGGCTACAGACGCTCGTCTGTTGAGTCGTTCCCAAAATCGACTGCCTTTTTTTTCCAGAGCGCTTTGCTATCAAAAGGCCAGTTTTCTGCTTCCATAGAGACGGGTTCAGCAGGTAACTGCCCAATCTCGCGCACACAGCAGGACAACTCCAGCACGGTGGATCCAGACGTGTCGTGAGTCACGTTAAAGGTTGCTCCACAAGTCGTCCAGGCCCCACTACTTTTGTACGAGAAGCTAGCTTTCTCTCTACCCCCCCAAACACAAATCCCACCACATCCAAAACTCTCCCGCGCTGCTCTTAGATGTGGGAAATTGGGTGGACGGCTTCTATCTCATCCAGGCCTGCGTATTCACTATTGCGCTTTGGGCTTTAGGCTCGGTAGGGAACCGTTAGATCTCCACACGAAAACGTGGACACAAGAGTGCTTGATCATCCATATCTGCTGCTGCCCTGAAGTGCAGACCTATTGTCGCACACAAAGACATTTGTTTCATGATACTTAAATATCATTCAAATGAATTAAGCAAAACAGTGAAAAAAGTGGATAAACAGTTTAAATTTCCGAGATATACAAGTGTTTAGTGAACTAGCACGGTTTAACAACATAGCCTACTGTTGGATACTCAAGGAGCCAAATCCAATACAAGTAGACAAAAAACTATTTCGAAGACAAAATGAAGAGACGAAAATGAACAAAAACATTTATAGCTAGCAGCATAAACATCCAAATAAATCAAATTTGGGCTAGCTACTGAGCAGCATTTGCACAGAGTCAGTATTGATTTGGTTGTCAGTTAGAGGGCCTTGCAGCTTGTCGGCTTTAGTTCCTGTCGAATAGTGGGTTCTCGACTCTCTGCGCTACAAGTCCGTGTCTGCGCTAACATGCCGTACGCACTGGCTTCATTCCTCACGGTGACTGCACGCTTGCACATTTCTGCGCTGAGAAACTCTGTCAAAATCAGCGCCAGTCCAGTCACAAAAGGGCTCCACTTCGAACTCTTATTTCCCCACACCTGGCCGGAGAATAACAGCCCTTAAGTGTGAAAACGTTCTGTCGTTTTCGAATACAGAGGCTTGAAAAATACAATCCCAAAGAATGCAAAGGCCTTTATTTATATATAAAGGTATAAAAGCAGGGCCAAAGCACACGTTTTACAGCATTGCTAGAAGGTAGCATTAGAAACATTACCCAGCTGCCAGCTAGACATTTGATTGGATTTCCATTCAATAAGGTTTCAGATTCAGGCAAATGAAACCCAATCACAAAGCTGAATTTCCAACCATAACCAAGTACTTAGTTCACCCCGGTCATAGCCGTATAGGTATATGACATGCTTAGGAGGTAGCTGTGCTATACGTTTCATGAAAACATTCCGTAATGTCTAAATTAACTATATTATCGAACGGCTATCCCAACTAACAGGAATAACATAGTACCGTTAACAAAAACAAACACGGCTTTGGCTAGCTTTTGGGTAACTGATGACCCTTTGCATATTCCAGACAGCCTATAAAACCTCTCCCGTTAAGCATCAACGAGAGATGCGTGAAAGACGATCCTCGATGTTCTAACGGCGGCTAAACAATGAGCTGAACTAAACATTCAAACTCAGAGTAACCGGCCTTGCATGCGATCGCTTTTTCATGTTCGTTCGCAAGACATGATTAATACAGTAGCCTTAATCATTCTCCTACACCGCTTTACATAACACCACGCACTGTTTAGCGGTGTTCCCTGGTTACGGCACGACTGCACGTGCGCATTCTTCGGTCTCTCCCGTCTCCGAAAACCGGAAACCTAGTCGCTACTGTGCAAGCCCACGTGACAAAGGAGAATCGGGGCCAACGCGGCGAGCCGGGTCGAATCGGCCCGTTGCTCCTGCTCTGGGTTGTTCCGGGCCACGGCTGATCAAGGCGCGAGCCGCCAAAGTGCACCGTGAGATCTCCCAGAAGCCCCGGCTCCCGGAGGCGCCACTCAATACGAGCGCGTTCTGTATTCCGCGCTGCCTCCCTGAAAGCAACTTCATTTCACACGGTAATAACTCAAGACCTGAAGCTGCCACCCTCCCTGCCTGGCTGCCCGTCGCGGCAACGATGAAGGAATGCCTCTAAAGAGCCTTGAACAACTCCGTTTGCCACACTACCTTAGATAGGCTGTGACAGTGCTGCAATAGAAAAAGGCAGATCTGTCAACCCCCGGCCCCCCACCCCAACAAGAGAAGTTCTTGAAAGCATAATCGCTAACAGTATGTGGAAGACTTTTCTGTATACAGTATGTCAGTGATAAGGCGTAAGGCTGTAGAACACAGGACACTTGGCAGCGGTGAGCATCGGAGATGCTTGGCTATAAAAAGATCCCTTAATTGAGTTTGGGCAAAGCGCTTGGTTTGTTTTTTTTTTTTTTTTTTTTTTTTTTAAGCAGGGACGAGGGCTGTCTAGCGTTTATCGCCACCCCTGGAGGGACGCTACGAGTGAACAGACGCTTTTCAGAAAAATAAATAGGCCTAATGTAATTTGATTAATCAAAATATTTTTTAAAAAGGGGGGAGCAGAGGCGCGCATATTAAAACGGAGATACGCGTTAAGAGGAGACGCATTAAAGCCCTAAATTGAATTGTTATTGCACATCCCCCGCAGACATCACTTATCCTAGCTGCAACAGGGCGTCGCATTCGCCACTTCTCTGCTGCCGCGGCGCGTTATCGTTTCATTCTCAGGCCATTGACACAATCTGAAAGTCCAATGGCTGCTTTCTTTAAAGAGGAGGGGGGGGGGGGTGGAGGAAAATGGAGACGGTTCCCTGTGGTGTGCCAACACGCTGCTCTTGTTTGGACACAGCGAGCTTTCAATCATTTCTCCAGAGAGCTTCGGGATATCTCCACCAGCTTTTGTTCGCAACGACGTTTTGCAGCACTGTTCACACGGATCCTGTTCTCATACGGTTATGATTTTTTATATACATCTTTTTTGGGGTTTTTTCCCCATTTGACCATTTTACCCCTCCCCCCACAAGTGCCTTTGATCCGTCCATCACGTGAATTAATTGTCTTGACAGTCAAGTGAGAGTCCGGGAGATGAAATGTTCAGATAGGTAGCAGTGTGTATAATGGGGGGTAATAAAAGGCTGTTCACAACCTAACGTTTCCTTAATCAAACACAGAGAGCATTTCCTGATTAACACAATGGCGAGCCGCGTGATGCGCAAACAAAGGATTTACGCGCAAACGCAGGGCTGCGAGCGCGGGGGCGTATCAGACGCTTGCCTTTTCCGCGCATTACCAGTTCACCTGAAACAACATGCCATCCTTACACTACATGATTCACCTTCCTGTGAGCTCCCTCTCAGCCAGTGGAGGCTCGTACAGAACCTGTAATTACCACTCTGAGGCACTGGGCTGGGAGACTGATGTGATATTCCCCTGGAGAACAAGACGAACGGCAACACAACTCAGGATTCTGGGGAAGACTCTTTTGTCCCCTACAGACAGACACACAGGTACAAATGCACACACAGGAACACACACAGGCGCGCAAATACAGGCACAGAACACACACACACACACACACACACACACACATAAATACAGGCAGAGGAAAACACACGTGCGCACACACACACACACACTCTCTTTCTGTCTCCTTCCTAGGCTGCTCAAAACGCCGCCGTTTCCCCCTTTGTCTCGTTGTGAAGCGTCATCCCCCCCCAACCCGAGGAGAGCTGTGGCAGCAGGGCCATTAGGTCAGCGCGTATAAACATTTGCAGACTAAATTATTTACAGTTATCTGGTGGCGTTTTACTCAACATCTCTGAGCAGATGGCCCGGGAACAAGCCCTGCATTCAAAAAGGCATTACGGCTGCGCCAAGAGCACCTCCACCCCAGATACCATGGGATGGCATTACCTCTAATTAGGCACGGCTTTTGTTTCTGGAACAGCCACCTCTCCTTCACCCGCTAGCCACCGAGCAACGGCCTATCCCGAGCCCCGGACAGCAGCGAATAACCCCCTCTTTGTTACATTTCCTCCTCCCAGCTCAGCTTTGTTCTGTGCCGTTTGTGTAAGACATTAAAGCTAACAAACGGCATTTAAAAAGACAGCCCTCCGTTTGGCGTGCCGGGTGCATCTTTGGCCTGTACGTATGCATTAGAAAATAATGTGGTGAGCACTGACCGGAGAGGGGAAGGAAGGCCGTGGGTTCTGCGACGTCAGATTTTACACCGTGCACTTCTCTTTAGGAACAAACAGCGATCGTCCAACACTGCAGACAACGTGCTTTAAAATGCTTGTGGGAAAACAACATAAATCATATTTCTGAAATGCTTCTGAGCAACGGCTGCTTTTAAACTGTAGCCTACCACGAGGGCATGTTGTAAATATCATTCTAAATGTGTTTCCTTTAACAGAGAGAAGAAAAAAAAGTGGGGGGGAGGGGGGGGGGGGTAATAAAAATGCTGCAGGAACAGGCAGGATCTGAGCTCCCCTATCCTCCATGGACAGCTCATAAAACATGCATCTGACTATTAAAGCCCCAGCGTTTCAGCTAACCCTGAGAGGACCCTGGGAAAGACACACGCACGCACACACACACACACACACAAGCATGCACACATATACACACAGGCGCGTGCACGCGCACGTACACACACGCATATACTGACGCACATACATACACACACACACACAGAGACAGATGCACACACATGCATATACAGGCGCACACACACACGCACAAATAGACACATGCACACACACACAAATACAGACACACACAAATACAGACACACACACACACACACACACACACACACACACACACACACATCAACATGCAACGTTCTTACCATTTTAAAAGCTTGCATTATCATTTTTTTAAGCTAGTCCGTTTAGTTTTTCCCTTTTTTTCCCCAAGCAGATGTTTACAGAAAACATCAAACCAGGGCTGGAGAACAAAGGGCTTGCGCTGTGTGGGCTCTGGCTCCACTTTTTAAGCAGTGTACAGTAGCGCTGTTTGCGATCAGCAGATTAACTCTGCCCATTCATGTGTGAAATGGAGACTTGATCCCTGAGTGATAGTGTGCGCTGCCTCCAGCAAACAGGCTGCATATTTTTCATCATTTCATAATGCCTAACAACTGTAATATATTAGATTACATATCGCATCCTTCACTGCGCTCCAAGAATGCGGTCCTGTAAATACCTTGTGTTTAACAACAAAGCCTGCTGGGGGGGGGGGGGGGCTACTCTGTGCTGGGTTTCCAACAGGGCCGCCCTGCTCTGGGCTTGCAGAGGGGAGACAAACTGCCAGATCGGATAGAAAAACCACTCAGGATACGCCGAAGCTCAGGTTCTGCACAGCTGCGCGACTCAGGAGAACAAGGGAAAAAGCCGGAAAAAAAAGCGAGGTAATTCCTTCCTCTCCGCCGTAAAACACAAAGGAGTTGCTAAAAGTAACCAAAGCGTAACAGATCTCTGTAATTGCTTTGAAGACGTCCGGTGACGTTTTTGACACGTTTTTGGCAAGGGCAAGAGGCGGGTTGCATTTTGAAAGGTGAACAAATATGAAAAGCTGTGGGGTTTTTTCGCTCTTTTTTTCCAGGGTGTTCTCACCTTGGCTCAACCCCCCCAGAGGTGGAAATGAGACGAGACGCCGCGGCCGCGCCAAGTCGCATCATCTCGGAGCGGATTCTGCAGACGATACGGCGGCCCGGCGCGGCGCGACTGCACTGCCGTCACGCGCCGTGGCCGCCTCTCACTGGCATGCGCCGTACGTCCAGCAATAACATACACAATGCTTTTGTGGATCACAAAATCACAATTCGGCCAATCGAGTGCCATTTCAATCTTCGCCGAGGGTTAATTATGCACGCACGGTCCCATTAACTGGGGAGGGAGGAACGGAGCAACGTGAAGATCAATTCCACCCAGCTAGTCCCCATTTTACCCACATGGTTTCCCCTGTAATCTCGCCAACACAACTCGAACAAAATATAAATACATATGTTTCGCGGTGAACAATACTATGGCGGTGTGGCATAATTGAGGCCTACAGATTCAGAATAAAGATGATAATATACATATTGGCAAATCAACCGCTGGATCCGCAGCCAAATTGGGAAATACGTTACATGTCATTTAGCAATGCTCCAACATTTTGTCTGAATGCAAACAAACCCTACTTCATCGAGGGCGAAAGGGAATGGGCTTCCCAAGAACACAGGAAGCCAGCATGAATGAGCTGCACCAAAGGCAAGCACCCAAAACAGCCAGGGCAAAACTCCATGCATACCGGTTACTGACAGTTTAAACGGGAGTCTAAATTCACTCAACGGTTCCTTTACTAATAACTGTGGCTTGTAATGTATCCTCAGAGACGGCGGCTGTGAGAAGGCCAGCGACTTCCTCACCGCACCACAACAACAATGCACTATCAAAGAGCGTCACCGCCCATCCCAGGCAACAGAGAAAGACATCAACATTTTTCTCCATTTGAATCAACTTGGGTGAACTCTTTTTGGACTGCCATCAAGTGGGTCTTTCACTTTTGATTTTGCGATAGCGAAATAACCTCCCTGGTGCCTTGCGAGGGAAAAAAACAGTTCAAGGGGAAACACTGAAGGCTATTGTGCAGGCATGTCGAAAATACTGTAAGCTTATTTTACAGCCACTGTGAAAATAATTGCTGCAGTGCTGCATTTACCCAAGTGTATATATACATGTGTCAAACTAAATGAGCAGTGCATTATTCTGAAAGACAGCTAAGAGTCAATATTTCTTCTCTTAACGGCGCACTACACTAAGCTAATAAAAAAGGCTTGCGTGAAGTGAAATGTGGCTTGAAATTTTCATATCTTTCTTTCAGCGGTTCCTTACACGTACTCCAGTTCCCAACAATATATCACCCTCTTTCGTGGCAGCTTTGCACCCACCAACACTCCTCCAGTAACACTTCTTAAAAACATGCAATGCGCGGCAGGCGCTCGTCCGTCCTTGCTGGCCGAGCAACTCGGGCTGTGATTGGTCGGGACCAACCCCCCCGCTATGAGTAATTAGATCAGAAAGATTCTGCTTCTCCTGGTTCATTATCCCTTTACGGTAATTAAGGTGAAGACATGGGGCAGACTGCGACCGGCTTTTATATTCCTTCTGTTTAATACCCCCTGCTACCCCCCCTCCTCCCTCGGCAGCGAGCGAGAGGAGCCTCTCCCTTCTTTTAACAGATGGAATAAACTGATTTACGATGCCGACCCTCTGTTTGAGCGTGCCATTCGCGGCGCACAAATCAACCGCCATTGTATCGTGTAGCAACAGCCCTCGCAGTAATTACAATGCGTCGTTTCTACCACCGATGCTGGGGCCCAACGCGTCCGTAATTAGCACAACACCTCCGCGTTAGAAACAGGCCGAAATGTATATGCAAATTCTGTTGTTTCGGTAACATGAGGTACGGTTTGTTTTATGCAAAAATGATCTCTGGTCGGCATTAAAACGCGACTCATGAACCAATTAGATTTGCGCTAAGCACTATTGATCGTGGCACACATCTTTACTGGCCGTAAACAGGAGCCTGTAATCCAATACCAGCAGTTCGAGTAGTGACCATGAGCGCTACATTCCTGACAAGTAGACATTCAGCAAATTACAATGGGCGATGTGTTTTATTAGACTGTTACAATACGCCCACTTAGAAACAAGAATAGATGCGCGTTTGAAACCAGGGGTGTTGAATTACAGCGATATCCATACCATAACATCCCAGGCAAGAGACCGGACTCTGGGGTCACTCCCAAATTCAGTAAGTATGTGTGTGAGACGTCACGAAGATGTTGAGAGAGCCCAGATCTCCCTCTGACGTTTGATAATGATAGTGCCGCGGTAACAGGCAGCTCAAGCCGTCAAGCAAAAAATAAATAAATACAAATCGGTTTCGCAAAACCGGTGACTAACCGGGCGTTCTGTGCGATTTTAAAAACGCTTTAGAGCCCACGTCGAGCGTGCCAACTTAGCGCTGCACCTCAGAAACAACACACGAGCGCTAACAAATTGCCTGGGCCTTTGTGCTTTTCAAGCAGCCTCCTTGATGGGTTCCTGACGATGAAAGGCCATACAAAGTAGAAAACACTTGGAAAGGAAAGAAGAGTGGAAGGAAACAAGGACAACTAAGAAAGAGACATGCCAGAATAATCTAGAGAGCAAAAAAAAAAAAAACACGTAGTAAAACTGAAGCACGTTAAACTCGTGTAGCTTATAAAATGTCTTTATGTGCAGGAGAACTCATGGGTGTGGTGGTTATGACAAAAACAGGCACAACTGCAATACAATCGTTTTTTTATCAATGTCATAAGTAGGCTAATTAATTGCATCATTTTATTGTGATTTATTAAAATGACCCAGAGCAGGGTTTTTTTTTGGATTGAGATAAATTCTTGTTTAATTCAAAGGATTAACACAATAGCACAACAGCACAATCCCACGCTGGGAAGACATGCGTGAACTGTGGCAAGTGCACAGGGCATCTTTTCGTCAAAAACCAAAGGAACTTCTTCAAAAACGAGACAGAATTTATTTCAGTAACATTTTATCATTAATTCAATGAACTAGCTAGCAGTCGGTTCATTTGCATTACTTATGGTGCATCCAGTTACCATGGCAACTTTGAAAAAATACATGTATGTTTGTTGTGTAGTTAAGAACAGACCGAGATCATTTATTGGAATCCAATGTTCGTGTCACACATTTCTAATTAAAACGAGAAATTTGACTTTCCATTTATCTGTACGGTATTATTGTAATGTACTTTGAAACCCATTAATTAAAATGGCAGAAGAAATGGGAAAACAATTAGACAGCTCATCAGAAATAAATGGTCATCTTCCAGTTGATAACTTGACAGGACTCAATGGTCATTGACACTTTGTTTACAGCATTATTGTTGCTACAAGCAAGGAGCTGGCTGTGAACATCATATCAGTACAACTTTGCATTGTCATGTTAAAATCGTTTTTGGGGAAAAGAGACTTTTACTACCTACCGAGAGCTCAGCGAGTTCCACTTCTATAAAAACAAGTAAATGAAGCAATTAAATAACATAAGACCATCTGATTTGACTTTCTTTGCGAACGTTCAAGCGACTAATGCTAACATTAGCCAGATATTCTTGTAATTACAGCTCTCTCTCTCTCTGCTACAATTACAGGTTTTTAATATAACAGGCATGCAATACGAGCAGACAGGGGGCATGGTAATTATTAGCCTTTGGTTCAACGTGACATTTTTTTCTAACCAGACTGAAGGAATGTAGGAAGACCCACAATACTGCATTAGTGAGTAATCAAGGATGCGACAGAAAACTAACCGATGGGGCAGTGTTCGATTGTGTATTGAATGCACATCGACTCGGAGCTTGTACCAGCCATCGCTTCACAAAGCATTCTCTAACCCCATCATAACGATATGTTTGGCCACTGTCCTATATTGTACATTTTTACATATGCTACAGAATATAGATGAAGTGTGTGGTGCCTCAAAGGGAGAGAGATGCTTAACAACTATGGCTGTGGGAAGGGGGAAAAGGTCGAGAAAAACTTTCATAAACACCAGAGTTCCTAAAGAAGAGATGACAGCTTGGGGGGATTCGTAAAAACCTTCTCTCCCTGAGACACACAGTCACTTAGAGACACTTAACTCAGAAGTGAGCAGCTATTCTCATACGCACTAATAACCTTGGCCTGCCTACCAACTCCATTACTTTATGGAAGAGTATTGGAGTATAAATAGAAGCTCCATTTCTCACTACCAGTCCGTTCCAGCTCCATTTCAGCTGCCCCCCCGTCATTAAATATTGATCCTTGCAGAGTGGCGGATTTCGCCGAGGTGATGAGCATTTATGAGCCCAAATCTTTCCCCCCCTTTTCCGTACGACAAAGACGTATTCGTTCAAAAGAGTCATCTACAAGTGCTCCTTGAATCAGTGCAAATCAGAAGTGCAGGATCCCCTCTACAGCACCGAAGGGCTCCTGAAGGAATATCTTTAAAAAATATATAAACCAGAGGGTATCTTCCTCAACCTTATGAGGAAAGAAATACTATTTAATCACGGGGGGGGGGGTTAAATATGAAACGCTGTTACAACAACGGTTTGAAGAATTGAGCACGGAGAGTTTCAGGATATTTTCTAATCTTTTTCCTTGCCATTTTTCTAGCCCTTTTAGGCCTGTTCTTTCCTGATGGCAAAGACCGTGTATTTTCTGCTTTTGAGTGTAAACACCTGCTGGCAAAACGTAGTCATTACCCACCCCCGACTAGCGCCTGATCGCAAGCAGAGGACTCCATTTACAGCAAGGCCGGCAGGGTAAAATCAAGAGCTCCCAGAGAGAGAGAGAGAGAGAGAGAGAGAAAGAGAGAGGGAGAGGGAGAAAATAATCACTCATGGTTCACTGGCTGCAACCGAGGCAGATGTTAACACACTCGCAGGGTTCATCATCTTCAGCGTATTCACATGCTTTGTCTCCGCGATGATTTTATTAGAAACTTGCCACGTCATTTCCAATTTCTTTTGTTTTCACAAGCAGGAAGTGGGAATTTATTGGTACAAGGCCACAAAAACTAACAGAAGAACCGACACTGTGCTTAAGTGGACAGTGCGTCTGGACGGAGTCCAAGAACTATGGGTTACAAACCTGACAAAAACGCTTGTGAGCCTGTGGACTGCAGACTCAACTAGCTGGTTATATATTTCACAGCAAATTAGACACTGCTTGGAAAGTCTTTGATGAATAACTGAGTTGAGTAAGAAAATAAAACTAGCATCAAACCAAAAAAAAGAAAAAAAAAAAAAAGGATGAAATTCAAGTAGGAGTGCCTCAGGGGTCTGTCCATATTACCCATGTGTTTTGTCTTGTGTGGTTTTCACTTTATCCTAAATTGGGAATAGCAGCACGCTGTTCCTACATTCCATTTGACTTTGGCAAAGCAAAAGACAGAGGGAAGGGTCCAACATTCTTATCTCTGTATAACACAGCAATACAGGACCATCAACAACAACAAATTCACTGCAAGAGGCAACATAACCACTTGAGCTTACGCCATTTAAAAAATATATAACTTAAGTAATGTGATTTTCTTCAAGCACACAACACAAACAAAGGCAAACCCTGGTGTGTGTGTGTGTGTGTGTGTGTGGGGGCATCATCCCTCTCTACATTTCCATGGTTACTCAATCTACATAACTTTCAAAATTGTCTGTCTTAAAGAAAGGGTGCTACAGTTCACTGCGACAAAGTCATGACTCCATTTTGACAATCTAGTTTACGGCCGAAGTTAGCAGGCAGCGTGCTTAACTGAACGTAGCAGCGCAGCAGAGGGAGGACAGCCTTCCCCAGTTTCACAGACCCGCTCAGTGACCCGCACACTGACCCTGGGTTAGGAATGCCTGACCTCCCCGCAAACACCCATCGTGTCTTTGTGTTTTCTTACAACCACTTGCACATTCATCTGTAACAACACAACGCCATACTGCATCAACTACTCTCAAATCAGGCTCACAAGGAAGGGGAAAAAAACAACAGCTAAAAAACACCAAGCAAACTTTGGATGGCAACGTCTAATTTGTCAGAAAAAAAGGGGTAAATTGTTCTAAACTGTGACTTTTTGAGAAAACATTATCAGGGTTTTAGAAGTGGGTGGGTGGGGGGCGGGGGCGATCTGGGCTCTGAGCTCAGTGTGTTGTCCCAAAAGAGGACTCCCGAGTTGCTGCAGGCATGAGTCACTTCCCACAAAGCTGTGGGTCGTACAACATTCACATCCCTCTTCTAGTGCTGCTGCTGCTGTCGTCAGAGGTCTTTGTCCACTCTTACTCTTACAAGTCGTACTCACTGTGGCAAATAACTTATTTTTTGGAATATTTCAGATCAAAAACTCTGAATCCTAGTTATATCACAATCCCCTGGAAATGAATCTCAAAAATTAACGCAACGAGTGCGATTCCGTTCCGCCAATCTGAAACTACCTCACAAACGCTAATCTTTGAAAAGGTTAGCGGTAACCATCTAGTGGGAGATCACCCGTTGTTTACATGGCTGAGCGCAAAATTACCCTCAAAACGAAGACGTGCACCTCCAGCAGAAAGGTGCAAATCCATTTCCATGCAATGGGCCTAATGGTTTCCAGAGCGATCCCCTTCTTCACCCCACGGTATCCCATTGTGTGGCACTCCCAGCGAGATGAATTCTCCTCCACCCTCCCCTGTTTCTCGAAGCTTCCCCTTGTGCGTTATAGTCATTTACATTTTTTAACAAAGTCCTAATTTGCCTCTTCAAAAAGGTCATCAGCTCCAGCGCTGCCTAGGGCACCCTCGTCATCTTCCTAATTAATCTGAAGAATGAGATCGCATTGGAAGGGAAGAGGATCAAGTCCAACGCGCTGTCATTACTAATGACGATTTTGCTCGGCGGCATGCATTAGCGCAGTCTGCAGAGGCATACAGGAGGGAAAAAAATAATAATAATAAAATTGTAATTCAGATTCCATCTTTATAATAAATTATTAGGACGACCCTGACAAGGAGAGGCCCGTCCGTGGCGATAATCATCATTCCTGTTCGTATTGTTTGTAAACGGCACGCAGCGCAGGTGACAAAGCCACAGCGACTTCCATTCTGTAGATGACACAAGTCATTCAACCAGATGAACACAGCAGAGCACCAACGTCCGGGGGCTGCAACCACAAATTCATAAATGCTAGTCTGTAGCACTGACGACAGTGGCCATGTACAGAGCCACGTTATTTGAGTTTAAATTGATAAAATCGAGAAAGGAAACAAAAAAAACACAAAAAAAAGGGGCATGGAGGAAAAATATTTTCTTTCCCTCCTCTTCCTTTTCTGCAAAAGTAATTTTCCTAGCCATCAATAACTCCCGAAGGCAATCCATGTAAGTGCTTTGAAACTAAAAATCGCCTTTAATGACGATCCGAAAGGAATCATTTTACCCTGCCCTGATTGTACTTTTCGGCACAACAAAACCTCCAGAGTAAATTACCTTTAAGGAAAGAAATATATAAATAAGAAAAAAAAGGCAGCACTACACAATTAGTCAAACCCAAACAAGATCAATGGACAAATAATCAGAAGATATTACCATTTAAAACCTGGGCAGTTATCATTAAGGAATGAGTGGCTGATGCATTATTTAGAGGACGATACATAATTCAGAGTTAACAGTAGGTTTAATGCATTAATAAGAACCCTGATACACTTACGTGTTAAATGCTTACTCTTTAAAATAAAATGTGAACCCCAACATACACAAAAACGTATTCCCTTCCTACAAGGAGTGTTGCCAAGGTTTCAATGGAAACCTCACGTAAAAAAAGAGAAGAAAAAGAAAAGAAAAATTGTATTTAAGATAACGGTTATTCATCCTTGTTGGTATGATTCACTGCCCCAGATCAGTCCCTGGCAGCCATTCATTCAGTCAACTCACAAAACGCAGGCGAGCCGAGATGCTTTCCTTCTCGTTTTGCCCTCCAGATTAGTGCCAGATTGTGTGTAGGATTCACAGCCACAAAGCGTCACAAGTTGTCAGTTCTGCATCGTGACCAATCAGCACAGGCATGTTCAATCACTTGACCTTTGAGCTTTCTCAAATAAAGAATAAATAAATAGATTTTTTTTTGCAATGGAGGGGGATTTCAAATGAAATACTTCCTCTTTGAAAGAAATGGAAATTGTAACCGTGTACTCATCTTGATTTTGACTCGAATACAACGTGGGTGAAATGTTGGCATGGTCCAATGATAATGATACATCCACAGCGCAGTAGACATCCTCTTAGAACATAAATATGTAATAATGTAGATACAAGGGGTATAACGGTTCTCCAAATCCACGGTTCAGTTTAAATCTTGGTTTTTGGGCCACAGTTCAGTTCAGACCTTGGTTTGTGTTTAAAAATAACACAATTTAATTAACTATAACTTCGAACATAAAGACCGTAAGTACATGTGCAGTTAACATCATTTTAGATCGATTAATATTAACTGCTTCACTAATCTGTTTATATATAACCCTAGGAAAATAGTTAAGTTCAATTAATGGGTTTCTATTTACAAACAAATTAAGAACAAAAATCTAATTAATACCAAGAAATAAGTTAAGATGTTGTAGAGGGAATGATGTTATGCTGGTGTTTAATGTTTAAGGCTCTTCAATTTCGGTATTTTGTTCATCGGTCAACTTTTACCTCAGACGTTGTTTTCACAGTTCGATCATGATTGGGTCAAATTATAGCGCAGTTATGTTATTTTGTGCTTGTTGCTCCCGGGTAGTGTTTCCATGTCAGCAGTTTTCACGCCAAATTGAGCTACTTTCACAGTGCAGCCGCTGTGAAGAGCCGCGGGTTGCCATTTTTTTGGCTGCTTTTGAAGCGGGTTTGGGGCTGGTATGTCAATTACCATATATAGAGATACATATGTGGACATCAGATGTAAAAAAATAAATGCATAATAGCATCACCTCTAAATACTTAACCCACCAATGAACAAACTGTAAAAGCACAATATATAAACACACATTCTTAATACATTAACCAGATTGGTTAGACCAGAGTGAGTGAACTACATCAACAGAGCATCAATAATCTTATGGTACTTCACTTTCAAAATTACAAATGTTCTGTGACAGTGAACTGCACAAACAAGCACATTTTTCAGATTTCAGTAAAACAGTGAGCAGAGAGCAAAGCTTATCCAGGAGTTACAACACTAACACTTCTAGAGTAGCAACAGCTAGGTTATGGCTATTCAGATTTATTTGGAAATTGCAGAAATTGCCAAGTGTCCTATGTCGCTTGGCTCCAAGGTACTATTAGACACCGTTAACAGTTAGTTAACGTCTTTTAGCTGCAGTGTGTGCGCCGTCAGTGAGAATATCACTCCATTGTTTCCTTTCCTCCAAAATAGTAGAGAACCATTTACTCCGTTTAAACAGAGCTTACTATGCGAATATATCCATACATCTAATGTGCCAGCAGCCATACCACCCTGTACCCTTCTCAGGCTGCTGAAACCAAGCAGGGGTGGGCTTGGTGAGTACTAGGATGGCAGAGCTCCTGGGAAAACGGAGTTGCTGCTGGGCCAGTAGGCGGGCGCTCTTTCCTCTAGACCGAACAGAAATCCGACGCCCCCGCACGGCGATGGGGGCACTGTGCTGTGGCCTCCTAGTCCTCATTCCTTCGGATGAGTCGTTAAACCGAGGTCCTGACTCACTGTGGTCATTAACAATCGCGTGCCACTTTTCAAAAGAGTAGGGGTGTAAACCCACAAAACGGTCTCTCGGAAATCTGTCCACTTAGTCATCCCCAGCATCTGACTGGCTGCACAATCCCTTGCATTCACTACCCACTTTAACCATTCCCCAGGTCATCAATGCAAACGAGAATGGAGTTCCACCTGGTTAAATCAAATGTGGACAGATCTTTATTGCGGATGTGGCTAAAAGGCTAGCATCTTACAGGTTAACTAGCTAAGAGTCTAATGAGTGAATATCCGATAGCTACACTTTTTACTTATTTTATTTTTTAGATTTTGTTTCAGATTTTATTCAATTTTCTCCCAATTTAGTAGCCAATTAGACCCGCTATTTTATGTCAATCCCCCCCTAGTAATGCAAGTTCGCTGCCGTAGTCCTGCGACCTCCTCTGAGATGGCACTCACCAGGCCGTCGACCGTAACCCGGTACTACAGGGCCACTCTTATGCGCAGCAAACGTCCTGTCGGCTTCCCTCCCCCCTCCCTGGGCGTTTTGCACCACTTTCCTGAACTCTGTCCTTTCCCATGATTCATATCAGCGTCATCGCGGAAGCCGGTTACTGATATCAGCTCCACTGTGGTTACGTGTGTAGCCTAGTGTATATGAAGACAAAAATAGTTTAGAATGGCCAAATTTCTCAGATGGTTACATGGATCGGATTATCTAACAAGTTCTGGGGACAATACTGTGAAAGTGCCCCATCTGTTTACCCTAACAGAATGGGTAGACAATATGAAACAATGGCTCGATGTTAGCTATGTTGACAGTGTCAACTACTTCGTTCTTAGTGAGGGCGTTGATGGCGAGGAACTTTGAAATGACAAAAGCACACAGGCTTATAATTATCTACATAGCAATAAGATCAGTAAATTATTGTGTAAAAAGACAGCAAGTTTACTTTCTTAAGCGGAGGTTGAGCCTAGCCAGAGTACCAACAAAACCAAAAAGCTGGCTTGGGTAATGTAGCCAGTAGCGTGATCGAAACCCAATATTACAGGTTTAAAGCTAGGTAACATGGGAAATCCTGTAGCCATGCATCAGCTATCATCTGGAAGGTAGGGATACATGTATTAGAGTAACGCGATTGTATTAACCATAAAAAGCATCCTAGCTCTCTTCGAGAGAGCTGCAGGAATATACATGCATGTTCATCGCTGATATTCCTGCAGCTTTCTCGAAGAGAGAGTTCTATTGCAGCTTACTAGCACCATGCTTAGAGCTAGGTAACAGGATTAGGTAACGTTAGCATGTCTAACTAGCAAAAGCTAGTTTAGTGAAGCATAACCATTTTCATGCAGTCTATACAAATTCTGTCAAACTCTGAAAACAATAAACATACCATACTATAATAATGACTTGATTATGTATTTTTCCAGGCTTTTAATAATATAAAGATACATTGAGGTTGAAAAACAATTCAATTATTTTTCTTAATTCAGCTCCAGAATGCAGTGGTTAGTGGAAAGACCAGACTGTAGTGTGTAGGGTGCGGGATTGGGACATGATTTGCGAATCTGATTGTGTTGAAAACAGGCTCCATTCATAAATTCTTCAGGTTTTCGGGAGTTATTTGCGCACTCACGAACGGCACATGTTGAGCCCAAAGACATTATCTATCCAGTGAGAATTTGAAACGTTAACTACATTTAGCTAGTAACTTGCCTTTGGGGCTAACGGAAGTTAGTAACGTCCCAGAAATGTGTCGAGTGTCATGGCAACACCCATTGTCTCTCGCTGGAAAGTGGTGGATAGAGGGGGATATAGCACAGCTTTGAATGCCTCTCAGCCATTCACAATGATTGGATCTACCGGTTTTATAATTTACTGTTGGCTAACAAGCTATTATAAGCTATTGTTTGTTTCAAATTTTACTGGTTAGATTTCAAATTAGCTAGTTAGATACACTTTTACATATACATTAAAAATATTTGGCCTGCACCATAAGTAAAGTATTTTGCACTGCTGTGGCTCCCTGGGTAATGAAGTTTCTGTTCACTGGGTCACCAGTCAAACCGAAAAAGCCACAAGATTGATGGGGTTTGTGAGAGGGCGGCAGTGTTAGCATAATGGTTAGGGAGCTGGGCTTGTAACGCAAAGGTTGCAGGTTGCAGGTTGATCCCAGGTGGGGGGTTTGTACTTAACCTGGATTGCTTCAGTAAAATATCCAGCTGTATAAATGGATGTAAAGAAATGTAAGTCGCTCTGGATAAGAGCGTCTGCTAAATGCCTGTAATGTAATGTAATGTAATGAGAGTATCAGGGCCGGAGGACAGAAATGCCACACTGCCACATCAGAACAGGAAAACAAGCATGTCTCTGGTGACTCCAATTTCACTTCATCATCAAATTAAGATGTAAGACAAGATGAAGCTAAGATGTATCCCACTTTAACAAGTGTGAAAATCATCTCCAATGCAATCAGCTAGTTTATGGGCTACCCTTTTTTTTTTTTTTTTAAAATCAATTAGACTAATTTCCTCTTCATTCGTAAAATCTAGATTAATAAGGCATCAATACAATTATTAGCATGTTGATATACAGAGAGGAGGGGCTCCTTACAGCATAGTTATTTTACAGTTAGGCTAAAATACATTGACGGATGCATTTGGCCACGTACGATTAACAGAAAAAATTATTGCTGGGGAGGTATGAAAATAAGCACTCACTGCGAGGCCTTTCATCCGGTCGAAAAAATAGGTGTCAAGGAACATCACATTAACTACAGCTGCCCCTTTCTCTAAATCATTAACTGTTACAACATGCCCTTAGGCCCGATCCAAGGCCACTGCACCAACACTCTCTCTCCCCCTCTCCCTCACACACACAGACACAGAGACACGGACATACAAACACACGCACACGCACACAGACGGAGAAACACAGACACAGAGAGAGAGACACACACACAGACACAGAGAGACACACACACACAGACACAGAGAGAGACACACACACACACACAAACACGTTTCGATTGAGTTCCTCCAATTACTGATGCATCACCATCCCCATGCATTCATAAAACAAAAGAGGGGGGCGGTTGAAATAGGCTATACAAGCAGTTTAAATCCAGTAAATTCTACCAAGTGGACAGATTAAATAACATTCGTTCACTATCTTGTCAAACACTCAGCTGCCTCTATGCAGGAACTGATCCGGTACAACATACTTTAGGAAAAACCCCTGTCTGTCGGTCTGTCTAAAAACATTACCCTTGATCCTTCTTCTCCACTCCGATTCCTTAAAGGCGAGGCTCAAGCTAAATAATGTAATGAATGCCTGGTGATTCTCTGCACATTCAACCAACTGTATATGATTGTTTTGTTAAACGATTATGTCCTTCTCAATGACAGACTGTTTTATTAGCTTATAAATCACACCTTTTGTCCCTTGGATTCCACATATATAATTATGGTCTTAAATCAATATTTTAAAAATTCCAAGTTACAATACTATTTTTTTCCTTTTCCACTGCAATTTCTCATAGTGCCATTTATCCTAGGCTAGCTTGCTAGCATTTGTTTTCTGGTTTGCCGTTCGAGAGCAACCAAATCCCAGCGATGGCCATTTATCTAGCTGGTCCCTGGATTATAAAAAGGTAACCACCTGGCTCACTAGCCAGCAAGCCCAATGTCAAGATGGACATTCTTTGTGTTCTTAATCTTTTCAAGTGTTTTAATGGGCAAATGAAATACATTTCCCACAATGCACTGCTGTGAATTCACATATTAGCTTGTCAACCTAATTAGCAGGGAGTGGGGAGTGTTCTCCTGAGGTACAATCAGTGAGAATGTAAACACTGACTTTTAGGGAAATAAATGACCGGTTTATCGACTGCCGTTCATTCCTTTTAATTTTGCCGTTTAATTATAAAGTTCCCATGTTTGCAAATAACTTTCAATCGAACTTCCTACAGCAGAATTGTTGGTTGCACATTCGACAAACTGTCACAGTGTACAGCCCCTGTGTACCAACACTAGCCTGCATTGTGATATTTAGATTTGACAAATAACCATATACAGTGCACCTGCCAAACATATCCTTCTCCTACCAGTATCATACCCAACTTCACTTATATAATCTTGCATGCCAATCCGACCATAGCCAGTAATACCAATTTTACCCTATCACACAATACCGCACCGTATCTCCTCTATCATGGTGTCCCAATGTAGCATCTCGCTAATCTATCTAAATTACTCGATCACACGAGATATAAAACCACATATTTAGTTTCACTATACTTGGCCCCATCAATCGAACAAACACTTTGCTAAACGCCACAGTATCCTATAGCCTAATAATTAATAACATGTCTACTGGTAGGCCTTAGCCTATATATTTGAAGCAGCGCTACTCTATGCAATCAATGAAATGCTTTCATGTGCAAACACGAAAGTTTATTCCACCAAGCATGTTGTTATTCGCTTTCGTTGCCACCCAGGGGGAATGAGACGGTCACGTCTCACGAAAAGCCACGCCACTGCTGTAGGTATACCCATCCATTCACCGCGCTTACAGTAAGACAGACGCAAACACATTAACTCCTCAAATTAGTCATACCGAGGAAGTTACAACATGCACAATTACCCACGATAAGGGTTTGCTCAGTTTTTCTTTCCTCCCCCACCCCCACCCCCCACCCCACCAAAACACACGTACAATGCAGCCCGGCCTTCAGAGCAGCGTCGGAAAGCTCTTTGTAAATACATCCTGAAACATTATGGCGATTGACTTCCTCCTTACACACACACACACACACACACACACACACACACACACACACACACACACACACATACACACACACACACACACACACACACACACACACACACACACACACACACACACACACACACACACACACACACACACACACACACACACACACACAGAGAGAGAGAGCAGCTTGGAGATTTAATTATTCATTCAGAGTTTGTGGTCTGACCTCTGGGGAGGCAATCAAAGACAGAAAACATATCAGAGCAGAGGCTCTCTGTTGAGACCCAACATGTGACATGTTTTTTTTGTTAATGTTCACACTCCGGTAACGCGATTAAGTGCCTGGCCAATCACTCACGCGCCCGTCGTATGGCCAGGCACACAAAAAAACACTAAAAGCTGAAATTGCTTAAAAGGCAAATAGGTGGGGGGGGGGGGGTCATTCAGACATTTATGAACAGGTTTGACAGGAGGACGTACGGAATGAACAACAACTTGAATTCTCATTTCTCTTAAAAACCTGATGTTTTCCGCCCATCTTTCTCAACCCCCAATAATACAGTAACAATCTCACCCTCACCAGGCCGCCTGTATAAATTGTCAGCCCCTTTTCCGTGTTGAGACGCTTTGGCAGAAACCCGCGGCGCTCAGTCGGATCCCTGCACATCTCCCTATCCTCCAGGTTCAGTGTTTCTCCAGAGACCGTTGACCCGAAGGCTGGCCTTCCAGCGCGGCGCTTGGTGTGCACCGCGGGTCGTTTCCAGTCCCACTCAGGGACGCGTTTCCTTAGAGATCCGTTGCCGCGCTGGACCAGATTATGCTTCCTGTGGACTAAGCGGTCACTTGATATTGTGATGATTTATCTGCAGTTGGTGATGGCTGTATCCTATTTTACCACCGGGCGTTCCGTTTCCCTCACAGCAAAACTTCATTCCATGCGCTTGTGGCACTCTATCATACTACAGCGCCTCTTTCATTGGCATATGGAAGTCGTAACAAACAGCATCTGCATAGGTGAGATATACGTCCCGAATATTAAACCTTTGGGAGTGTATTAAATACAACAACGCAACGGATGGAGAGGCCGGAGGGGCAGGATATGGACCTTTTCTTTAGCTTGGCGAGATCTTTTCATGTATTCTGACACCACACTTTTCATTTCCTTGCTCCAAAATCTATTCTTTTCCATTATTGGTTATATACAAAGTATTTCCAATCTTTGGGTATGTCCACCTATGTACAAACACAGTACATGAACATACATCATTTTTCCTGTATGCTTATCCCTTTTTCAAGCGAATGGAACTTCTTGTATTGAATCACAGCCATCACTGGCAATTGCTTCTATACACCTTTTCAATAAATGATATTAAACGTATAGCTTATAATGAAATGGCCAGGATATTAATGAAATCTTGTCAGCTCTGAAAAACAGTAGTGTGTATAAAAAGTATTCACCCCCTTTGCCATTTTTCACACTTTATTTTCTCCATTGAATCAAAATGGATTTAATAAGGATTTCAAATTTTAAAAAAAGAGTTTATCAAATCTAAATTTAAAAAAGAAAGTCTCTCCCACGTACCATCTGGCAAACTCTAGGCAAGATGTCATGTATTTTCTTCAACAATGGTTTTCTTTTTACCACTATCCCATAAAGAGCAGATTTGTGAAACGCACAGGCTATTGTTATCCCATGGGCAGTTCCTCCCAACTCTGTCATGGAAGACTGTAACTCCGTCAGAGTTGCCATAGGCTTCTTGGTGGCCTCCCTAACAAGTGCCCTTCTCGCACAGATGCAGAGTTTTAGAGGACGGCTTGTTCTAGGCAAATTCACAATTGTGCCAAATTCTCCCCATTTCTTTATGATGGACTTAGCGGTGCTCTGGGGGTTATTCAAATAACCCTTTGAATAATATGACCCTTTGAAATCTTCTTATATCCTTCCCCCGATTGGTGCTTTTGAAGAACCTTTTCCCGGATTTGCTTTGAATGTTCTTTGGTCTTCTAAGAAATAGCTTTAGAGTAGTTTTTTTAGGTGACAAGAGTATTTTGTGTTGATCTGTGGCAAGAAATCCCAATTAAATACATTTTGATTCAATGAAGAAAAGAAAATGTGAATAATTCCAAAGGAGGTGAATACTTTTTATACCCACTGTATGTCATGTAACCAACTTTAATGCGGTCTTCACTCTGAAGTCAGAAGCTTTTAATATGACAATATTAACAAAGGGGTTTCAGGCCTCTTCCTGACATTTTTGATTAGCCTAATTGTTTGTCTCAAATTCCGAAAGACCACTATCAAGCCACCATGCTAACAAGGCCCCAAGGTGCCTTACCACGTACACAGCTAGCTAAGCTTACCATTGTCAACATTGACATGCTCGTGGTGCCCATGGCTTTACTATGAACAGGCACAAGACACAGTGCCTGTAACCATCTGCTTCCTGGCCGCATATACCCCGTTTTTCCACTACCTTTATCTTTTTTACAGTTTGATCACGGCCATCTAACGCAAGTTCCA
This sequence comes from Aldrovandia affinis, assembly GCA_029706075.1. NCBI lineage: Eukaryota > Metazoa > Chordata > Actinopteri > Notacanthiformes > Halosauridae > Aldrovandia > Aldrovandia affinis. The sequence continues at coordinate 3,111,528 of JAINUG010000119.1, forward strand.
AGAAGTCTCTGAGCTAACGCCTGTGCCATATATACATACATGCATACATACTCCTAGATGGTAGGCTATATATAATCAGATACAGCAGGTTCAAGTTATGAAACGCTCAGTTTCGAACCTCATTCCATGGAAGTTTAGGGTGTATAGACTGTTCATACCAACATTCATGTTAATACGAGTTACCCTTGCTTTGGAATCTGAAGTTACGTTAGTGGCATACACAATCATTTTTTAATTCATCAATATAATAAACAAATATAGAGCATGCATCATAAAAAGACAAAAAAGTTATTTTCCATTTTAAATATAGCCTAAATAAAGCACAGATGTGTATACAATGAATAGTTTTGTTTGTAGGCTATTTAATACTAGATATAGCGACCAGATATTCTTCAATTACCTAATTTGCGGAACAAATAGGCTAGAACTCCCTTTTCTGCCTTTATAACACAACGAGACTTCTGTAGTTCTCGTGTCCATAGTAACGAAGAAAAACAAACACACAACTCTGTCAGCTCTCTGCTGACTTGCTGTCTGAAAAAAGGCTATAATTAATTGTTTTATTTATTGGAGTATATCGCAGTAAAGTAAATATATGTCTTTGAAACTTGGATTGGTAAAAACTGAATCTCCCTCTTTTACCGGAGGCAAAAAAAAAACTACGCTTTTAGAACAACAGACAAAAATAACAAGAGAAGACTGGTAGCGAGGCACATGACGCCCTATGGCGTCAGATCGAGTTGTAGGAGTTAATAACACTGATTGTAACCATAACCCTGTAGCTTAGCTTGAGTGAACAGAAACTAATTTTACTTTCGGGCCATCGCCATTGAATTTCATAACTATCAAATAACTGCACAACCAACAACTGAGCAGCAGGTCGGTTCTAAGTGGTGTGGCCTTTTCTCATTTTCCTTCGAGACAGTCTTCATACTTATCAGGGTGGTGCCCCTTCAGGCGACTGATTAAATGTGTGGTATTAAAGTTGTTTACCTGGCTCCCTCCACGCAAGACGTGTGTTGCAAATTGATATTTTGTTCTCGCTTTCGTACGCTCTCAAAAATGTCCACGCGGTCGACATTTTCCACTTTAGGCCAACGCATTCACGTTCTTCGGCGATGCATCAAAACAAAGCACGTGTCGCATCTGGCGCGAATGCTGCGTTATCATATGAGCCCAATACCGATGCATCCGTCCGATACAGATTATCTGCCGATGTGGATGTGACGCCCGGTACATCGTGCTTCCACATTTCTACGTGTGACTCGATATTGAATTTGAGACCCTTCCTTAGACCAAGACATTCCCCCACTAGTTCCCAAGGACATTGGGTCACATGACTCTTCTACAGGCACACTATCCTTCGTAGGTTCACAATACCGGAGGTGAGCCAGAGGTGTTTCCACAGCAAACTGATCTGGGCCGACAGTGTGCTTGGCCTTCTCCACACACAACAGTTTGCTGGCCCGGTGCCCAGGCTGGCCAAGCAGAAGTCGGCATGTTTACCCTCGGCAGACACTGTGACATCAGCAACCGCTAGTGGCGCTCAAAACGCAGCGCTCAAACGCCGTACAAGCTCATTTTACAAGGCAGGGGATACAAGATTTATTTATTTATTTATTTATTGAATGACGTGTCTACGTTTTACACTTCACCCACTTAATGGCAGGAATTTGTTTTTGGAGCACACTTTCACTTAAGACCTGGGTCACTGCCAAAGATGATGGCGAGGCCCACGCTGCATGTTGTCATTTTATGGCTGGGTGGGTGCATGCTTGCAGTTGGAATTAAACGGCAGGCACTTTTTGAAAAGTGTGACAGAAGTGATCGCCATATACCTGAGGCCGATGATGCCCGACCCCTCTGGAGCTTAAAGGGAAGATTTAGAAGCCATTTCTTGCGCTGTCATTTGATCTATACCCTCGGTTTCTCATCCTTGAAAAATCTCTTGGTATTTGAAAGCATGTTTTCCCTCATCGGTTTGAACAACCATAAACATATCACATATCTGCCATTTTTGAATGATATGGCCACAAGCGTGAGGCAGGTGGCAGCAAGGCATGCTCTTTATATGCCCGTCAACTGAAATTACTGGTCCCTGAATGTACCGGAAGTGATGTCTGCTGATTACAACTTACAAATGTAAATGCAATACACCTAATTAGCTAGCATACATACAGCTAATGCAGTGGAAATCTGGCTTATGTCAATTACAAATGCTATAGCCTACTCATGTCACAAAACAGCTATTTGCCTCTGATTTTCATTACTTTTACCTGATTGGCTGTGCCTGGCAGTAAAACTTACACCTCAGTGCATGGTTCATATTTCCTTCTAGTTTTGAAACACCTTCTTTACTGGACTGAAGTACCACAGTTCCACGATACACAATTCAATTTCACCCCATCGGAAGGACAAAATTACAGAAGGAATCAGAACGCCACAGCTCACCCAGTTCCCATTTCAACAGCAAGAACATTTTCAACCACTGACGGGGACATGTTTCTGTGTTGATAAGGTTGCATTCAACCTTCCTTAAAAGGCACATGTCACATGTAATGTGGGATGTGACCTTTGACTTCAGAAAATGGTCTTGCCTTTTGGTTGTCCTTTTATCCATACATTTCTGAACACAAGGCATCAGAGGACAAAGCCGTACAGCGCATAAAAGAAACCATCGCCTAGATGTTGTAAATATCGCTGTTTAATGGCTGCTTGTGTGGCAGATGTTCCATTCGCTGTTAAACACTGATTTGATTTCAGAATTGGTTTCAGAAACAAAAAAACATTCCCAATCAATTTAATGATTTCAACCAATGTAAGGAAAAGTCAATACGGAAACGAAGTAATTGGCTTAGCGACCGTCAGCCCAACATGCTGCGGGTGGAATCACGCGATTGGCTCACAGTTTTCAGCCTACATTTTGACCAGCACATGCGTCACGGAGCCATATCATCAAGTCAGAGAAAAGGCTGTGCCATCGGTCTTTAAAACCTTTCTAAACCTAAAGTGTAAGGCTACAAATTAAATATTTACTGAAATGCGTGGAATGCTACTCTCGAAAAAGGAACCAATTCAGATCTCGAGATAATAACTCGGGGGCTTGGAGGAGTCGGGCTCTGAGAAAGTACATTTGAGTTACAAGCCACCAATTTCCAATCAATTATCTCCAGTCACTGTGCTGTGAATTAGAAAGCCAGTGTCCTCCCACTTCAGTGAATTAATCACATCTGAATCATTAAGCCAGAGGTCAGCTCCCAGTTACCACAAGACAGAAAAAAAATATGCCAAGAGAAACTGAAGGCAGCGAAGATGAAAACCATAACCAAAAGCTAATTACCATTCGAGGGTTCTAAATGATTTTTCTTTTCTTTTTTTAAAAAGCCCAGGGAAGAAAGAGAAAACAATATGTCCACTTCCAAAAAAACAAAACAAAAGAGAAAGCCCTGCAGAGCTCACTTTAAAAACGCAAACTAGCTTGGAGTCAGACTCTGCCGCCTCTGCTTATGGTTTTGTGTAATTGAAGCTGAACGGATCCCCTTTAAAACCACAGCAATCTCCTATACCTACACAGCTTAAAGGCCCAGGAGATCAAGATTCTGGCAGAATTCCCGTGAAAAATAAATATGACAAATATTACTGGAATTTTTAAAAAGGCCACTTCCTTTTTCCTCTTCACACATACAGAATGGTGACAACGGCAACAATCAGAAGAGTAGACGGCCAAACATAAAAGAAGTCTCTCTTTTTAAGTGCAAGCCAACCGCCCCCCCACCCCCACCCCCATCACTCTTGGTCTTTCTACAACAATCGCATCACTGTGGGTTGACTAATCACACACAACTCCACAGAGGCCAGGCCGCATGTGCGCCCCTCATGGTTTATGCACTCAGAACAACAAAAGGAAGTAAAGCTGATTTGGTTGCCCCTTTTAACAATCTGCAACTGGTCAAGCAAGTCTTCCCAATACCTTTGCTCTCCTCCCTGGGTTTTTGAGTAAACATGCAGCGAGGCTCATCACATCCTACCTCACATGAATGGAATTTTTAAGAGGCTTTCCGACCACACATTTATTGCTTTGTTGATTTATTTTGAGACTGCTACTCAATTTTACACGTGACAAGCTAGATATTCTTACAAGTATGTAATTCATGTATAAAATATGAGTCTATAAATCTGATATATGGGGGAAGCCACAAAATAAGGAATTTCACTCTCCATTACCTAAACTTTCAAAAGCGAATTTGGGGCAAAAACACAACAATATAAAGGAATTAAATGCAGATTCCAAGTTCGCTGAAACACTATAAATGTGATCTTTGTGAACAAAGTACTTCACGTCTTGATGCTAGTGCACAATGTGTGGTGTATTGTGTATACATGTAAATGATGTGGCCTACAGCTTTGTATATGCTACACAATGTCCCGACATGAAGATATTAAGTTCAATTCAGTTGTAAATGAAATGGTACATTCGCTTAAAAACACGACTGTGAGAAAACGACGTGGGGGTAAAAGATCTTGCGACTACTTGTAGGTACTGTCTCCTGAGTGAGAACCCTCGCCTAGAAAAGCTTTCCAAAACATTCGCTTTCTAGCCAAGTTTTGCTGCAGTGTAGTTTGCCAAGTAGCCAGCCAACTTGGAGGTTGCTAGAAGTCATACCGCTAAAACATTTCCATAGCGACTGAATGCGCTCATCCTTCGCGCGTGCTAACAAAAGTAAAGCACTTGTATCCGAAAGCTACAGTAAACTTGTAAGCTTTCAACCTATCACCTCAAGGCGTAATTGCCAACATTCCATCTCAACCCCACAACACCCCCCCCCCCCCTCCCCTCCCGACACACATACCCACCCACCCACATCCTTTCTCACCCCCCGCTAACCACCTCTACCTTTTTTTATTCAATGTCGCTAATAATACTCACCCGCCAGTCTGATGATCTTGTAAGTTCCAAGTCTGCAGCGAAACAACTTCAGTCGCTATTCCGTCAGCGACTACGAATTGACCCTTCCGAACCTTCCCCCCTGGCCTGGGCCAAATCCAAGAACGGGCTAAACAATATCACGCAGGCATTTTATCCGTTAACAGCCGCTGCCCATACAGAAGCAATGGGCACTTGCCTCAACAAAAGACGGCCTTGCTTTGCTAATTTATTCTCACACAAATCGCCAGGGGACTCTGGAAACGCACGGCTCACTCAATCCTCTTTTGCCGTGCCGTGGTTCTCGACGCTGAGCGTATGAAGTAGTAGATACAGTACTGTAGTTTGCGATAGGAAATCAGTGAGTTCGCCGTTTACCGACTCCGCTTCCTTTTTCACACACGCGCTCTCTCGCTCCCCCCTCTCCCTCTCTCGTATGCACACACACACACGCACGCACGCACACACACCACGTTCTGCCTCTCTCTGTGTGCCCCCCCCTCCCTCAGCTGTTCCACAGACGCATACACACGGCTGACCTAGTCTTTCTTTATCCAGACACTAGTGAGAGAGAATTACCCCCACCCCAACACCACTAAAAAACGGGCAATACAAAAACATGGACTGGATTCAAATGATTGTTGGGACAACGGAGCGCGATGGGGGATCGTGATTGATGGGAACTGTTAAGAGCACGTTCGGCTCGAAAATGCACCGGTAAGCAAGATATTAAAGCAGTGTCCCGAGAGTGATCAAGCGTTCGTATTTGTGGCTAGTGCAAGTAATATTAATGCACGACTCACACATGCAACTGTAGATCAAAGAAATTTAAAATAAAAAAGTGGGGGAAAAACCTCTGCGTGATCATCCAAATAAACATCAAAAGGAATAGAATACTGGGTATTTACATCTGAACATAATAACCAAAGTAGCTGATACTAAATAAGGATTTGGAAGTAAGCACCTTGGAAGAACAGCCTATACACATACAACATTATAGCCTCAGTATGCAGCAATCATTCGATACGAATCGTTTTCTTTTCCAATTCAATGGCCAACAAAATTATACTACTGCCATTTCAACTGTCTAAGAAACCTTGAAGAGCAAATATACATGATCGTTGCGTAAAATCAACAAGCACAATATTTACATGCAACAAGCAAATTGCGTCTATTTTAATTATCTTGAGAACACCAAATCTGATACCCGTTAATCCGACTCACCGTTGCCAAATAAACAGGATACACTGGCCATTTCTCTCTTTGGCCATTATTAACACCTTCAGTATTTGAGGACGCCCACACGGATCAATAGGAATTTAGTTCAAGGCAGTCAGGGCCCTCTGTTCCGCTGCAAACCATGACGCCTGTCAGGTTTTCAGTATGAGTGGGAGTCCCTGGTGATCCCAGTGCTGGCAAATGCTTCCCTCTCTCCCCAACCCCCACCGTGTGAGGCTGAGACAGAGTGACTCCTGTTCGCCCCCCCTAGCACAAGGCCCTCACCCCAACTCCTGACGCAAACCACCCTTTTCCTCAGACCCCCTCGCATCAGGCTTCACTTCTCTGAGCTGAAAGCTGTCAAGTGTAACACGCCATTTTGCAGTTGTGTCTTATTTTTATTTCCCCCCCCACCCCTTCTCAGCCACGCTAAAAATAGTACGCAGCTGGGAGGGAGGGGGGGCTCATCATTCAGAAATCAGACCAATTAGGAGATATGGACCTCAGAAGAGAATATTTGGGGAATATGAATTCATAAAACATAAACACAGAAGTCTGCTTCATTCAAACACAGAGGGCCACAAAGCTCCCAAAACGGTTAATTTTCCCGAACCTGAACTGGGAAGGCAACTAACAGAAAACATGCTTTTTAAGACATGGGCTCACACCATAATGTTCCTTCAAAATCAATGTTTGACGGAAAAGCTGTTAAGAATAAAAGCATCAAACCATGACAGGAAGGTAATGTCAGGACAGCCACACATAGTTGTGGACATTTTATCCAGTGTTAACACTATGAATAGTACTCTCTGGATAAGAGCGTCTGCTAAATGCTTAAAATGTAAAATGTAAATGTAGTACAGGGGACAAAAACAGACAGCCACTTCTGCTGGAGAGCCCGAAGATGATCTACAGATTCACACAAAGACAAGAGACGCACACAATCACACACACACACAACAACAACATTACTACACGAGTGTTCGTATGGTGGCTTCAGTAAAATAAATCTAATCTGGCAGACTTCTGGCCAGGTAAACCATTACAAAGGGATTACTGGGTAACTGCAATGCCACGTCATTACAAAAACGTAAGCTTTGTAACCACAAACTGATGGCTGTGGACAAAAACGGATCAAACCAAATGAAATAGGAATTCACACTTCAATCTTTTGCAAGGCACCCCCTCCCCAGGCCCACACAATTCTATATTACCAAAAAAAGATAGTTAATAGGTGCATCTTCCATATTTATACATATTACATTTATATTCATTTTGCTTTGATAGGAAAGTAAATATTACGCTTAGACTTGCCTCTACTGGCACGAGGAGATTATATTTTTGTATTTACTCATTAATTTATTTTTTAATCTTGTTTTTTGCATTTTCATCCATAAAAACACAAAATACCGCCGGTGCCATCAGTCCGGCATGATAATTACACACCGACTGCCACAGTGATAGTTACACAGTAATGCGCGTTTGCACTGCACGACAGCCTAGTTGTAGACATAACTTACCATGCTGATTTAATCAGCACCATCATGAGGGCTGCTCCTCAATACTTTGTCTCAGGCATCTTGAGACCCATTAGCCCACTGTGGCTGAGTGCCGGGCCGCCCTCAAGTGGCTGAGAACATTTCCTTAAAGGGATTGTGTGATTAAAACGGAATATAAAAAAAAAAGAAAAAAAAAGGGGAGAACGTGCATTTAGCAAAATGTTAATGGGAACATTGATTTGTGAGTCTAATTTCAGAATCGGTATCCACAGAAAACCTCTACCGTGCACACAAGCCAGCCAGCCGGCCGGCCAGCTGCGGCTGATCCCATCCCCGGCATCAGCCACGATCCGGCTCCAGCTCCGGGTTTTCCTGGCTCCCCCGTTTATCACATGGCCCTGTCAAGTTGGGCACCATTAACAGATAATGAAAGGAGACAACCGGTGCAGTTACAAGCAAAGCACTCCACATTCTACAGGCCTAGGCATGTATCTGGGAAGCTGACGGTGTCTATTCAATTCTGCTCAGCATTCAACACTCCTTCACAGTACCTCTGCGCCTCCTGCCTCCACTACAATGCTCCCCTCCTTTTATATACATTTAGCATTTTGTTAAATAAATGCATTATTCGCACGACAGCAGCATTTTTATCAAAAGAGGGGGGGGGGAAAAACAAAAACATTTGGACAATGCATTCGTGAAAATGGGGTTTCACAACGGCTCTGGAGGCTACAATCCCTATAAATAAAATGGATCTTAAAATTAGGGGAAAGGTAGAACATATTAATTTCACCTCCCTTTACAAAACACTCAGCATATTTTCTCCCCCAAAACACTGAAAGGACAAAGCAAAAGACAGTGTACCCACCTAATAAAAAAATATATACACATTTTTCAGTTGGGGAGGGGGGTTGGGGGCGACGACGACAAATAAACAATCCTTTTAATTAAACCTCCCACAACATGAACTGTATCTGACTCAATTCTTTATACACTCATCTCCATTAGAAATAAATACACAGAAACCAAGATAATGGGCCATGTTTCCTTCTGCCAGATTACCCTTCATTGAAGGAGAGAAGAGAGGGAGGGGGGGGACGACAAACAAATCTGTGCCCAGATACTTTGGAGAGCAGAAGAGAAAACACCCAGCAAGACAAATAAGTAGGCCGGTGGCTGAGGCGGCAGAAAAGAGCGACACGGGTGAGCGATCCGGGCATGGCAGCAGCCTGGCAGGCCGCTTGGGCCCCTGGCCCCTTAAGTACTCGGATCCAGTAACTTCATTCACCGCATCAGCGGGAAACGAGACACAAGTTGCAGGGAAGCCAGTTTTGAGAGGATCAGAGGCTGTTGGAGGGGGGAAAAAAGCCCTTCAGAGGCCAGAATGCTTCTTTTTTTTTTTTTAAACCAAGCCAACTTGGGTCACACCAGTGTACAATGTCACCGTTTTAGAAAGCAGGATGATGTTCTTCACTCCAGTTGATAAACTACAACAAAGACCGTACTCTGTCCACATCTACGGTAAAAAATGGAAGATTGTATTTAATTTGCGGCGTATTTTTTAATTGATGTTATTTCTTAGTTTAGCGGACGCTCTTATCCAGGCAGGCTATCGGGGCGATCATGGCAAGGTATCGGCTCCTGAAAACAGTGTGTGCAGGGATAGGGGAGAGCAGACAGAAGACGGGAAGATCTAAATGAAAACAATGGGAACCCAAACTGCCAAGACTTGCAGTGTGATCTCAGCGCTGCCCTGTTTTTACAACCCTCCCCCCCTCTCCCAGATCTCCCAGGAACAAACAGCCGTGTTTCCCGCGGGCAGCGTCCACTTGCCGTGCGCTCCCCGTGGCTCGGACGTCGCCTACCTTTCGGCCCTCTCCCTTCCTGCTGGTGAGGGAAACTTTTTTTTCCTCGTCCTCTTTGGCCCCTTGCGACCTTTTAACGAGTTCGTCGCGCCCCAAGGGGGCCCGGGCAAAAAATCTAAACCCCAAAAAAACACAACGACAGAGACAGGGAGCGTAACCTAATGTGGCACTACGCTTCTTACACAATCAGCAGTGTGAAGAATGTTTGGGGGCATCTAAAGATATGTTATTGCTAGATAACGTGCCTCCCTGCCTCCAACAGCATTCTCACAGCAGGACCCAGTGATGCACTGTCTACACTGTCTACACTGTCAGCGATCAAACGACACGTTGACTGTTATTGTGAAAGGAATCGCTTTCTCAAATGTTATAGGAAGCTCTTGGCAGGGTTTCTGCCGAAATGCATTGCTTTAAAAAAAAAAAAGTTCTCTCCTTTAACACCGCACCAGACCCCAAGCAGACACACTCGAACACATTCAAGAATCTTGCTCAGAAACAACCGCGTTGTAGAACACAAAATAGACATGCATTACACATGCGAAAGAAAGACACTTGAAAAGAAGCTGAAAGTGCACAACACTGACAATCACGAGAATTTCGACACACGATGCAGTGTACTTCCAGTAACCAAAGCATGCACCACATGTCTTAACACAGATTAATTTCCTTTGCTTAAATGTCGGGAATGTTTCATTACTGAGGACATGATCAATTTACAGCACAGCTCAAAGGCTTATTTACTTGGTTTCTTGTGCGCATTTGCCTAACCCGCAGCCCGCAAATCCAGAGACACACATGCCCATGTGTGCTTTCACACACATCCTATAAAAACAGATGGAAATTAATCTTTCTTTAGCCCTTCCCCAAAACCACTGCCCCTGAAAAAAGCTAAATAAGCAAACGCTGTTCCATGTGGTTAGTTGTCACCTGGCGAACAACACGTATGCGTTTGTGTGTGTGTGTGTGTGTGTGTGTGTGTGTACGAGAGGAAGGAGAAAGAGAGAGTGAGTGCGTGCGTGTGTGAGCGAGAGGGAGAGAGGGGGGGCGGAGGGTGGAGAAATCCAAAGTAAGCGTTTGCTTTAATTCCATGTAATGATATGGTTGAGAGCGCATGAGGAAAAATGTTGCTCAGAGACAATAAGCAGACACCCTGTCACCCTCACATCCTCTCACTCACACCAGTTCTCCTACACACAACCAAATTAGTAGCAACCTGTTTTAAAGCAAACAACCCCACGCCCTCCCCTCCCCTCTCCTCCTTCCCTCCCCTCAGACAACAGCAGGCGAACTGTCTTTTGTTTCCAAACACACGTAAAGTTGGACGGAGAGTCGAGAAGGGAGATGTTTAGCACACTGTACTAACTGATTTATGGCGGTGGAAAACAGCAGCCGCCACCCCCCCACACACACACAGAGAAAATGTTATGATTTTTTTTTTTTTTTAAGTAAAAAAAATGTTGGGAGGTGGGGTCCTTGAAAACTCCCTTTGTGATCACGCTGTAAATGGCTTCCCCCTCCCCCCCCTCCTCCTCCCTCCTCCTCAGAGCGCACACGAGCAGCAGAACACCGCAGGTGCCACTTCACAGAGCCCCACATTCCACTCCACTCACAGAGCGCCCTCTCTGCGTCGGTTTTCCTCTGTCTCTGGGCAAGATCTCACTTCAAAACTCACACGGAGGGGGAAAAAACAACAAAAAAAGGCGTTCGTTACCAGAGAATGCAGATCGAAAATAAACCGTGAGCGGGAGACCCGCATTTCCTGTAGGGGTTGAGCTTTTTGAAAAACAAAAAAAAGTCTCGTCTTTAATAGCAGAAAAGTCAACTGGATTTAATTAAAATCATGCGGCTGCACAATTCACTGCATGGATGTAAAGCGATCCACCCTGTTGCTGGTAGTTACAATAACTGCTTGTTATGTCTTTTAGGGCACATATTCTCATAGTATATTTTATGGCGCTGAATAAACTTTGATTATTTATGTTTCCACTGAATCTGAGGGAAATTAAAATTACAACGTCCTTCTACGCAAGTTCAACTAACCGCTGGCTCCACTGCTGTGGTGCTCAAATGGTGTGAATTAATTCCACTTACTGCCACCCTGTGGACACTCCACAGAATCACAGTTTTGTTTCTCTGCAGTGCAATTAAAACAGCAGGCTGTGCGTAAATCGGTCTCAGTGGCATACTTTCCCCATTTGATGCAGCCAGCTAGCTAACACTCAGTCAAGAGGACATGGCCGTTCCTAACTCAGTCTATTCTAAAGAGGAGTACACAATAAAGACCTCTGACACAAAACCGCATTCGGAAAGATGAGAACAGGCAAGAATACGGATGTAAATTAAATCAATTTTGAGGGATTCGGTTCTATAACCACAGTATGCTAATGTTCAGAGCGTTGCTGTAGATCCTTAAACGCATTTTCCTGAGATGAAGTTGTTAAATTTTGATGGTAGGCGGCGAGTCAATATTTTTCGCTTGCACTTCCCAACACCATTGATTATCCATTAGCAAAGTTCAAATATAACTTGGCACACTGCCCCTGCAACCCAACAAAGAGAATATGTTCTCTCCCTTTTCACAACGGACATGCAATTACCACAGATCTCACTCATTTTGCAGCAGTGTCTGAGGCACTTTCGAATGAATGTGAATGTTTGTCCTTCAAAAGCACCAAAACATATGACATTCACCTCCGGGTGTACGAGGGGAAAACACTTGCAGTATCTGACTAACTGACAATGCAGTATCTATGTTATTGGTCCTTGTTGCCCGAGTCCTTTGACTTGCAATTTTGCTGTGTTGCCTTTTGTTTCCAGATCCATATCAACACTATACGGGAAGGTAGATTGTGCTTGTTCAGATAGATGCAATATGGTGCAACACACAACAGGGCAGAATAGACAAGCCAAATTCCTCAAACAAATGAAATGTAATCATTTTATGATGTTCCATAATTCCATAATATTCACTACTAAGTTTAGAACTACATTGAATAAGGTACCTTGATCAATAACACTTTACTCGAAAGTGCATTTGATACTGAACTAGTTTTCTGCTTTGTGGTAGGGTACAGGGACTTTTAAATGTCATTGAAGAATCACAGAGCCGCTGCCATGAATCAGCATTTAAAGTAACGATGATGATCTCTTTCTATCATGTTTGATTTTGAAAATGATGCTGTAACCATTTCCCCTTGTTTTGCAGTTAAGCCTGAACAGACCTCACTTCTACCATGACTCAGATTTAAAGCATGGTTGTAGGATAACACTTACATCAGACTAAAACCATGTAGTGCTGCAGGCTCTGCTTATGGTCATTATCACGGGAGAGAGCGCCAAAGGAGAGGGGGAAACACGCAACATAGGTTTTAGACAGAAAAAAACAACACATAAAAAACAAGTCTATGCCACTGAGGTTAGAATATGTTCCATGGTTTCAGTTGCCAAAGGCCAGCATACTTTGAGAATAATCCCAGTTTGACAGAAAAAACTCAACATCCATAATTTAACAGAATATGCAAAACAACAGGCCTGGCAGGTAGATATTTAAGGCTGCCGGCCGCTGCTGTGATTGTGAGAGGCCGCGGCGAGGCCTAGAGGCCTCCAGTGATTGAGGATCCTATTAACGAACTGGGAAAAGTGCTTACAGCAGGGGCTCCCACTAAAAACACTATTTGCACAGAAACAATATTGAGGTTGGAGTCAATGCGGGCCTGACTGCACAGGAGATGGAAGGCAGAAGGGAAGGGGGGGGGGGGTGTTGTAGAAAGAGGGAGGGGGAATTAACATCTGTTTTCACTATGCTGTCCCTCAATCGCTCTGATCCCAGTGGTCGTCGAGCAAGAAGAAAACAAAAAGAGCTGACACCACTCCGGTCTATCCACACTCCTGCCGTGAAATCGCAATCTATAGCATCGGTTCTCAACCTGGGGGTCGGCAAATAATTTGGGGGAATCCCCAAACGATTTCCTGAATGTGCTCAAAAAAGCGCTACATGGGAGAAAAAAATATATTTTTGAAAAAATAATGTGCACTGAACTATTTAACTTGAGAAAATGATAAACAATGAAGGATATTAAATTAGTAACGTAGACCCGCGGTATCGACGGATTTAAACTGACAACAATAACGAACTGTCATTTTGCACAAGCGGAAATTAAAAACTCGCCGAAACATCCGGTTTACTTGTGTAAACAGACGTTAGCTAGCCTGTTAGAAGTGTACTCAGCTAGCTAGTAAAATGTGCAGTCAACATTTTCGTGGACTGGCAAATGAGGAGAACCAAATATTCTTGGGGAAACTAAACATCGATTCTCTTAGTTCACCAGACCCATTCGATACATCTTTGAGATCCAGCGTATTTTCTCATAATGTGGCAGACCTACCGGAGATGTGTAACGTTGACTGAGTTAAATAACGTACTTGGTCGAACCCGACTCTGTTTAAACTCGGTAGCCATTCCGAGGCTATCGTAGTTTTGACCCTACAATTCAGGCAAAGTGAAGAATATCCTCCACCACAGAGTGGATTATATATTGTGGTTAGCTAGCCAGCTAAAACAACAGTTGCGAAAAAAACTGCTGTTGTGTTCCAGAAATCCATTAAAACAAGGTTGTAATATTTCTCCTCTTATCAAAACCCCGTGTAAGAAAATGTGTTCATTGCGTGTATGCGGTTGTATATCGGGAAGGAGGGGCGTCGCTAAACTTAACCCATATTTTTTTCGGGGTCGCTAAACAAAAAGGTTGAGAACCACTGATCTATAGAACTGTTGTGAAGGCTGACATTTAAAGGGGCAGCTGGTTGCATTCTCCACATCCGGTATTAAATATGCAAATACGTTACATCTGGGTAAATGTCAGTCAATGCCTAATCAATATTCATCTCCTCCAATAAGGGCTGAATAAGGAAGCAGCTACACTTGCTCATTCCCCTACCGTAGGCCTCTGACTCGACCCCCATCAAACCCAAACGTCTGCGCTGTGACTTGAATTCGTACCCCGGGTGGGTGCAGTTTATAATCCTCTTTGATTGTGTGAAATCAATCAAAGCAAATTCACGAGAGGCTAGAGATAGAGATGCTCAAATAGAAACAGGAGCAGATGGCTAGACTGTTAAGGTCTGCTAAGACGAAAAATATAGTCTTAACAGACCGCCTAAATCTGAAGAGCATCCGTTGTTTGTAGTGTGTGAAGTATGGGAAACGTTTGACCTAAACTTTTCTAAAACATACCCTGGACGGTGAAGATGGGGGTGAAAACGCAGCTTCACTGATTTCCAGAGAGTGTATTCAGTTCTCCCCACAGACTCTGCCAGAATTCAGGAAAGGAAAGGATCGCCGGTCCAGTCCGCCCTGGCTCATCTTGTACTGTAAGGAATGCTAATTAGTCCACATCCGGACTAGTCTGCAACCATCAGCCTGGCCTGACTGTGTGGGGGCCTTTAGGGTCCACAACGCTGAGGAAAACCAGACTACAAAAGAGAGAAATTTCACCTCACTACTGCCCCATGTTTGCCATGAGCTGACAGAACCAGCGATTTGCATTCGAGCACACATCTGTGGCGCCCACAGAAAGCTAAATTACAAACCTCATTAAGGCAGCAGCTCTCCAGCAATGAACAGCGCCCGTGTATCGTTACCCCATATATGACTGCCGTTTTCTTCTTCAGGTTCAAAACGACATTATTCAATGCAGGGAAGCAGAGGTGTTCAAATAAACACCATTTCTCTCCACCAAACGGTACTTGATATTATGACGGCCGGCTGAAGAGTATCCCCTTTTGAATGCCGAAGACGTTCTGGTGGCTCTGAATCCTCTCATCCTCCGCAAACGCTGCCATCATAAACACACACACACACACACACAGGCATCTGAACCGGCACAGCCAGGGAAAACGGGCAGAGCGCCACAGAGAACTGCACACCTGATCACACAGTCCAGCGCTCAGTAAGAGGAGAGAGTGAGCGTGAGAGAGAGGAGTGAAGAGGGGAGAGTGAGTGCGAGGGAGATGAGTGAAGAGGATTGAGTGAGTGAGCGTGAGGGAGGAGAGAGCTCGGTTGCTAAAAGATGGGGGGTAAAAGGGAAAGGTGCAAGACTTTGCCGTAATGCGTGGACTAACCTTGACTTCATTCACTTCCTAGCTCTCCACCACAGTCCCTCTGAGCCTTAACAAGCTCTGTAACACACACACACACACACACACACACACACACAGACAAACAGAAAAAAAAGAAAACAAAAGCAGCACATAAATAAACTTGGCAAAATAATACAGTCACATATCCAATGAATTAAGCAAATGTAAAAACATAACAAATTATTACATACAAATCATTACAACAAAAACTGACACAAGGCCTAGGTAAAAATTCTAACACAAGGTTTCTATAAAAAATTAAAAAAACATTAGGGCACTTCACAGGAAACATTTTATGTACGCCATCATGCAGCTAGTGTTTTGATTTGAAGCCCCACCCCCACAGTTAGGTCACATGTCACTGAGCTGCTCGGTAACAGCGTTGTAAAGATGAATTCCAGGGATATTAACACTGCCCTCTAGAGCCCAATTTACCCCACAACCCAACCGCCTCCCCCTCCACCCCCTCCATTTTCCCATCCCCTCTCCCGCTCTGCTGGAGTCAGGAAATAAGAGCATCACAGCCCTGCCTCATAGCACCTGCTCAATAACACTGACATTTCACATTCAGCGTCCAGAGACTGGCGGGGTTCACAGCGTTTACTGCACTCTCCAAACGAAAACACGGCGCAGCCGGAGGGGTTGATTTATGTAAGGAACCTTACACTCCAGCTAAACCCCCGGATTTCACTCAGAAAACAGCCTCGCCGCTATTCTAATGGGTCTCTGACAAACTGACCAAAGCTCTTCTGAATTAAGTCTTCTGTAGAGGGACTGATCTGTAGAGGGACTGATCTGTTCTGGGGTTGTTTTTTTTTCCTTCTTCTCCCCCCTCGCCTTCATCACTTAACAGTTACGTCATTCAGAGCCAGAATTCTCTCTGTTCAGTGTACATTTACACATGGATTTATAATGCCATTTACGTGCTCGCACACACTCAAGATTTATATTGCGATTCCCGCTCGCCCGCCTCTTAAGTCCATCTGGGACATCTGTTTGATAGCGTCGAAGCATTTAGACCGACGCAATTACCAAAGATTAAAGGTTATTAACTCTGAGGATTAGATCACTGTATTAAAACAGATTCCTCCCCCCCCTCCATATTTAAAACAGCTGCAGTGTCACAGTCGGTTCTGTAGAGAGCGGCCCAGTGTTCACCGTCGCACAGGGCCTCGGTGCTGCTGGGTTCCACTCAATACCTCATCACGCTTAAGAGCTGCACCTCAGACCAAAGCCCCAAACCTCATTATTGACCTGCAGGGACACGGACACGAATCACAGCACACAGAGCCATCATCCCCCTCCCTCCCTCCCCCTCCAGTTATATTAGTTCAGCCTCTAACAAATAACCAGAGCAAGACAAAAGCCTCCGTGACAGCATCCAGAACTCTAGGGGGATGTGAGAGCAGAGCAGTGCCCCGCCCCTTTCCTCCTCAGAGGGTCCCGTGGTCTTATTGTGCGAGCCGCGACTGCGCCCCTGGCCCGCCCCGACACTGCAGCGCAGGCTTTCGGCGCGGAGGCGGCGATCCCTCTCTGTGAAGAGGCACCAAAAAAAAAAAAACGCAACTCCCTCCAGCACTCCGCTTACATCTGACGAACCGGACAGCTTTCATGACTAAGCTTCCGTGTCACAAATTTAGAGTGCGTAAGCCCAAAAGCAGGAAATAAAAAAAGAGGAAAAAAAACTTTCTGAAACACTTTAATCGGTTGATGGATGGCTACAATTAGGGTTCCGTGAAAAAATGCAATCCCTCTCATTAGTTTACACACAAATGAACACACTGTCTATTGACGAAACGGCAGCAAGCCCAGCCTTCGGAGGGCAGCGAGATCGGTGAGACGAACGACAGTGAGCAGACCACTTGGTTTTCAGACGCTCTGATATTATGGGCAGCCCACTTTTAAGCATTTGCAAACCATAAGTATGTGTATTCTTTCTTTTGCCGTGCAATTGTGGTACCGTAAAAAGAATGTGCCAGCTGCATATTTACATACGTTTTTCTTGTCTGAAAAAAGATGCCATTTCAGAGCAAGTGCTTGTTGTTGGCCTGCCAGCCTAGAGCAACACCCACTGTTCACTGTGGTTCTGTGTGGCTCAGCAGGTAGAGCGTGGCGTTGGCAATGGTTAGGTTGTGGGTTCAGTTCCCACTGGGACCGCATATACTGAAAAACGTATGCATCCACTACTGTAAGTCACTTTGGATAGAAGCGTCTGCTAAGTGGCATATATATACTGTATACATATATATCTTTGCAATAAAGTGGCCCCTCCATAAACCCCTACCAGAATACCAGCAAAAGCAGGAGAAACTGGGAAGGCGGTGCTCTGCAAAAAACACAGCAAAAATTATTCGACCGTCGTCATCATCATCATCATCATCATCGCCGACCTGGCTGAACGTTAAAAGTAAAAACAGATTACCGTGGTGCGAGGTGGCAGCTACGCATTAACTTTGGCGAAATGGAACGGCCGTTCTCCGCTCGGCCAAGCGACGATGCTCCCCGTCTCCACAAAACGCCATGGTGTGGGAAGAGCACAACCACGGGACCGCAGCTCCCATTAGGAGCGCATTAAGCCGTCAGCGCTGGGCATTTATCAACGCAGCACAATTTAGGGATGGGCAACTCCTCGCCTGTTCCTACTTTGCCGTGAGTGAATATGGGTTAAAATGTTAATTATGAGACACATTTGGACTTTCACCTTCTTTCTCTGCATGCGCTGTGCGAGCTATCGCTTTTGGTGATTATCTAACAATGATGAATGTGTTGTGCATGGTTGTGGTAGCCTTGCACAGTTA
>JAINUG010001190.1:0-28941 GCA_029706075.1 Aldrovandia affinis
GCAAGCTGCGGGAGAGAGAAACACAACGTCGTCGGATGAAGAGGGAGAACCTGTGCCAAAAAAAGGGAAAACGGACAAGCAGCGGGACATCGAGATGCTGCTGTGTGGAAAAGATGAGGAGAAAGAGGACCAAGGTGCTGACAGCAAGGACGAAATGAACGATTACCTGCAAGACCGTAGCAAAGTGGATTCAGGACCGCTAGCTTGGTGGGGAAAAAATGAAGACAGGTATCCGAAGCTGACCAGAACTGTGAAACACTTCCTCTCCATTCCGGCCACCTCCACTCCGTCCGAGCGGATATTTTCCAAGGCAGGGTTTATCGTTAATAAAACGAGGAGCAGCCTTTTATCAAAAAATTTGGACAAGCTAGTGTTCCTGTGCCATAACATGAAACGACTGGGAAATAGGCCATCGGATGGTCTCCGATTCGGGTAAGCTATTTTCGATAGGTTATAGCCACTTTATGTTCAGTTTTAAGCTACAATTTAAGACATTTAAGACAATTTAAGACATACAGTGGGGAAAATAAGTATTTCACCCCCTGCTGATTTTGTGAGTTTGCCCCCTTACAAAGAAAGGAACGGAACGGTCGGTCTATAAATTTCATGGTAGGTTCATCTTAACAGTGAGAGACAGAATATTTTTTAAAAATCCCAGAAAATCACATTATATGAATTTTAAACATTTATTTGTGTTTTATTGAGGAAAATAAGTATTTCACCCCTAGCAAAACAGCAAGAATTCTGGCTCCCACAGACCGGTTATGTGACCAGGAGGCACACAGATTAGTCCTCTTACTTAATTAGTACTCCTAATTAAGTACTCGTTACCTGTATAAAAGACAACTGTCCACAGAATCAATCAATGAATCAGATTCCAACCTCTCCACAATGGGCAAGACCAAAGAATTGTCTAAGGACATCAGGGACAAAATTGTAGACCTGCACAAGACTGGAATGGGCTACAAGACCATTGGCAAGCAGCTTGGTGAGAAGGAGTCAACTGTTGGTGCGATAATTAGAAAATGGAAGAAACACCAATTGACCATCAATCTCCCTTGGTCTGGGGCTCCACGCAAGATCTCACCTCGTGGAGTGAACCTGATCATGAGAAAGGTGAGGGAACAACCCAGAACTACACGGCTGGAGCTTGTTGATGATCTCAAGGCAGCTGGGACCACAGTCACCAAGATGACCATTGGTAACACACTACGCCGTAATGGATTGAAATCCTGTAGTGCCCGCAAGGTCCCCCTGCTCAAGAAGGCACATGTACAGGCCCATCTGAAGTTTGCCAATGAGCACCTGGATGATTCAGAGGAGGCTTGGGAGAAAGTGCTGTGGGCAGATGAGACTAAAATCGAGCTCTTTGGCATCAACTCGACTCGCCGTGTTTGGAGGAAAAAAAAAAGCTGCCTTGGACCCCAAGAACACCATCCCCACCGTCAAGCATGGCGGTGGAAACATTATGCTTTGGGGCTGTTTCTCTGCTAAGGGCACAGGACGACTTCACCGGATCGAGGGGAGGATGAATGGGGCATGTACCGGGAAATCTTGGGTGAGAACCTCCTTCCCTCAGCCAGGACACTGAAAATGGATTTCTAAGGATTTGGAGAGGATCTGCAAAGAGGAGTGGGCCAAAATCCCTCCTCGGATCTGCGCAAACTTGGTGACCAACTACAAGAAACGTCTGACCGCTGTGCTTGCCAACAAGGGTTTCTCCACCAAGTACTGAGTCATGTTTTGCTAGGGGGTGAAATACTTATTTTCCTCAATAAAACACAAACAAATGTTTAAAATTCATATAATGTAATTTTCTGGGATTTTTTTAAATATTCTGTCTCTCACTGTTAAGATGAACCTACCATGAAAATTATAGACCGTTCCTTTCTTTGTAAGGGGGCAAACTCACAAAATCAGCAGGGGGTGAAATACTTATTTTCCCCACTGTATGTGTGATCATTCGTTTGTTAGCCAATTTTTTTTTGCAAAAGAGATTTTAAATCCCAAAGAGACCAACCTGGTTAATTAAATAAAACATAGCCTACGCATTTATTTGTTGTCAAATATAAGCATCAGCCTATTATGTGGCCATACCACAACTTCACAAGCGCAACGGCAGAATCTGCAAGGGCAGCATGAAGAGCAGGCTCGGAACGGAGAAGTTTTTTTTCTTTCAGGTAATCTTGAACTCCGGCTCCATAAAGTGATTAGCCTATTGTTACTCATTTGTGTTATTCATTTAATAAAGTTATAAAACATGAGACAAGCACAGTGTGGATATTGTTGTATTTATTAACCCCCACAGGTCCGTGCTTAATTCAGAGAAGCTTTGTCATTTTGGTGTTGTCTGATATTTATCTAAATTTCATCAACTCAACACACACTTACTCCAAAGTGTTTGATATTTTTATTTGAAGGACAATCACAGCTACATTTATATGCCATCAATAGTTTGGTCAGTATCATATGCAGCTTGTAAATAGATCTACAAACACACAAGTTATAAAAGACAATGTTTACTTTTTGTCTAATTAACCTAACTTAAAAAAATCATATTTGCCAGTGCTCAAATTGGAAAGTCGCGATTCTAAGGTTTCTGTCAATGTTTTTGCTGCATGTGTATGATAAAATCTCACAAAGTTAGAAATAGAAATATACTTTCATTGCTGCTCGGATCGGCTCTGCTCTGGATCGGATCCAGCCGACCCTAAAAGGTTTTAAAAAAGGGTGTCATATAGAATTTTTTTAAATCACTGCCCGTCGTAACCTTCACCCTCTTCACTCGCTCCCATTGTCACTGCTTGTCACTGCTTCCCTCCCCCCCCTTAAAGCATTCTCTAGACTCCTCACTGACACTGCTTCCTCCATCCTAATCTCATCTCTGTCCTCAGCACTTGACTCTCTCTGTCCTCTTCTCCCTAGACCTGCACGCTCATCTCCTCCTAGGCCCTGGATGTCTGACACCCTTTGCACCTCCCGGGCCAGCCTCTGTGCTGCTGAGAGGAAGTGGACGAAATCCAGGGACCCATCTGACCTTTCATCCTATCAGTCTCTCCTGTCTGTTTTCTCTTCTGCCGTCACTGCCGCTAAGGCAAACTTCTATCAAACTAAAATTCAGAACTCAATCTCGAAACCTTGTCAACTGTTCTCTATTTTCTCCTCTCTCCTCAGCACACCTCCTCCCCCACCTCAGTCCGCCTTCACTGCTGATGACTTTGCTGCTTTCTTCGAGGAGAAAATCGCAGACATCCGCAGCTCCTTTGTGCCCTCCCCTCCCTCTGTGCCCTCCCTCCCTCTGTGCCCTCCACTCCCTCCCTCTGTGCCCTCCACTCCCTCCACTCCCTCCACTCCCTCTGTGCCCTCCACTCCCTCTGTGCCCTCTACCCTGTCTAAAACCCTTGAAAGAAAATAACCTGCTGGACCCCCACCAGTCTGGCTTCAGACCTGGCCACTCGACAGAAACCGCTCTCCTCTCAGTCAATGAGGCACTCCATACCGCATGAGCAGCCTCCCTCTCCTCCATCCTGATCCTGCTTGATCTCTCAGCTGCCTTCGACACTGTGGAGCACTCCATCCTCCTGTCCTCCCTGGCAGCAACAGGGATCTGCGGTACAGCCCTCGCCTGGATTGAATCCTACCTCTCCGGGCGCTCCTTTCAGGTCGCCTGGGCTGGTAAAGTATCACCGCCTCGCTCCCTCCCCACCGGGGTTCCACAGGGCTCAGTCCTCGGTCCCCTTCCATTCTCTCTGTACACCCGATCCCTTGGCTCTATAATCTCTGCCCACAGCTTATCCTTATACTTATCCCATGTCACCCCCCTGCTCACTACCCTCCACTGGCTGCCTGTTATAGCTCGCATCAAATTCAAAACATCCCTAGCATACCAGGCAGTCAAGGGATCAGCCCCAACATACCTCCTCAAGATCTTCAAACCCTACACACCTGCCAGACCACTCCGTTCTGCTACCTCAGGACGCCTGGCACCTCCCCCCCTCTGCACCTGCGCTTCCCGGTCACGTCTCCTGTCGGTTCTGTCTCCACAAAGGTGGAATGACCTTCCCGTGGAAGTCAGAACAGCTGAGACCCTGGCCACCTTCAAGCAACGACTGAAGACTCACCTCTTCAGGGTGCACCTCTCCCTGTAGTCCGGTTTTGTAAACTTAGGGACGTAGCTGTTCAGTATTGCACTCATGTTTACTTATTTATGTATTGTATTAGGTTTAGGCATTATTTCGCAGATATTTTCCGCTCTGTTTGTTTTATTGCTGCCTTTGAATTGTGGTTACAGATTTACCTACAGGGTCCTAGTTTAACTATGTGGTTGCTAGCACCTAGGAACACCTAGGGTGGCTTTCAGCTAAACTGTTCTTGACTACGGTTAACACCGCTCTGGATAAGAGCGTCTGCCAAATATATATATGCCATTTAGCAGACGCTTTTATCCAGCGACTTACAGTGGTGAAATACATTTTTAGTATATATGATCCCAGTGGGAATTGACTACGGTTAACACTTTGTTGATCTACCAACTCGCTCTGGATAAACAATTAAATGCCTGTAATGATAGATCACTACAACAAATTGTTTATGAAAGATGCTCCTAACATATGATGTGAAATATAATACTTTTGCGTTTTTATCTTTATTTTCCTTTTATGTTATTTACATATTTTATTATTATTATTAAGTTATGTTGTTTATTTTCTTATCTTTAACCAATGCTGTGGCTAAAATGTATTCCTGATTTTTGTAATGCATAACTTAATAAACAAAATAATACTTTTGATTAAAAAAAGTGTTACCTTGGCTGGGAGCCTCCTCGGTCTTTACCTCAGCAGGTTAATCGTATCTCTTGTTGTGTGAAGGGGCTATGGTTTGAATCCCGCAGCAGACCTGTCCCTGTTAGATGAGAGATGAGCAAAAGTATTAGGAAAGTAATTTGCATGCTAGCTCCACACTATAGCTAGCTCAGCAAGTAACAAAACCATTGTAGAATGCATATGCAGTCATTTTGGCACTAAACACATCCAGTCTTTATAAGCCCTAACATTAAAAAAATATGTCCTGTTTGTATTAAGCTGGAATGCTAGAGGAAGATCCACAGGGGGACACACAGACACTAATTAACTCGGTGTGACGCTGCAGTTCTGAACAGCCAGGCTAACAAAAGGCTTTTCGCGCCACAACTTCAAAAGAACATCTGTTCTGAACATGTCCTGATCGGTCCATAAAACAACCAAATCAAACTTGCATCTCAGTCAGTAAAGTTAACTAGATAGCTGCAGCAAGCTACAGTGTATATAGTCATTTCCCTGTGTTACAGGTATGGTATGCAGCTGCCAACAATGATGTCTATTGCTGTATTACTGCACTGATCTCTTGCGTGAACAATGATATATGTAATACCAGTGGTGGGCCGTCAGGGCCTGCAAGGCCTTCTCTGCTGGCCTAAAAATATCTGAATCACAGACTGATGTTAATTATATTTTTTCCATGAATACTTATTAAATAATTCCAAATGGTCTGTCCGCTTCCTTTCATAGCTTTTCCCCTGCTTGCGCTGCTCCCAGACGTGTATTTTCATATTAAAGCATTTAACCAATTTGATTTTGGACAACGGAACGGACTTGGACAACGAGATAAGGATTTGTGGACTTTGTTTGTATTCCCCTGAAGACCCCACCCTTTGTTTTGTGTTGCCCTTGTTCGTGTTAGAATAATAAATTATCATTTTTGTTTATATTACTGCCTCCTCTGTGTTCTTGCACTCGCCTACGCCCCCTGCAAGGTCCGTGAGTGTCGCCCAACCCTTGGGGACGCCACATATGGTGGAGAATGCGGGCAGAGGGCACCTATAGGCAAGAGGAGGTAGTGCAGCAGGGTTTGTGTTTGGTTTGTGCAACAGACTCCACGATGGAAGAGGTGCAGAGTCTGAAAAGACGGGCAGCCATGGTGGAGGACCAATGGCGTGTCACCCTCCGTGAGGTCCAGCAGCTGAAGCAGAGTGCCCAGCTTGAGCTGTGCAAAATGAAGGTGGAGTTGAGCACCTCAGAGGAGCGCCACCTGATGGCCGTGGTGAAGTTGCAGGAGGAGCACTGCGACTCCCTGAGAGTGCTGGGAATCATGGCTGGGGAGCTGGAAAAGGAGAAGGCATCCCTTGGTGATGAAGTGAGGCGGGTAAAGGCCCACAACCTGGCGCTCAAAGAGCAGGTGAGAAACCTAACCCAGATGTTTGAGAATAAGCAGCGACAGTGTCTGGACATCCAGGAGTCCCAGGACCAGGCCACAGACGAATATGCCAGGGCCTTGGGGGATGCACAGACCGAGCTTGCCCAGAAGGAGGCAGAGCTAAGGAAAGCAGCGGAGAAGCATGCGTCCGAGGCGGAGCAACTCCGGTGCCGAGTGGAGCAGGAGAGCGAGGAAGGCGGGAGCTGAAGGCTCAGTTGGAGCAGGGGAAGGCCCTTGTTTACAACAAGAAGAGAAGATTTTTGCGTTGCAAGAACTTCACCGAACCACCTCTACAGTCCTCCTGACCGAACAAAAGAGAAATGAAGAGCTTCCTTTGCTAGAGGAAATACAGGTCTTGAGTGAGAGACTGGACCAGAAAGAAGCCCAGCAGCGGGCCATAGAGAAATCCTTTTGTGAGGTTTCAAAATCCAAACCGAGACTCTGCTGAATCTACAGGATCAACTGGAAGAGGTGAGTGAAGAACTCGAATGTGTAAAATGTGTTCTGGTCAGGAAAGATTTTGGCACCCAGGTGGAGATCTCGCAGCCAGTAGAGCCAGCAGGAGACAATTACCAGACGTTGGAGTCGGAGCGGGATAGATGGTCCTCAGTCCCACTCAGCCTGCCGGATCTTGGAGGGGAACTGGAGGAGCAATTTGCAGAGGATGAGCTATGGTGGGACCATGGCGTGGAGGAAAGCCTCTTGGCAATGGCTGAGGTCAGGTGGGACACCCAACCCTCTCCTAATGTGGTGAGTCTTTCTGTTCTGCTAGAATTAAAAAGACCAAGAAGAATGGAGCGCAGAAATTCTTGTCGGAAGAAAAACGAGAAACGGAACAGGCAGATGATGAAATGGGATGACCCTAGGAAATGGCTAGGGAAAGGGGATTTTAAGGAAAATGTGGAAAATAAATCAAAGAATGAAATTAACAGAGTTTGGAAGATCAGATTTTCCCCAGTGGCTGAACCTGACCACATGGAAGCAAAGTGGCAGTGGCGGAAAAGGCCCAAGAGTGCACTGGTGGAGCCATGGAACGTTGGTGAAGCCCAGAGCCCGAGAAGTGGTTGTCCGGTCCATGAAGCCCAGAACCAGTACCCACATGTGGCCAGTTGGGGACAGACACGGTGAGCAACTTGCGTAATTTACTAACGTCTGTCAGAGGCTGTTTTAGGCAATGAATGGGGATGGAATCTGGACGTTTGACCCTGGTGGAAAACTGCCTGAGTGGACCTGGAGAGGGGGGACCTCCTGGTGGCCGCTGGACATAGGCCGCTCAGCCCTCCCAAGGTCAGAGCTGAGGAGGAGGGTGTGTGGCAGCCCAAGGGGCTGCACAAGGAAATGGCTGCCTGGCCTACAACACATGGGAGTCAGGAAACACTACATTTCCCAGCAGGCCACAGTTACACCTGAGCCGAGTCAAGCAATGGGGACTAACGACCAGCTGGAAGCCATTTCGAGGCCTATTTAAAGGGCTGATTCTCTACTCTCCTCTCTGCACTGGCTCCCCATTGCAGCACGCATCAGATTCAAATCCCTGGTGCTGGCTTTTCAAGCGGCTAGAGGAACTGCTCCCCCATACCTCCAGTCACTCATCACATCCTACACCCCAGCCAGACCCCTCCGCTCCGCCTCCTCTGGCAAACTGACTGTCCCATCCCTCCGGGCGCCCGACAGCTGCTAAAATCTCGCCTCTTCTCCGAGGAATCACAAGAGATCTTCAAAACCCACCTTTTCAGACTCCACTACCACTGAATTCTGTACATCTACACCCAGCCATCTTGTCATCACCACTGCCTACTTGTTCAACACTTTTTGTATATGTATCCATGCTTACTCCTCATTAAAAATAAATAAATAAAAAAATACAATTTACGAACCTTTTCCTTCCCAGTGTTACAGGTATGGTATGCAGCCGCTAACAATGATGCCTATTACTGTATTACTGCACTGATCTCTTGCGCGAACTATGATTGTTCTTACCATGCATTAATGCACATTTAGCAGACGTCAATGAGTGTCTGCTAAATGCCGTAAATGTAAATGTAAAATGCAAAACAAGGCACATGTATCTCTGCGCGGCCATAGGGAGAGTGAAGAGACATTCATTTTTATTTAGTTCATTTCCAAATACGACCCAGACGTCCGATATTGCCTCCAACAGATTCAAAAAACGCAGGATCAGAAATTCCGAACGAGCTATTTATGGGATTTATTGTCTGTGTATAGGCCACTCGCTGTATGTTCTAAAATTAACAAGGCTGTATGGGGTTTAATATACAGATTATTGTGTGATCAGTCCCCAGGGTTGTTTCCACATTAGGAAAAACTGCCTTTTCATATTGTGCACCCACAACATGGAACACCTTACAAAAGGTTCTCCAGCTAGAGGTGCTGGTACCACTTAGGGAGTTCAAGACCCTGGTTGCAGATGTCCTTAAGGAGGAGTGTAGATGTTTCCCATAGGCTGGATTCTTTAAGTATATATATAGGTGTCCTGGAAGATGTTTTAATGTATTGTATTGTCATACATGTGTCAATGTAACTTTTAAATGCTGTTCTGCTGCCTTTCTTGGCTAGGTCTCACTTGAAAAAGAGATTGTATCTCAATGGGCTTTTTTCATGGTTAAATAAAGGTTAAATAAATTAAAAAGTGCTTAAAGTCACACAATCGACGCATTCATGTTGCAAAATGTAGATTGTCGACCTCTTTTATGAGTGGTTGTACTGAGAGTCGCGCTTGTGACTCGAGCTTTCGTACAGAGCTATCACACAAGTTTAGTGACAGATGTCGTTCAGGACTCAGTTTCAAGGAAGCAGTTACAACAAAGCCTGCCAACTTTTAACCAAAAATAAAATTCTAGCTACGCCACAGGTATGATTGTCTATCGCATACCTGTTTGGGGAATGTAACTCTTCCCGTTTAGTGCACACTTAGACAATTACACCTTACATCCACTAATTTCACCCTATAGATGATAAAAAATAAGAACTTGTGTTTTCACTGATCTTGTACTCATCTGTACAGTTGTCTCAGATTTTCCTGTGACTTTCCTTCTAGATCTAGCACTGTTCGTCTAACCTTGATAAACTTACTTTAGAGTCGCTCTGGATAAGAGGGTCTGCTAAATGGCAGAATTGAATGTCAAATTTAAAAATCTCAGGTAATAAATCTACCTGCTTCTTTAATTATTAATTATTATTATTACCTGTTTAAGTTCATCCAAAATTATACATTATATATTTTCTTTATCTTTGTTTTCTTTTAAAAAAATACATGCATAACCAGAGATGATCCACTGTCAGTTTGTTTGTGTGTGTCTGTGTTCATACATACATACACACACACACACACACACTCACACATTATTTTTACAATTTTATTTAACTGCATTGGTTGTTAACGGTGACTGAGACACAAGCCAGAGCAAATTTACCTCACCCCTTTTATATCCTTCCCCCTTTTTCTCTCACTACCTCTCCTTGTTCTTCAGTTCTCTCCCTCTCTCACACAGATTGAGAGCTGGACACAGAGGAAGTCTCACCTACCGGTTGAT
Source organism: Aldrovandia affinis (assembly GCA_029706075.1). NCBI lineage: Eukaryota > Metazoa > Chordata > Actinopteri > Notacanthiformes > Halosauridae > Aldrovandia > Aldrovandia affinis. Next base: position 9,786 of record JAINUG010001190.1, read on the forward strand.
GTCGGATCGCTGATGTGCTGTGGGATGCTGAATGACGGCTCCTTAGAAGAAGGAAAATATTGACACTGAAAACTCAATACCAGTCCAGTGGGGCATTCAATCCCAAAAACATTTGTGTGGAGAAAGATTTGTTTCTGCAAAACAACAAGCAAGTGAAAAACTAAAAAAGTGTGTGTGTACGTGTGTGTGTGTTTGTGTGTGTGTGCATACTTGTGAGTGTGAAATTTGCTATATTTGACAGACACGCCATATAGTTCACATTTAGATATTTATTGTATTGCTTCATTTAAAATGTTTCATGTTTAAAATTTTTAATTTTTTAACATTGTGTTCGATACAGAATAAAAATGTATTATTGTTGCATGTTTCCATGGAAATCCTGTGACACAATGGCCTGGATTTAATCAACATTTGAACTTAAGACACAACTACATGTAGGTTTTAATTTTTCAGTTACAATACAGTTTGGTGTGTTTGTGTGTTATACAGGCACCTGAGCACTGCGCAGCTGAGTGATGTCACAGGTGGCTGAGGACTGCGCAGCTGGAGTGATGTCACAGGTGGCTGAGGACTGCGCAGCTGGAGTGATGTCACAGGTGGCTGAGGACTGCGCAGCTGGAGTGATGTCACAGGTGGCTGAGGACTGCGCAGCTGGAGTGATGTCACAGGTGGCTAAGAATTGGGCAGCCTAAGCACAAGAACCAAATCCTTAACGCAACCTGCTTAAAATACTATTTCCTTCATATCAATAAACGCTCTGCCTTAAATACACCCTAGCTGTATGAGTATTTCTTACTACTGAATATGTATTTACTTGGGAAAATGATTGTGTTTTATTCTATTTAAGGTCCCATCCACTCTTATACCTACTACACACACACACACATACAGACACACACACACATACACACACACACACATACACACACACACACAGACACACACACACAACACACACACACACACACACACACACACACACACACACACGCTGTAACTATGTTTCTCCCTCTTGTAAAGAGGAGTGTTTTAAACGCTGGTAGACCTGAGAAATGTTGCTCTACCTGTTCCTTTTCTCAATCGATTAAAGACAATTCTCAGTATTTACTTCTCAAAACACTACGTGCAAACTTCAGAACACAATGCATTTCCCTCAAACACTATATCATTTATTATTGCTTTCCCACAAAATGTTAATGTCAAACACTTTTTTTCAAAACAGTAAACAAATCTCTACAAGTGACACCAAAATCAATGAAATAGCACTGTTAAACAAAATGGATTGTACTGTTGTATTGAATGTGATATCTCCCAAATTAATTGATCCATAATCTCCTTGTAAAAGCAGTGACTTTGGTGTTGTTGTAAAATGTACAATATTTTTTGCCGAATGGCATATTCTCTAACAGTGTACCAAATTTTTACTGTAACAGCTAAAATTCCATCTTCGCCAATATGCTGTTCAACCAACAATAATGGTAATTCATTAAAAATCGAATTAATGTGTCCAGAGTTGGTAATATTAATAAAGTCTGGCACCTGCTGGGGAATCATCAGTCTAAAAAGGCTTTTACAGTGTCCACAGTAATATATAAAAATATATTCAAATACACAAATAACCACCTAAATCCCAACCCCCCCATCAACCACCAGCAGCCCCCTCTCCACTCTGACTGTATTTCATCAGAATGTCATAGTTTACAGAATAAAAGAAACTTACGGAGTGAATCTGGCTGTGTATTTTCTCTGACTGTCTACATCCACGTCTTTATGTCACTTTGATTTCCTTGTGTAAGGAGGAATGTTATGAATGCTGGTAGATCATATTTCTGTCCTTTGATTGGTTACATCGTGGAGACAAGTTATAGAACACTGATACAACATTGTAGGGAGAACCAGTTTAGCAGTTATCTGAAAATGGATCTTTCGCGTAGCATACGCGACAACCTGATTTTTTCAAGAATTCCAGAAAACTCATCCAATGACCCCGAAAAACTCATTAAAGAATTCATACAAACATCCCTGAAACTAAAGCCAGACAGTTAAAGAAATAACATTTCACCATATACACCGTTTAGGAGGAAAAACGCCAACAACAAACGCCCCAGGCCCAACATCGGCAAGTTCAAACATTTCAAACATAAAGAACTTGTTAAAAGCAAAGGAAGGGAGCTGAAAGGAACAAGCTATGGTATCAATGACCAGTTTTCGGGAGATTCAAGATTCAAAAACTGTTTCCAATCAGAAAACTATATGTTGATGGACAGTTATACCGTGACAAGGGTGTCACCCCCTGGCTGTTCTAAATTGTTTGTAAAAAGAGGCAGCCCACTATGCAATGCTGTATACAATGAGCAAAACACTGCACCCTGTAGCAAAAATCACCCTGAGCTAACCCACTATATGCCCTAACTTAAATCTTGTTCTTATTTGTTTGTTTCTCTGTCATGTCTATGTACTGTTGGAGGGTCAGTGGCCTACGGCAAGAGAGGACGCAAGTGCATCTGGTGAAGTTGACAGTTTTTTTTCTCTGCAGTTGAAACATAATTTACCGCTGGAATCCAAAATTGAAAGAGCGATTATAATCTGTTTTCTGGTCTGGTTTTGTTAGGTAACGTTAGCCACTGTGCTTTTATCCACATATTTTACCTTTTTTCCATTTTGAAGTCTATTTGTACCTGCTCCGTCCGATCTGTGGCCGCTCAACCCCACTGTCCTGTGGACCAAACCCCGGCGCGGTTAGCTCTGTGGGGCTGGGACCGCTAAACTGAATGCCCGGGTAAAGAAGGCCAACTCCTCCCCATTTTTACGTGGGTTCCAATCTCAGCCTTTTATATTTATTCTCTTTTAATTTATTATATTTATTTTATATTTATTTGTATTTAAATCATGGCTTTGGACTATTTCAATTCTAGTGGACATCGGCAAAGCCATGAAGTGTGTGTCCTGCGAGATGTTTATTGTTGTTCAAGAGGAAGATCTCGTGATGGCATTTCAGTGCAATAAATGTACTCAGAACTATGAACTGAAAGGTTCTTGCACTGGAGGAGCACATCTCGCTCTTAAAGGCCAATGCACGAATCATTTGAGACGACACTCTTAAATGGACAGGCAGAATGAGCTGCCTCGTCCACACAGCTTGACTGACTGACTGACTACTCTCCCATCCAGGAGATCCACCGACAATCTGCCCCCACCAGCGACCCACTTTTCTGGCTCTGCCTGCTCCACTCCCTGTGTGCCCAAGGCACAGTGGACCAAGGTCGGGTCCAGACGCCGATCCAGGCGCCTCGCTCTACCCACGCATCCGAGCCTGTGCCTATCAAACTGATTCCAGGCTCTCAGACAGCTGCCTTCCCACAGTCCCCTCCACCAGATGCGGGCACATCCACCATGGTGACCGGGGACTCCATCGTCAGGGATGTGGCTTTCCCCGATGGCCTGGGGGGGTCGCTTGGGTCTACGGTCGTCCACTGCTTTCCTGGAGCGCGAGTGCTAGACATTAACAAGCAAGTGCCTTCTTCGCTGGCAAACGACGGAAACGTGAGTACCATTGTGACCCATGTTGGTACAAATGACATTGTACTTCGACAGACAGAAACTCTGAAAAAACATTTTAAAACCCTTGTTGACACCCTCCAAGCAAGCGAAAAGAATGTTGTCATGTCTGGTCCAATGCCTCGCTTTAGGCGTGAAATGTTTAGCTGCCTGCTTTCTCTAAACAACTGGCTAAGAGACTGATGCAAAACACGGCATATTGTTTTTATTGACAATTGGGACACATTTTGGGAGAAACCTACTTTTTAAAAACGTGATGGACTGCATCCGAACCCTAGAGGTGCTTTTATGCTGTCATGAAACATAGCGAAATGTGTCACAGTCTGACTTTGTCCCACAGTAGGAAACGCTATTTTAGATTTTAGCCCCTTTTTACACACGTTTCCGATACAAACGGTTATTTCTGACCGCTGTAGTCAGAGTGCATATTCTGCTGGTCTGCACAACCCACGTAGTGTTAATAGAAGTAACTTGCTGGAAATTCCCCTGTTAAAACGATTCCCTGTGATAACAGTGAGTGTTTCAAAGCAGTTGAGACTTGCGTTACTGAATGTAAGATCATTAACAAATAAAACCTTTTTGGTTAGCAATCTGATTGAACAGCATAAACTTGATTTAATCTTTTTAACAGAAACTTGGCTAGGTGCAGATGGTAAAGCCTCACTTATTGACGCCTCTTCTCCGAATGATGCCTTCTCTCATACAGTAAGGCAAGGCAGGAGAGGAGGTGGACCAGCAAGTATTTATCCATAAAATATAACATGCAAACAGATTTATATTGGGGATTTTTCTGTCTTTGAATATCTTGCCCTTGTACTGCAATGTGATGCTGCTGTGCTTTTCATGACTATTTACCGACCACCTAAAAAGAATGCAGTATTTCTTAATGAATTTGCAGAGCTTTTATCCATTTTATCAACTGATTATGACAGAGTCCTTATGACTGGAGATTTCAATGTACATGTGGACAATGGTTCAGACTCCAAGGCTATGGACTTCATCAATCTGCTACAGTCTTTTGATTTTACCCAGCACGTTACCAGGCCAACGCATAGACATGGCCACACTTTGGATTTGATTGCCTCTAGAGAGGTCTAAGCACCACTGTATCCTCTATTATTGATGTTGCTATGTCTGACCATTTCTGTGCATTTTTTTTAGGAAGCGCTATTTTAATTCTGAAGTAGCTGATAAGTTTGTAAACTGTGTAAATGATATGCCTATGCTAGTCTTGCCTTTCTCCTGTGACAATTTGGTAAACAGTTTTAATAGCAAACTTAAAACAACCCTTGATATTGTTTCTCCAGTCAAAATGAAAAAGGCCTCCTCCAAAAAGAAGGCTCCATGGAGAAATGGAGAAGTAAGTCAGCTGAAAAGAAATTGCCGTAAAGCTGAACGAAAATGGAGAAAGACAAAGCTACAGGTTCATTATGAAATTCTTAAAGAACATCTTGCTAGCTACAATAGGGCTATAAAGGATGCAAGACAGTCTTATTTTTCTAACTTGATCAACATACTTTCAAGGAAAGATAAACATTATTAGCCTATATATAGTAAGGTTGTACTGCAATTAAAACCCTCTACATGCTCTCTTGATCCTATTCCCACCAGGTTAAAAAAAAAAACTATTTAACTGTCTGTCAGATGATGTGCTAGCCACTGTAAACTTTACAAACTAGAAACTTCCCAACTGCATTAAAGAGACTGCCCTCTCTTAAAGACAAATAACTTAGATTCCTCAGTTCTCAGCAACTTTAGACCTATTTCAAACCTTCCTTTCCCAAGTAAAATTCTTGAAAAAGTGTTTTTTAAACAACTAAATGACCTTCTTTGCAGTAATGTTATTCTTGAAAAATTTCAGTGAGGTTTCTGTGCAAACCACAGCACAGCACAGCACAGACTGCTTTAGTTAGGGTGGTAAATGACCTTAGACTCAGTATAGACTGTAATAATGTCTCTGTCCTTATCTTATTAGACCTAAGTGCAGCATTTGATACTGTGGACTATACAATTATTTTACATCGTCTTGAAAATTGCACTGAAAATCAGTGCAGTAATACAGCGATAGACATCATTGTAGGCAGCTGCGTACCATGCCTGTAACACTGGGAAGAAGAAGGTTGTCATTGATGTTAAAACACCCCGAGGAGGTTGTGTAGCAGTAGTGCACAGTGCAGTACTCTCCTCTCTGCACTGGCTCCCCATTGCAGCACGCATCAGATTCAAATCCCTGGTGCTGGCTTTTCAAGCGGCTAGAGGAACTGCTCCCCCATACCTCCAGTCACTCATCACTCCCTACACCCCAGCCAGACCCTTCCGCCTCCTCTGGCAAACTGACTGTCCCATCCCTCCGGGCGCCCGACAGCTGCTCCTCGCGGTCTCGCCTCTTCTCCGAGGAATCACTTGCGATCTTCAAAACCCACCTTTTCAGACTCCACTACCACTGAATTCTGTACATCTACACCCAGCTATCTTGTCATCACCACTGCCTACTTGTTCAACACTTTTTGTATATGTATCCATGCTTACTCCTCATTAAAAATAAAAAAATAAAAAAATACAATTTACGAACATTTTCCTTCCCAGTGTTACAGGTATGGTATGCAGCCGCTAACAATGATGCCTATTACTGTATTACTGCACTGATCTCTTGCGCGAACTATGATTGTTCTTACATAAGAAGAACATAAGAATACATAATGATGAGAACGGGCCGTTCGGCCCACCTTGGCTCATCATGTCCTAATCTAAAGAACATCTAGTACTACATCTAGCCTGGCCTTGAATAGCCCGAGCGTTTCTGCCTCTACTACCTGACCTGGCAAGCTGTTCCAGGCATTGACAACTCTCTGTGTAAAGAAAAACTTCCTAATATCTGTGCGGAATTTGCCTTTAACTAATTTCCACCTGTGGCCTCTTGTTCTGCTGACCCCACTTATCTTAAAAAATCTTTGGTATTTTACTTTGTTAATCCCTTTTAGGAATTTAAAAACCTCAATCAAATCCCCCCTAAGTCTGCGTTTGCTAAGTTTAAATAGATTGAGTGCCTTAAGTCTATCATCATAACTTTTACCTTTCATACCAGGTATCAGTTTAGTTGCCCTTCTTTGGACTTTTTCAAGAGCTTCAATATCTTTCTTGTAGTGCGGTGCCCAGAACTGCACACAGTATTCTAAGTGCGGTCTGACAAAGGCGTTATATAACATTAATATAACCTCCTTTGATTTGTACTCAATACTTTTTGCTATGTATCCCAGCATCCTGTTGGCTTTTTCACTGCTGTAGCACACTGCTTTGATGCAGATAGGCTTTGATCCACTACCACTCCTAAATCCTTTTCAAATTGAACACCTACTAACTTTTCTCCTCCCATAAAATACTCCTGTCTAATGTTTTTATTTCCCACAATCATAACTTTACATTTAACAATATTGAACGTCATCTGCCATGTATCTGCCCATTTTTGGATTTTGTTTAAATAATCTTGGATTACTTTAGTTGATTCCAAACTGTTTGCCAAACCCCCAAGTTTAGTATCATCTGCAAATTTAACTATTTTGCTACTAATGTACATATCCAGATCATTTATGTAAATAAGGAAGAGCAGAGGTCCCAGCACCGATCCCTGCGGGACACCACTGCCCACAGCACCGAGGTCAGATTCGGCCCCACCTACTGTTACTCTTTGTATTCGCCCTTGCAGCCAATTTTTAAATTTTACATTTTTATTGTGAAACTACTACTACAATTCCTACTGATTTCATTTTAGCAATGAGCCTCTCATGTGGTACCTTGTCAAATGCTTTCTGAAAGTCCAAATATATAACATCATAAGCCTGGTTCAGGTCAACACACTTTGTAGCCTCTTTGAAAAAGTCCAGGAGGTTTGTTAGGCATGACCTCCCCTTGAGAAATCCATGCTGGCTCTTCCTTAAAATACTATTATTTTTCAAGAATGATTCCAACTTATCCCTAATAATACATTCCAGCATTTTACATGCGATGCAAGTTAAACTGACAGGCCTATAGTTCCCTGGGTCAGTACGGTCCCCCTTCTTATATATTGGAATTATACTACCCTGTTTCCAGTCATCTGGTATTTCTCCAGTGATTATGGATTGACTGAAAATATCTGTCAATGGTTTATATATAATTTCCCCAAGTTCTTTGAGTACTCTGGGATATATGCCATCCGGGCCTGCTGCCTTATTTGTCTTAAGTTTTTGTAGTTTTTGTAGTACTTCTACATCCCTTATCTCAAAGTCCTCCAAAACATTCCGTACCTTGTCTATACATTTAGGCATATTTATAACCTCTTCTCTAGTAAAGCTCTCCACAAAGTAACTGTTTAGTGTGTTTGCAATGTCCTTATTATTATAAACCAAAGTTCCTTCCTTATTCTTAATGCACTTAACCTCATCTTTAACTTTCCTTTTTCTACTACAATATTGAAAAAACTTCTTAGGGTTACTTTTTGCATCTTGGGAAATTTTAATTTCAAACCGCCTTTTAGCTGATCTTATTTCCTTTTTAGCCTTAGCCCGCATATTACAATAATCTAACTTGTTTCTCTCTGAGTTATCCTTTTTATATACTCTATACAGTCGTTTCTTTTGCCTCAAAATCACCCGTAAAGATTTAGTCATCCACTGCGGAGACTGTTTTTTCATCCTATTTTTCCTTACTTTGGGGATGAATTTACACTGTACATCTACAATAACCCTTTTAAATATAGTCCATTTTTCATTCACAGTTCTGCAATCTAGAAGTTTTACCCAATCTATATTACTTAAATTCTCTCTCATTTTATTAAAGTCAGCTCGTCTAAAATTAAAAATTCGAGAGTTAGAGGAGGCTGTCTTAACTTGCCAAAAAAGATCAAAAATAACTGCACTGTGGTCACTTGCTCCTATTGGTTCTCCTACCTCTGTGCTGCAAATTCTATCAGGATTGTTACACAAAACCAGATCCAGTATTGATTTCCCTCTCGTAGGCTAAGTAACAGACTGTACCAAAAAGCAGTCATTGACCAGATCTATAAACTCCTCTTCACATTTGCCCTTCTTCTTTCGTGTAACGTCAGATGTCCAACTCGGTGTCGCGTAGCCATGCCCGCATCTCTGGTCCTAGGTCGAAGAGGCTGGCTTCCGAGGGTGGTCCATATAAGGGGCAGATGTTGATTATATGGTCGGCGGTCTGCTCAGGGTCACCGCACTCGCATGCCGCACTGTCCGCCAAGCCCCACGTCTTCATTGATGACCCAAAGCGACCAACCCCAGTCCGTAGACGGTTCAGCGTGGTCCATTGCCGGCGTGGTAGGTCGTCTCCTCCAATGGCGCCATCTCCTGGGTCCCAAATGTAGCGGTGGACTCGGGAGGGCCCGGCCGACTCCCACTCCTGCTTCCAAGCTGCTGCCAACCATGCATCTCTGGAGATGTCCTCAGAGGTGAAGTTGAGCATCTCTTGTGCTGCCTTGTTGTAGGGGTGGCGGGACTTGAGTCTGCTTGGAGGTGCTGGTGTTACTGTGGTGTTGTGCAAGATGTGCCAGTCATATTTTTGTGCCTTCCTGGCCAGGGCGAGGGTGGCAGCCTCCCGTCGGAGGCCGGCCGGTGCTATTCCCGCGAGGACCGGCAAGAGGAACACAGGAGTAGGCTTCAAGCATCCAGTTATTATCCGGAGGGAGGTATTAATAGCCACGTCGACCTTTCTCGCATGAGGGCTTCTGCTCCAGACTGGGCTGCAGTATTCCGCTGCAGAGAAGACCAGGGCTTGGGTGGATATTCGCAGCGTCTTAGCGGAGGCTCCCCAGGTTGTTCCAGCGAGGCGGCGGATCAGCGCGGCTCTGGATGTCACCTTGGCCTTGACTTCTTCCAGGTGTTGTTTAAAGGATAATGTCCGATCCAGACGCACTCCAAGATACTTCGGGGCTTGCTGGACCTCCAGACATTTGTTGTCGACGCGCACCTCGAGTTCCCTCCTGGCTTCTCTGGTGCTAAGGTGGTATGCCGCTACGACTGTCTTTCCGACGCTGAGCTGTAGACGCCACCTCCGAAGGTATGCTACCAGTGTGCCCATGTCTTCATTAAGACCCTCTTCCATCGCCTTCCACGTTGGTCGGCTCAGCATGATGGCAAGGTCATCTGCGTAGCCATACTTTCTGGATGCTGTATCAGGTAGGTCGTGGATGTAAACATTGAACAACATCGGCGAGAGAACAGACCCCTGCGGTACCCCGTTCCCCGGTACATTTGCCCTGACCTGTCACTATCTCCCAATTGATAGAGGGGTAATTGAAGTCGCCCATTATTATCGTCTCTCCTTCAGCACAGATTTGTTTTATGTTATCAAAGAGCATACTATTTATGTTACTATCTGAAGCTGGAGGTCTATAACATACTCCTATATTCAGGCCCTTCTCACGATCTCCCAATAATCTAATCCAGATGTCCTCACAATAAACTAATGGGTTTATACCTGGAATTTCCTGCACATTAAGATAGTCTTTCACATAAAGGGCCACTCCCCCTCCTCTTTTATTAGTTCTATCCTTCCTAAACAATTTGTACCCCTCTACATTATATTCCTCCCCATCCGCTGCGCCAAGCCATGTCTCTGTAATCCCAACAATGTCATAACCCCCATTCAACATGACAGTCTCCAGTTCCAAAAATTTATTTTTTATACTTCTCGCATTTAAACACATGAGCTTCAAAGCCTTGCTCACCCTTACATTGCTACTGTTTCTACTATTCCTCTCCCGCTCCCTCACTCCCTTCCATCCCAAGCCACACTTGCTAAAATTTTGTTTACTCAAGACTTTATTCATGCTTTCCCTGTTATATGTAGTCTTGACAGACTCCATCTGGGCAGTCTGCACCACCCTACCCATTTCGCTCTCTATCCTCCCTGCCCCCCGAGTCCCTAGTTTAAATAATCCTGCTACCCTAAGCATACGCTGCCCCAGAGCATAGGTACCCATCCGGTTCAGGTGTAACCCATCGGGCTTGTATAGGTCACCCCTGTTCCAGAAGAAGTCCCAGTGCTCAATAAATCTATACCCCTCTTTCCTACAGAAGGATTGTAGCCACGTGTTAAACCTATAGATAAACTTCAGCTTCCCTCTGCTTGCACGTGGTACTGGTAGAATTCCCAAGAAGACTACCGTGGAGGTTTTGCTCCTAATCTTCGCTGCTAGATCCTCAAATTTATCTTGCAGGACCTCCAACCTGCCCTTTCCCATGTCATTGGTCCCTACGTGGACCATGACCACTGGATCCCCTTCTGCTTTGGCCAGGAGCTTGTCCACACACTCAAGGAGATCTCCAACCTGGGCACCAGGCAGGCAACACACCGTGCGAGTCTCCTTGGCCTGGGAACAGACTATGCTGTCCACTCCCCTGATTATGGAATCCCCCACTACTAACAACTCCCTTTCCCTGGGAGATGTGGCCATCAGGGTGTCCTGTGGCACATGCATCCCCCCTCTCTCAGGGTCACGGGCCACAGATTCCTGCAAGGGCTGGAATCTGTTGGACACCTCAACCTCTGGAGATGCCGCCCCTTTGTGGTGTGCAAGCCCTTTCCTACTTTTGTTTCTGACTGTGACCCACCTGTCACTTCCTGCCTGCTCTAAATTCTTCCCTCCTCCCAGCCTAGGCGTGCACACCTTCTCCCTAACGGACGTTCTAATTGGTTCTAAGAACCCTGACAATTGTGGACTCTGTACGGCCGATACGGCCGATACAGCCAATTTGCCCTCGAGAACAAGAATCTTGTCTTCGAGATGCTCAATGAGCTTGCAGCGGAGGCAGGTGAACAGCCCAAGAAAATCGCTTTCCAACAGGGCGATCATCCTGCACACCTCACAAAGTTTGGGCCACATTTTAGACCCCTAGCTGACTCCCTATCTCTCCCTAAGTATAGATTTTTTACTGTCTAGAAGGAGTCAGCAATACCACTCTTAAAAAACACGCTAGGTGGCTCCGGATAGAAGGCAGTAGACCCTAACGTTAGTAGTAGGCTAACTGTAACTAGAGAGCCTCTTATAGCCACTTACCCAGCTACTGATATAAATACAATATTTTGACGTTAGAGTTTACAACCTAAGCCCAACTATTTAGCAATAAACCTTTGTAATATACTAGCTACAAATACAAAATCAACAATCCACACCTTAAAAGATACTAGCTATCTACGTTACAGCTGAGCGCCTGAACAGCAAAACCTGGATATTATATACGCCTAAAACTTTCCGACGTACAATTTACGTTTATAAACGACGTTAGTTTATAAATAACTATACTAGACTACCGCAATAATTTAATTTTCCCAATCGGTTAAACAGACGAACTTACTTTTAATTCGAGGTTGCTTCTGGGAGGGTGAAACAAAAACCTTGTTAGCTTTTGTGCCAATTTATACTAACAAGGAGAAAAAAAAAGCCTGTCCCTGTCCTTAAGGCAACAAAGGATTACACCTTAGAAGCAGTAACTCGTAACTAATGCGGTGATATATTTATATAACGTTTATACCGGTTAACGTTATATAGCTATATAGCTACGTTAATTTTGGCAAGAGTAAAATGCCAGATACACAAGACACAGCAAACAAACAGCCCTTCCAACAATCTGGAAACAGGAAACAGGAAGTAGCGTCACAGGAAGTAGCGTCTCCAACAATCCATCAATGCATTACCATGCATTAATGCACATTTAGCAGACGTCAATGAGTGTCTGCTAAATGCCGTAAATGTAAATGTAAAATGCAAAACAAGGCACATGTATCTCTGCGTGGCCATAGGGAGAGTGAAGAGACATTCATTTTTATTTAGTTCATTTCCAAATACGACCCAGACGTCCGATATTGCCTCCAACAGATTCAAAAAACGCAGGATCAGAAATTCCGAACGAGCTATTTATGGGATTTATTGTCTGTGTATAGGCCACTCGCTGTATGTTCTAAAATTAACAAGGCTGTATGGGGTTTAATATACAGATTATTGTGTGATCAGTCCCCAGGGTTGTTTCCACATTAGGAAAAACTGCCTTTTCATATTGTGCAGCCACAACATGGAACACCTTAGAAAAGGTTCTCCAGCTAGAGGTGCTGGTACCACTTAGGGAGTTCAAGACCCTGGTTGCAGATGTCCTTAAGGAGGAGTGTAGATGTTTCCCATAGGCTGGATTCTTTAAGTATATATATAGGTGTCCTGGAAGATGTTTTAATGTATTGTATCGTCATACATGTGTCAATGTAACTTTTAAATGCTGTTCTGCTGCCTTTCTTGGCTAGGTCTCACTTGAAAAAGAGATTGTATCTCAATGGGCTTTTTTTCCAGGTTAAATAAAGGTTAAATTTAAAAAAGTGCTTAAAGTCACGTAATCAACGCATTCATGTTGCAAAATGTAGTTTGTCGACCTCTTTAATGAGTGGTTGTACTGAGAGTCGCGCTTGTGACTCGAGCTTTCGTACAGAGCTATCACACAAGTTTAGTGACAGATGTCGTTCAGGACTCAGTTTCAAGGAAGCAGTTACAACAAAGCCTGCCAACTTTTAACCAAAAATAAAATTCTAGCTACGCCACAGGTATGATTGTCTATCGCATACCTGTTTGGGGAATGTCACTCTTCCCGTTTAGTTGCACCTTAGACAATTACACCTTACATCCACTAATTTCACCCTATAGATGATAAAAAATAAGAACTTGTGTGTTTCACTCGATCTTGTACTCATCTGTACAGTTGTCTCAGATTTTCCTGTGACTTTCTTGACTTTCTTCTAGATCTAGCACTGTTCGTCTAACCTTGATAAACTTACTTTAGAGTCGCTCTGGATAAGAGGGTCTGCTAAATGGCAGAATTGAATGTCAAATTTAAAAATCTCAGGTAATAAATCTACCTGCTTCTTTAATTATTAATTATTATTATTACCTGTTTAAGTTCATCCAAAATTATACATTATATATTTTCTTTATCTTTGTTTTCTTTTAAAAAAATACATACATAACCAGAGATGATCCACTGTCAGTTTGTTTGTGTGTGTCTGTGTTCATACATACATATGCACACACACACTCACACATTATTTTTACAATTTTATTTAACTGCATTGGTTGTTAACGGTGACTGAGACACAAGCCAGAGCAAATTTACCTCACCCCTTTTATATCCTTCCCCCTTTTTCTCTCACTACCTCTCCTTGTTCTTCAGTTCTCTCCCTCTCTCCTTCTCCCTCTCTCACACAGATTGAGAGCTGGACACAGAGGAAGTCTCACCTACCGGTTGATGTCGGATCGCTGATGTGCTGTGGGATGCTGAATGACGGCTCCTTAGAAGAAGGAAAATATTGACACTGAAAACTCAATACCAGTCCAGTGGGGCATTCAATCCCAAAAACATTTGTGTGGAGAAAGATTTGTTTCTGCAAAACAACAAGCAAGTGAAAAACTAAAAAGTGTGTGTGTACGTGTGTGTGTGTTTGTGTGTGTGTGCATACTTGTGAGTGTGAAATTTGCTATATTTGACAGACACGCCATATAGTTCACATTTAGATATTTATTGTATTGCTTCATTTAAAATGTTTCATGTTTAAAAATTTTTATTTTTTAACATTGTGTTCGATACAGAATAAAAATGTATTATTGTTGCATGTTTCCATGGAAATCCTGTGACACAATGGCCTGGATTTAATCAACATTTGAACTTAAGACACAACTACATGTAGGTTTTAATTTTTCAGTTACAATACAGTTTGGTGTGTTTGTGTGTTATACAGGCACCTGAGCACTGCGCAGCTGCAGTGATGTCACAGGTGGCTGAGGACTGCGCAGCTGGAGTGATGTCACAGGCATAGGTGGCTGAGGACTGCGCAGCTGGATGTGATGTCACTGGAGTGATGTCACAGGTGGCTGAGGACAGCTGGGTGATGTCACAGGCGGATGAGCTGGAGTGATGTCACAGGTGGCTAAGCACAAGAACCAAATCCTTTACGCAACCTGCTTAAAATACTATTTCCTTCATATCAATAAACGCTCTGCCTTAAATACACCCTAGCTGTATGAGTATTTCTTACTACTGAATATGTATTTACTTGGGAAAATGATTGTGTTTTATTCTATTTAAGGTCCCATCCACTCTTATACCTACTACACACACACACACAACACACACACACACACACACACACACACACACACACACACACACGCTGTAACTATGTTTCTCTCCCTCTTGTAAAGAGGAGTGTTATAAACGCTGGTAGACCTGAGGAATGTTGCTCTACCTGTTCCTTTTCTCAATCGATTAAAGACAATTCTCAGTATTTACTTCTCAAAACACTACGTGCAAACTTCAGAACACAATGCATTTCCCTCAAACACTAAATCATTTATTATTGCTTTCCCACAAAATGTTAATGTCAAACACTTTTTTTCAAAACAGTAAACAAATCTCTACAAGTGACACCAAAATCAATGAAATAGCACTGTTAAACAAAATGGATTGTACTGTTGTATTGAATGTGATTTCTCCCAAATTAATTTATCCATAATCTCCTTGTAAAAGCAGTGAGTTTGGTGTTGTTGAAAAATTTACAATATTTTTTGCCGAATGGCATATTCTCTAACAGTGTACCAAATTTTTACTGTAACAGCTAAAATTCCATCTTCGCCAATATGCTGTTCAACCAACAATAATTGTAATTCATTAAAAATCTAATGAATGTGTCCAGAGTTGGTAATATTAATAAAGTCTGGCACATGCTGGAGAATCATCAGTCTAAAAGGCTTTCACAGTGTCCACAGTAATATATTCAAATTTTTAAGTTAATCCAAAATTATACAGAAATTATTTTATTTAACTTTGTTTTCTAACATAAAATCGTAAAAATATGAACATTCATAAGTATATTTCTCCACATGTCGCACAATAACATATAAAATATCAATTGATGGGGATTTTTTTTCTCCCAAATCCAATCACACAAGTTTTTGTTTTTAACTGTATTATTAAATACAGCTTCATTAAAACTGGCAGGCTTTAAAATAGATATTTTTCAAGGACAGGTATGTATATATATATTTATACAAAGATAAAAAAAATTCTATTTAATAAAGTAGTACTACATATTAATCTAGTGTTTATAAATTGAGTGGAATTATAATGATCAATTGACCCTTCGCTAAACCACGGCCAAAAACGCAAACTGGCCAATCACAGCGCCGTGTTTTACATACTCCGACAGATGATCCGACAGTTTTTTTCTGCCTTCCATTGACTTTCACGCAAAAATTAGACATTTTCTTCATTTTTGAGCTGGTTTTGCGGATTTTTTGCAAATTATGGTTAAACGTTGTGCCTGGGGCACGTGTAACAGTGACACTCGTTACCCAGAGAGGTTTGAAGGAGATATATGTTTTTTCCCTTTATAAAACTAAATCAAATCCTGAAAAGTGTTAGCCAGCTAAGCTAACGTGGCTACGGTCTGGATTTACAGCTCTGGGTTGCAACGTTGGTAAAGTTAGACTAAATGTTAGCTTTGTTATTCGTGATCCAGACAGCTTGCTAACGTTAAGATGTTACAGTCAAGCTCTAGAAAACCAAGTGGGTAACGTTACATTTATGTCAAAATGTAATACTATTTTTTCATCACTATTTCAGCACTTTGTCAATGGGAAGCCCAGTCTCGAGTACCCAAATCTTGTGGAGGACTGGGCTGACACACTGCTGATATTTTTTGCTTTACAGAGGTCCAGGGTATGGAGCTACCTGTGGAGCTAACCAGAGTAATGTCGTTACAGCACACTATAGGCGACTAATGTTACGTGAGTTAGCTAATGCTAGCTAACTTACTACTGAATGTAACGTTATATAGGCCTACTGCTTTTGCTTTTTAATTATTGTAATAGTGAATAGAGACCTACCCAGCTTTACAGGAACAGCGTTGCTCCTTAATGTCGTTGTCCTCTGTCTCAATCACCCGGTGATGCGGTGGTTCACTTTTACTCTGATCTGTAGGCTTTCGCTTCTATCTTAATTTTTTTTACGTCATTTTGTTGCTGAGTCAGTGTGATATCTTGAATATAACCTTCAAATGCATATTGTAGACCCTTCTGTCTGCTTCTATCTGAAATCACTTTTTCTATTTTCCTATCTACTTCATGATTGCAATGACAGCACATTAATTTCTCTCCAAGATTGAAAAAAAACTAATATTGGTTTAACAACTGGTTGCAAAGGGATCTCTATTTGGCAGAGTTCTGCTATGCAAAGTGGAAGGGTTATCACGTTTTGTGTGGCCATCTTTAGTTGTGAGTGATGCAACTTGTAAGTAGGTAAACAAGATATTCTTTGATTCTATTTTGAAAAACAAAGCTCAGAAATGGAAGAAATCTGTCCTTTCAAACAAAAAAACAGAGGGAGGTCTTGAAGTTCTGGACCTAATAGATTTCATAAACACCTACAAAGTTAACTGCCTAACTAATCCAGTCTATCTGGAATTTCACATTTTTAACTAATTTGGTGGTCTGAATTTTCTATTACGTTGCAATTACGTGGTTCTGTGTGGCTCAGTAGGTAGAGCATGGCGTTGGCAATGATTAGATTGTGGGTACAATTCCCATTGGGACCACATATACTGAAAAAGTATGCATTCACTACTGCGACCAAAGTTGCTTTGGATAAAAGCGACTGCTAAATGGCATATATATTATATTATAATTACTTCCCTGAAAAGCTGCCCTTTAAATTATCAAAATTCCACAAACCTTGTTATCCTGGAAAATATGTTACAACCACAACGTTTCCCCATAAAATATACATGTACCTCTGGAATAACACTGATATAATGCTGGGAAGATTCTAACTGCATTTCATCGCCTCAGTACTTGTACTTTGTGCAATGACAATAAAGTTGAATCTAATCTAATCTAATAGTGACAAAAAAAGTATTATTTCTCCCTAAATGGTACCAAAGAAACATTAACCATTAATCTCTAATATTTGATGGGTCAGGCAATTTACTCACTTATGGTCTATTCATGTACTTGCACAACATTCCCATCCCTTAGCTTAGAGAATTTAACGCTGTTCTCAAGGCAATTCCAAATGGGTTATTACAACTAGGGCTGACCCCGTTTAGTCAATTAATCGATTGTTTGGTCGATGGGCTGTTGGTCGACCGAGATTTGTTTTGTTGAGCAAACACGTGAAAAATATATATAATAATTCTCCACGCAGACACCTAGATTCGTGCCACAGTTCGGCTGTTCGGCGCGCTTATCAGTAGAATAATCCATTCTGGATGCTGCGGGTATGGCAGTGACAGCCCTTCACTCTTAACACAGCTAGGCCTATATATGTTCTCTCTAAATGATATTAGGCAGTTAAGGTAATAATGTTGTGAATAACTAATAAAAAAACTAATAAAAGTAACATTTTATCATAAATGTGTTTTGCCAATTGTATGGTTTATTGTGGCAGCCCAGGGGCTGCACCATAAAAATGGCTGCCTGGCCTCCAACACATGGCAGCCATTTTCACATTTCCCAGCAAGCCACAGCAACACCTGAAAGAAGTCGAGCAAATGGGACTAACGACCAGCTGAAGGCCATTGCAAGGCCTATTTAAAGAGCTCGCTCCCAGCACCTGGGGAGAGGAGTAGAACGTGTTTTGGAGAAGAGTTGCTGTGTGTTGTTGGAGAGTGAAACTGTGAAGTCGATTGACCAGCCAGTGTTTTGGAAAGAGTGTTGGAGTGTGTTTGTTTTGTGTAAGAAAATTGGATTGCTTTGGATAACGACTACGGACTGGATTGTGGACTTGGACCTGGATTTTGGATTGGAACGGACATTGACAAAGAGATAAGGATTGCGGACTTTGTGTTTGTATTCCCTGAAGACCCCACCCTTTGTTTTGTGTTTGTTCGTTTAATAAAGCATAATTTTGCTTATATTACTGCCTCCTCCGGGTTTTTGCACTTGCCTACGCCTCTGCAAGGTCCGTGAGTGTCGCCCAACCCCTGGGGACACCACATATGGTGGAGAATGCGGGCAGAGGGCATCACTTACAGGCAAGAGGAGGTAGTGCAGCAGGATTTTAATTTTTGAATTGTTTAAAGGAAAAAGCACGCTCATGGAAGGTGACTGGACAGGAGGCCCAGCCATGGACGCCTGGAACAAGGAACAGGCCCAATTGGCACAAAGTGGTGCCCCGTGGTGCATATGCTGTATGGAGTATGGCCACCAACCCATTGAGTGTTCCATGAGGGAAGAAGTGGGCTGGAAAGACCCAAAGGAGAGACCAGAACCAAAACAAGTCGGAGAGAAAAATGGCCACCTGCTCTGTGGTGCCCCTAGGAAAAAAAGTCAAAAGATCCCAGGTAGGCCATGAAAAGCAGCATAAAAGTGTCGCAGACAAGTGTGCTGATTTAGAGTCAGAGCTAGGAGAGGCAAAATATATAATCAAGGGCAAACAGGAAGAGGTCCACAAATTGGAGCAATGCTGTCGGGACAGAGGGAAGACCTGGTGAAGAACCCAGAGGCGGCCATGGTGGAGGACCAATGGCGAAGTCACCCTCCGGGAGGTCCAGCAACTGAAAGGTGTCC
>JAINUG010001191.1:0-28938 GCA_029706075.1 Aldrovandia affinis
TCGTGGGGGTGGGGAATTGAAAATAAATAGAGGGTACAATTGACCCTTCGCTAAACCACCCCCTTAGTTACTGTTGCTAAGTCCGTCAAGCTTTCGGAGCCAGCATGGCGTTCCCACTGTCGCTAACTGCACTCCCTGGAGAAATATTGTCAAATTTTTGGAAAATTGCGAAAAAGCGATTTCAGACAGAAGCAAACAGAAGGGTCTACAATATGCACTTGAAGGTTATATTCAAGATATCACACTGACTCAGCAACAAAATGGCGTAAAAAAATGACCTAAAATAAACTGTCGGACCTCTGTCGGAGCCTGTCCTATGCTGCGCTGTGATTGGCCAGTCTGCGTTTGGGCGTGGTTTAGCGAAGGGTCAATTGGCAACCAAATTAGAAATATATATATATATTTTATGTTTTTAAGAAAAAAGAAAAGAAAAATAAGAAAAACGCAACCGAATTTCTAAGAAAGCCGTCACCTCTTCGATGAAGGAATTGATTTCAGGTGCGGCTTTGTTGGCCTTCTTCTTTAGATGCTTCTTGGCCTTGTTCACGTCCTTCTCAACCTTCTTCCAGTCCACCTGCACGTAACCACTGTGATTGGCTATCTGCAAAAACAAAAGTCACAAGAAGACCAATCGGGATCAGGACAACAATGGCAATTCAAAGTGCTTTACACAGAGCATAGAAAACACAGAACGAGGAGAATAGGTAACAAACAGGTGAATATACAATATAATAAAAATAAGATATAAAAATGTATAAGAACAGATTAAAAAAACTAAATATATAGAGTAAAAAATACAAATAAATCATTAACCCTCTGAGGTCCGTGCTAAGCTTAGAGGAGGTTTTTGATTTTGGCATGGTCTGATATTTATCTCAATTTCATCAACTTAACACACACTTACTCCAAAGTGTTTGATATTTTTATTTGAAGGACAATCACATCTACATTTATATGCCATCAATAGTTTGGTCAGTATCATATGCAGCTTGTAAATAGATCTACAAACACACAAGTTATAAAGAGTACATTTTTCTGCCGTCACAAAAGTTGTGAAAGCACACACTAAACTATAGTGACGAATTGTTTTGCCAATATGCGTTTGTTCATCAAGGTCTTGTTTATGTAAGGGTGTGAAAATAGTTTAGCACATCTGAGATCTAAATAGCTAAAACCTGTTTTTATCAGAACTGGTCACATTTATTTCAGGCTGTGGGAGGGCTATATGCTAATTTCTAGAATATTCATGATCCACACCTGAGGCTTGTCCACACCTGTAAAATCTGTCAGATGGGCCATCTCTCTCAAAGGCCGTCAGACAAAGAGAAAAGCCATCAGAGTAAGCATGAGCCATGCAGAAGTTTTTTTTTTTCATTTGGGAAGATTCATTGAAAACAAACTATATACAAAACATTCCAAATTAAAACATGGTGAGACAATCTGTTCTTTCACAGTCTTTGGTGCCACTTCTCAAAACAGTTTCTGGTCAACTGTAGACACAAGGGAACGTCACAAACCGCTGTTTCCCGACATCTTGCAGAGTACACATTTATTGCAACCAACAGAAGCCAATTTGCCAACATCCAGAGTGTTTGGCAGTGGACACAGGCACATGATCAAAAGTAGCCCGTTTTCTGGGTTTAAGATATTTATCGTTAAACGTCTGTCGGAAAACGAAAGCAAAATCCGTGTCTGCGAAGACACGGAAAGACAAACAAAACAAAACCAACGAACAGGAACAAACAAATCAAAGTAAACAGGTAAATCCACGTATCCAAAACGTGGTATAAACTAAACGCTGGGAATCTAAACAACAACAAGCACACGAACAAACAAGTTCTCGAGAGACAAGAAACATTAATCACAATAGGTACTATCAAGCTAAGCTAGATAATGTCCAAGCGCCGAAACAGAATGCCAGCTGGTTAAATATCCTCCTGTTAATTATTCGCAGTAGTTCGCAATGATTCCGTATAGCGTCACAAGACGCCGGAATTCATATATTTGGAAATAAAATAAATATCAGCATACACCGTCTGTTGCTGGCAGATCGCAACCGTAAACACAGACAAAGATGCGATATAATGTCGGGACATTGTTTACGCTGCGATTTCACACATGGCCCCACGCCCCTCCCCGAGAGTAGCACCTAGTTACCATGTCAATAGAAGGGGGACGGTACTAACAGGTAAAAAACAGAGTAAAAGGCAAGGTTTACTTTTGGTCTAATTAACCGAATTTAAAAAATCTCATATTATTTGCCAGCGCTCAAATCTGAAAGTCGCGATTCTAAGGTTTCTGTCAATGTTTTTGCAGCGTGTGTATGATAAAATCTTGCGACGTTAGAAATAGTAATATACTTTTATTGCTGCTGGGAGCGGCGCCGCTCCCGTCGACCTCAGGGGGTTAAAAGAGTAAATCGGCCTCCCGTGTGGTCCAGTGGTTACAACGTCCGACGCTGGCCACGGAGACCGGGGTTCAATTCTCTGTCTCGCCAGAGTCGGCTCTGGCCGGGAGCGCCACCAGGGGCGGCGATTGGCTGTCTGCCCCAGGGAGGGGGAGGGAAGCCGACATGACGTTCGCTGCGCACAGGAGTGGCCCTGTAGTACCGGGTTGCGGTTGACGCTTGGCGAGTGACGTCTCGGAAGAGGCGTTAGATCGCCGTGTCACTACCGGTCGCAGGACTACGGCAGTGAAGTCTCAATAACAGGGGAGATTGACATAAAATAGCGGGTCTAATTGGATACCAAATTGGGAGAAAATGGGATAAAATCAGAAACAAAAAAAAAAAAAAAACAAAAAAAAAAAAAAAAGTAAATCAAGGTGCTAGTGTTTAGTCATAGATATTGCAGAACATGAAGGTTTTTAGCCTAGTTTTGAATATATTTAGAGTTTGGGCTTGGTTGAGTTCTTCAGGAAGTTTATTCCAGATGCACGAGGCAGAATGACTAAAAGCTGCTTCACCGTGTTTTGTTTTCACTCTTGGAGTGTTTAATAGACTGGACCCAGCTGACCTTAGGGTCTAGCTGAAATGTAAGGTGAGAGGGCGTCTGATATGTATTTTGGTCCAATACCATTTTAGCGATTTATAGACAATTAGGAGTACTTTGAATTCAATTCTCTGACAGACTGGTAACCAGTGTAGAGATCTGGGAATAGGTGTAATGTGTTCAAATTGTTTTGTTTTTGTTAAGACTCTAGCAGCAGCGTTTTGGACGAGCTGCAATTTGCGAACAACCCCTTTAGACAGGCCTGTCAGAAGACCATTACAATAATGGAGTGTTTAATAGACTGGACCCAGCTGACCTTAGGGGTCTACCTCGATGATGGAATGACCTTCCTGTGGAAGTCAGAAAAGCTGAGACCCTGGCCACCTTCAAGCGACGACTGAAGACTCACCTCTTCAGGGTGCACCTCTCCCCGTAGTCCGGTTTTGTAACTTAGGGACGTAGCTGTCTAGTACTGCACTCATGTCTACTTGTTTATGTATTGTATTAGGTTTCTGCATTATTTCGCCGATATTTTCCGCACTGATTGTTTTATTGCTGCCTTTGAATCGTGGCTACAGATCTACCTACAGGGTCCTAGTTTACATTTTAACATTACAGGCACTTAGCAGACACTCTTATCCAGAGCGACATACACAGTTTCACATTTCTTTTACATACAATCCAGTAGGGGTTAAGGGGTTAAGGGGTTAGGGGTTAAGGGTTAAGGGGTTAGGGGTTAGGGGGTTAGGGGGTAGGGGGTAGGGGTTAGACCATCTTACTTGTAATAAAAGGAATCCTCCACCAACCGCTGTGGCTGCAATCTTCCCAACCCTTTGAAAAAGATATCCTGAACACCTTGGAGAGGAAAGACACAATGTTAGGTTAGAAGATTTCCTGAACACCTTGGAGAGGAAACACACAGTGTTAGGTTAGAAGATTTCCTGAACACCTTGGAGAGGAAACACACAGTGTTAGGTTAGAAGATTTCCTGAACACCTTGGAGAGGAAAGACACAGTGTTAGGTTAGAAGATTTCCTGAACACCTTGGAGAGGAAACACACAGTGTTAGGTTAGAAGATATCCTGAACACCTTGGAGAGGAAAGACACAGTGTTAGGTTAGAAGATTTCCTGAACACCTTGAAGAGGAAACACACAGTGTTAGGTTAGAAGATATCTTGAACACCTTGGAGAGGAAACACACAGTGTTAGGTTAGAAGATTTCCTGAACACCTTGGAGAGGAAAGACACAATGTTAGGTTAGAAAATTTCCTGAACACCTTGGAGAGGAAACACACAGTGTTAGGTTAGAAGATTTCCTGAACACCTTGGAGAGGAAACACACAGTGTTAGGTTAGAAGATTTCCTGAACACCTTGGAGAGGAAACACACAGTGTTAGGTTAGAAGATTTCCTGAACACCTTGGAGAGGAAAGACACAATGTTAGGTTAGAAGATTTCCTGAACACCTTGGAGAGGAAACACACAGTGTTAGGTTAGAAGATTTCCTGAACACCTTGGAGAGGAAACACACAGTGTTAGGTTAGAAGATTTCCTGAACACCTTGGAGAGGAAAGACACAATGTTAAAATAAACAAATGCTATTTATGAGATTTATTTATAAAAAAAATGTCAGATTCCACTTTACATTGGAGTCAATGGAATGGAATGTTCACAACTGGAGTGGGTGACGTCACAAGGGCCTCTGGCTTGACGAGTGTTACGACCGGCCCCTGGCCAGTTGCAACATAAAAGAGATCAGACAAGATTGGTTGAATTCAAGAAGGTTTTTTATTAACGGAACCTAATAGATAGGGGAAAAACGAGTAGTGAAGCCAGACTGCAGGTTGCCCTCTGAATGGAGAGAGAGAGAGAGCATCAGCCAGAGGGCCTCCTAAATAGACCCCCTCCAGGTGACACCAATTTCCTATTAGGAAAACAATTAGGACAATAAAGCAACACCACAATCGGCCACTAGGGGTAGGGGGTCATAACACCCCCACCACCAAATGGTGACCCCAGTCACCACAAAAAAATGGTCACATAATACATAATACAAGATACTCCAAGATACAATAACAAAACACACAGACCCTAATACTACCCACCAAGCAGTGTCCACTCACCGACCCGCAACTCCACTCCATCTCCTCCAATGACCCCGGCGCCTGGGAAAATCGAAGTAGGAGGAAGAAGCGAGGCCTAGAGATCTAAAAATTGTCGCCCTACATCCTCGACAACGCATCAGCTATCACGTTGTCTTTCCCCCGAATGTGATTAATTTCGAGATTGAAGGCCTGTAGTATGAGGCTCCAGCGCATCAACCTCTGATTTGAATTATGCATGCGGTTCAAGAAAACCAACGGATTATGGTCTGTATATATCAGAATAGGGCATGAAGAGGAGCCAACATAAACCTCAAAGTGTTGGACAGCGAGAACCAAGGCGAGTGCCTCCTTCTCCACGGTTGAGTATCCACGCTGCTGCGGACTAAACTTCTTGGAGAAGTAGCAGACTGGATGTTCAACGCAATCAGGAGCAACCTGGAGAAGGACGGCACCCGCCCCGAAGTCACTCGCATCCACAGCGAGACGGAAAGGCTTTGAGAAGTCTGGAGCCGCTAATACTGGGGCACTAACTAACAGGGCTTTGGCGTTCTCAAATGCACACTGGCTGGAGTCAGACCAGTGGAAATCAACCTTGGGGCTAATGAGATCAGTCAAAGGGGCGACGACAGTAGAGACATTTTTACAGAAATTCCTGTAGTATCCAGCCATACCTAAGAATCTACGTACTTCTCGGCGGTTGGTTGGTACAGAAAATTGACAGATAGCCTCGACCTTTGCTCCTACTGGACGCACTTGCCCCCTTCCAACGACCTTACCCAAGTAGGTTACAGTAGCTCTACCAAACTCACACTTGGCTAGGTTAATGGTGAGGTTAGCGACCAACAGACGGTCAAAAAGCTCCCGTATATGACCTAAATGCTCAGACCACGAGGAGCTAAAAACCACCACATCATCGAGATATGCCTCACAGCTGGAAAGACCGGACAAAACGTAATTCATGAGACGTTGGAATGTGGCAGGCGCATTTCTCATGCCAAATGGCATTACCTTGTACTGGAGGAAAAAGTCTGGCGTGACAAATGCAGATATCTCCCTAGCATGAGTGGACAATGGAACCTGCCAGTAGCCTTTCAGAAGATCGAACTTACTGACAAATCTGGCCGATCCCACCCTATCGACACAATCGTCCATTCGCGGTAGGGGATAACAATCAGGTGTGGTGACAGAATTAACCCTTCGATAATCGGTGCAAAAACGATATGAACCATCTGGTTTGTTTACCAACAAACATGGAGAACTCCATGGACTTGAGCTTGGTTCAGCAATATCGTTAGTCAGCATATAATCAACCTCCTTTTGCAAGAGCTCACGCTTAAAGGGGTTGACACGATAAGCATGTTGCTTAATGGGGAGTGCAGAACCCACATCAATGTCATGCTCCATAACAGATGTATGACTGGGCACGTCAGGAAAAAGAGAAGGATAAGACTGAACTAAGTCAACAATGTCCGCCTTCTCAGCACCTGACAGGTGAGGGAAGTGCTCAGAAAAAGAGGAAAATATTTCAGAATTTTGTAAGCGACCCTCTATCACACAACGAGATGGAGCAGTCACCCCTCCTCACTCTCCTCTGGGAGTGAGGACAACGCAACATTCCTACCCCGGGAATGAACAGTCACATCCCCCACACTCCTCTCCAGGAGTGGAGATGAGGCAACAGTCAACCCTGGGAAGGTGAAGAAAGGCGAAGGTGAAGGTTGAAGCACAGCAGAGAGTGATACAGGCTGTACAGTAGGCCCCCTCACATGGTAGGGTTTTAACATGTTAATATGACACAATTGCGTAGGCCGTCACCTATCAGGGGTGATGATAACATAATCACGTTCGGATACCCTACGTTCAACCACGTATGGACCACTATACCGTGCCTGCAAAACAGAACCAGCAATGGGCAGCAGAACCAACACCTTATCACCAGGGTCAAACTGGCGGACCTGAGCTTTACGGTCAAACCAGTGTTTCATTTTCCCCTGAGCAACTTAAAGGTTCTGCTTTGCCAAGTCACGGGCTCGGTGTAACCGAGAACGAAATTTGCTGACGTACTCCAACAGGTTATGCTGAGGCGTGTCCTTAAGCCACTGATCCCTCAACAGGGCCAGAGGACCTCGCACCGTGTGGCCAAACACTAATTCCGCAGGACTGAATCCTAAAGACTCCTGCACTACCTCTCGGGATGCAAAAACCAACCATGGAATGCCCTCCTCCCAATCCTTCCCCAGCTCCAAACAGTAAGTGCGAAGCATAGTCTTAAGGGTTTGGTGAAACCTTTCTAAGGCCCCTTGGCTCTCAGCATGATAAGCACTGGAGACATTATGCTTGATTTGGAGCTGTTGAAGGACTTGGGCAAAGACACGGGACATGAAGTTGGTTCCCTGGTCACTTTGAATGACCCTAGGGAGGCCGAAAACAGAGAAGAACTTTATTAAGGCTTTTATGACTGCTTTTGCAGTAATATTCCGCAGAGGGACAGCCTCTGGGAAGCGAGTAACAGCACACATGATCGTCAATAAGTACTGATGACCCCCTTTCGACCGTGGAAGAGGCCCAACACAATCCAAAATTATATGGTCAAAGGGCTCTCCAACTACTGGAATTTGGTAAAGGGGTGCAGGAGGAATGGTCTGGTTAGGTTTGCCGATAACCTGACAGACATGACACGTTCTACAGAATTTCACCACATCTCGCTTTAAGCCGGGCCAAAAGAAATGCCGAAGAATGCGATCATACGTTTTATTGATCCCTAGATGTCCGGCTAAACCATCGTGAGCGACACTCAAAACCTCGTTTCTGTAGTTAGATGGAATCACCATCTGAGAAATCACCCTCCACCTATCAGGAACATCATGCGGCCTCCATTTCCTCATCAACACACCATCTTTAAGGAAATATCCTTGGGGCATGGCATCAATCTCCTGATCAGGAGAGACAGACTCAAACAGAGACACAAGGGTTGGATCAGCCTTCTGAGCAGAGATCAATTTCTCTCGGGATAGTGGCATGTCGCAAATGGTGGTCTTCACCGTAACATTCACAGTATCAGCCTTCTCCGGAAGCGTCTTGACAGTAGAGCGAGAGATAGACTGTGAGTCAGACATTTCAGGGTGCCCAAAAAATGTGTCATGAAGGTC
Organism: Aldrovandia affinis; assembly: GCA_029706075.1. Taxonomy (NCBI): domain Eukaryota; kingdom Metazoa; phylum Chordata; class Actinopteri; order Notacanthiformes; family Halosauridae; genus Aldrovandia; species Aldrovandia affinis. The sequence continues at coordinate 8,245 of JAINUG010001191.1, forward strand.
TACAAAACCCTCTTCCTGCAAACAGTCACTAGCATTGCATTGCTTTGCCATAGCACGAGTGACTGCACATGTAGGGAAAACATTGGGATATTTCTGTTGCAACTCATCTGGACCCTCACACACTAATGGCACAGACACAACCTCAGGTGGAGTGTCAGACTGTCTCCAAACATTTCCACCTGCAAGATCGTTTCCTAAAATGAATGTAACTCCAGGTACAGGGAGGGACGGTCGCACTCCCACTACGACACTGCCAGTCACTAGGTCAGAGGTGAAATCAACCCGATGTAAAGGCACATCAACAAAACCCATCTCAAACCCTCTGATTAAGACACTAGTGCCAGTGGAGGTATGCTCAGACAGGGGTAAAACTCCTTCTAGCAAGAAGGACTGAGCAGCACCTGTATCTCTGAGAATACAGACAGGTGCTTTTCCACCCTGGCCAGGCATTGACACAGAGCCACTCATGAGGAATGGCGTGTAATCCATTCGATTACTGGGGCATTTAGATGGTGAGACATGGAATTGAGGTTCAGCAGAGTCATAAGAAGCCAAAGAAGCTACCAGACCAACAGATTTAGCACCCTGCTGTTTTTTCCTGAGAACAGGGCAATTGGAAATCCTATGTCCTGGCTTTTTGCAGTAAAAACAGACTCCATCAGGGTATTTACCCACAGGGCTGCTAGACTTCTCAGCCACCGGCACAGATCCAGTAGAAGTGGGTTTTGAGGAATAAAAACCCCTTTGGTGTTTGTCTCTGCCCTCATGAGGTTTTTCACCAAACACAATCTTATGGGTCAACACAAATTCATCAGCAAGGGTGGCAGCATCTGACACATTGGTTACTTTCTGTTCATTAAGATAAGTGCCAATGGCCTCAGGCAGACAATTCTTAAACTCCTCCATAACCATCATCTCACGGAGGTGTTCCCTTGTCTCAACCTTCTGAGATCGACACCACCTATCAAACAACTGCCCCTTCTCCCTTGCAAACTCCACATAAGTGTGCTTATCCTGCTTAGCATAGCATCGGAACTTCTGCCGGTATGCCTCAGGTACCAGTTCGTATGTACGCAAGATTGCAGCCCGGACTAAATCATAATTAGCACTGTCATCAAACGATAAAGAGGAATATGCCTCTTGGGCCTTACCAGTCAGGACACATTGCAGCAGCAAAGTCCAAATGTCCCTGGGCCAATTTAAAGAGGTGGCCACCCTCTCAAAATGAGAAAAGTACTTCTCTACTTCCTTTTCTGAAAACGGAGGGACCATGCGAATATGCTTACCTACCTCAAATGCAACAGGAGAGGTAGTCTTATTACTTGCAACATCTAATCTTTTTATTTCCAATTCTGCTCTTTTTGCCGCTAATTCCAACCTTTTTATTTCCAACTGCAATTTCAATAAAACCTCAGACTCTATGAGTCGCGAGGGAGACTCATGCGTCTCACTCAGACTGGGCGACTCATCTGTAACTTTAAACACCCTCATGTCAGTCAAAATTGCCTTCAAGGTGTTAACAACGTTGGCCCTAAGTCGCTTATCACTACTAGTAATCTCAATTTGGTAGTGTTCTGCAATTTTAAACAACTGATCTTTGGTAAACTCATCTAGCAAGTCCTCAGAGGGATCATCAAAAAACATCTGAAGGTCAACTGTAGCCATCTTGAGATAATACAGACTAAATGCAGTCACGAATTAGAACACAATTAGAACCACCTACCTAAGAAAATACAAGGCAAAAGAGAAGATTGGATCAATAGTGCACCAGCACCACAAATAGCAGTAATACAGTGTAGTAAACACTAACTGTCAATACCATAGGTTACACAAAAGGCTATAGGAAGGTAAAACAAGTACCATTAACCTAATCACTACACTTTGTGCAGTATCACAGCCCTGGTAAACTGCTTGACAGTACAATAATGAACCATAACAGTATCACCATAAGTAACCATTTACAGTGATGCACAAAATTACACTAATGTTACGTGACTAGTGCTACCAAAACGAACATTAGCCTACTAAGACACAATGGTAGCAACAAAACCATCCCATATAACACGGGAATGATTTACGAAAGTAGCACATAGAATTACTTTACTTTCACTCTCTCAGAAAGCACACAGAAGTAATTCTACCACAGCTCACAGCCACCACGGCTTGAAAGCACACGCGTCACAATTCAGGAAGCAAGTTGAAATGTGGACGCGCCAAATTTGCTACACTCAAAAGCACCATCAAACAAATAGCCATGAACATAAAAATGGAAATGACTCTAAAGAACGGGCAAAAACACAGCTACCGATTGTATTACCGAAAAGCACAAACAAACTGCAAATGTAAAAATGTAGCGAATTTCCACACTTACCTAAAGACAACCGCACGCTCTCTCATCATAGCGTCCTCCGCCTCAACAAAATCACAAGTGATACTGATCACCCTAATTACAACGATAAGCGGAGTTACTGCGCGTTAATTCGACTGGTGTGTGCGTAGGTTGCCAAGGCTAACCCCCAGGTCCTAACTACCTAATAAACAAAAATCTAACTAACAAACCTAATCTAGTCTTCAGTGCCTTTACCGGACTCGAGGCGGCTTTTAAACGCAAAACCCGTGAACGCTAAAGAAGACCAATTGAATAGCCAACCACAGCGAACCGGAGCGTACCCCCATCCAGGATTAACACCAAAAATAAAAAAGGCAAAATAACTTAATGACAATCCCACAGGGCTTGCCCGACGACTACAATTATCTGAGGGAGTCACGGCAAACCACGCACGGTAAACCAAAACTACGCACAATAAGAAAGAAAGAAAGCATGAAAGCTGGCAACAGCTATGGCTCAAAAACACAAAAGAAAATATCTAGGGGCATTTTATCCCAAATCTCCCAAACATTATCGTCTAACTCCCACACCTTACACTGTACAGGCCCACACTGTTACTTCCATTGAAATAGGACGCACGGTTTCTGAAACAATCGCCATTAAGGACAGAGAACGCTGTCTAAAACTCGCATTCGCTGCCATGTTAAGTCAACAAAATTTTTTTTAAATTGGAGGCGATTTATATTTTATCACAGCTCCTTCATTTTAAATCATACCGACACCATTCAAACTTTAAACGGGAGAGGACTACCTCTATTAAGACGCCTTTTTTACAGAATGTTTATACATGCTTTACTTTTCAAAACAGAGCCGTTTCTATTTTCAAATCGGCTTGATCACAGTTTCAGACAAACCGTTGCTAGGCAACGGCTTAACTTCATATAAAAAAATGTCTAACCGATTCGTTCCGACATGTTTTACACAACTTTCTGGACCGATTTGAACGGGGAAAAGGGCCTAGTTATTGAGGCGGGGATCACAGCGAATACCTAGCGAAGTTTTACACTGGTTAAACCGCTAGATTTACCGCTACGTTACAAAATGTCACAGCAATGGAATCGTGACCATTGAAAAGAATGGATAGCCAGTTACTATGATTCCGACATGTTTTACACAACTTTCTGGACCGATTTGAACGGGGAAAAAGGCCTAGTTATTGAGGCGGGTATCACAGCGAATACATAGCGAAGTTTTACACTGGTTAAACCGCTAGATTTACCGCTACGTTAAAAAAGGTCACAGCAATGCTAGCGCGACCATTGTTTTCAATGAGTAGCATCCTAGCATGTTTACGACTTCATTTACACAACTTTCTCGACTGATTTGAACGGGAAAGATGGCCTGGTTATTGAGGCGGGGTATCAAAGCGAATACCTAGCGAAGTCTTACACTCATTAAACCGTTAGATTTTCCGCTGCATTAAAATCATTTTTCCAACTTGTTTTAAAAACACAAGTTTTTAAAACCAAACAAACAGAATTTTTAACAAACCACACCACACACTCAAACACACACACTCACACGCACGCACACACTCACACACACTCTCTCAAACGCGTGCACACACATACACGAGTATCAAGGTCCAGATCTGCCGCACCTTTGCTCTTGCAATGTATGTCCAGATAAACCCAGCACTATGCATATGTGGAACACTGGAAATAAAACTTTTTTTATTTTGACCATATGTGTTGGTGTTACTGATCCATTTTTTGTTGCCAGTTCTGCTTATTTGATCTATTCCAGTACAAAACACTGCGATGGATTGGTCTAAATGTGACTAATACCAAGAAGATGGATGGCTGTCTGCTTCAGTGATAACTGTTTGCAATCTGAGTTTGTCACAAAACAAAAGTACAGTTTTATTTTAGGTATTGTTAGTATGCTAATGAAACATTACTTGAAAGTGATGAAGTGTGTGACGCTGTGTGTGAAAATAAATCTTCAAAGCATTTTCATCTTACTCCCACACCTTCCACTGAACATACGCGTATACTGAATATAGGAGTATGTTATAGACCTCCAGCTTCAGATAGTAACATAAATAGTACGCTCTTTGATAACATAAAACAAATCTGTGCTGAAGGAGAGACGATAATAATGGGCGACTTCAATTACCCCTCTATCAATTGGGAGATAGTGACAGGTCAGGGCAAATGTGAAGAGGAGTTCATAGATATGGTCAATGACTGCTTTTTGGTACAGTCTGTTACTCAGCCTACGAGAGGGAAATCAATACTGGATCTGGTTTTGTGTAACAATCCTGATAGAATTTGCAGCACAGAGGTAGGAGAACCAATAGGAGCAAGTGACCACAGTGCAGTTATTTTTGATATTTTTTGGCAAGTTAAGACAGCCTCCTCTAACTCTCGAATTTTTAATTTTAGACAAGCTGACTTTAATCAAATGAGAGAGAATTTAAGTAATATAGATTGGGTAAAACTTCTAGATTGCAGAACTGTGAATGAAAAATGGACTATATTTAAAAGGGTTATTGTAGATGTACAGTGTAAATTCATCCCCAAAGTAAGGAAAAATAGGATGAAAAAACAGTCTCCACAGTGGATGACTAAATCTTTACGGGTGATTTTGAGGCAAAAGAAACGACTGTATAGAGTATATAAAAGGATAACTCAGAGAGAAACAAGTTAGATTATTGTAATATGCGGGCTAAGGCTAAAAAGGAAATAAGATCAGCTAAAGGCGGTTTGAAATTAAAATTTCCCAAGATGCAAAAAGTAACCCTAAGAAGTTTTTTCAATATTGTAGTAGAAAAAGGAAAGTTAAGGATGAGGTTAAGTGCATTAAGAATAAGGAAGGAACTTTGGTTTATAATAATAAGGACATTGCAAACACACTAAACAGTTACTTTGTGGAGAGCTTTACTAGAGAAGAGGTTATAAATATGCCTCAATGTATAGACAAGGTACGGAATGTTTTGGAGGACTTTGAGATAAGGGATGTAGAAGTACTACAAAAACTACAAAAACTTAAGACAAATAAGGCAGCAGGCCCGGATGGCATATATCCCAGAGTACTCAAAGAACTTGGGGAAATTATATATGAACCATTGACAGATATTTTCAGTCAATCCATAATCACTGGAGAAATACCAGATGACTGGAAACAGGGTAGTATAATTCCAATATATAAGAAGGGGGACCGTACTGACCCAGGGAACTATAGGCCTGTCAGTTTAACTTGCATCGCATGTAAAATGCTGGAATGTATTATTAGGGATAAGTTGGAATCATTCTTGAAAAATAATAGTATTTTAAGGGAGAGCCAGCATGGATTTCTCAAGGGGAGGTCATGCCTAACAAACCTCCTGGACTTTTTCGAAGAGGCTACAAAGTGTGTTGACCTGAACCAGGCTTATGATGTTATATATTTGGGCCCATTGACAATGCATGGGAAATTGGGAAAAAGGGCCAAATTAGAAGTACTGTCTTTGTACTCTCTGGCCTTTTGGGCCCTTTATTCAAAAACCGTGAGGCCTATTTCAATGGAATTTACATTGGATGAGAGAGGACAAAAATGCCTACATTTTGGTGCATAAATGGGCCTGTACAATGGAAGGGTGTGGGAGTTACATAATAATGTTTGGAAGATTTATGTATTAAAAAATGTCAGATTCCACTTTACATTGAAGTCAATGGACACAGCTAGAGTGGGTGACGTCACAATGGCCTCTAGCTTGACCAGGTAGCAGATGTTATCCTCAATCTCCCAAACATTATCGTCTAACTCCCACACCTTACACTCTACATGCACAATTTATACACCAAAACGTAGGCATTTTTGTCCGGTTTCTGAGAAAATCGCCAAAAAGGACAGAGACTGCTGTCTAAAACTCCCATTCAATCCCATGTTAGGTCAAAAAAATATATTACAAAAATAAGACAGGGCTATTTATATTTGATCACAGCTCTTTCATTTTACATCATACCGACACCATTCAAACTTTAAACGGGAGAGGACTACCTCTATTAAGACGCCTTTTTTACAGAATGTTTATACATGCTGTACTTTGGAAACCAGAGCAGTTTCTGTTTTGAAATCGGCTTGATCACAGTTTCAGAAGAACCGTTGCTAGGCAACGGCTTAACTTAAAATGAAAAAATGTCAAACCGCTTCGTTTCGACATGTTTTTGAACGGGGAAAAGGCCTAGTTATTGAGGCGGGTATCACAGCGAATACATTGCGAAGTTAGACACTGGTTTAACCGCTAGATTTACCGCTACGTTACAAAATGTCACCGCAATGCTAGCGCGACCATTGTTTTCAATGGGTAGCATCCTAGCATGTTTTCCGAGTTCATTTACACAACTTTCTCGACCGATTTGAACGGGGAAAAAGGCCTAGTTATTGAGGCGGGTATCACAGCGAATACATAGCGAAGTTTTACACTGGTTAAACCACTAGATTTACCTCTACATTAAAATCTTTTTTCCAACTTGAAAAAAAAAAAAAACGTGACTTTTTGGAACATCTGAACACTGTCTCTAACACACTGAGCCAACCTTACCAAACCACACCACACCACACACACACACACACACGCACTCTCTCCACACTCTCACACACACACACTCACAACACGCACACGCACTCTCTCACACGCGTGCACACAAATGTATCTCTCTACTCCAAATGTATCGCGTTCACTCGTCATGTCCGGTGTTGAGGAGTGAGCGTCAGGAGTGCTGAGCTCCAGCAAACTTTTAACAAACTTTTGATCAAATGATCTGATCTAGTAAAATCCAGCACCAGATTAAAGTCAAAGCTATTTTGAAATAAAAGCTAGGATGCCGCCGAGAAAGAAGTCACCGAAACAGAAGTCCGGGACACGAGACAATCAAACAGACTCACCAACGCGCACGGGAACAATGGCTGAGGAAGACGCGGAAGATTTGAAACTGCTTGAAATGTCAACTCTGATCCGCTCTATAATAAGAGAGGAATTGGATGCTACTATGGACAAATTACTCCCTCAACTGAACTCTCTGAAAACAGAGGTAAAGGATTGCAACAATAACCTTACAGGAGTTGAGCAGGCGCTTTCTAGCATGGAGGATCGGATTACTTCACTAGAGAAATCCAACGAGCTGCTCCAAAAAGACAATAAGGAATTAAGGGAGAAAGCCGAGCGATTAGAAACCCATAGCCGAAAATTCAATCTGCGGGTATTTGGCCTTACAAAAGAAATCGAAAAAGGCAATCCAACTGAGTTTATGAACACTTTATTTAAAAGATATTTAAAGACAAAAATCTCCCATGTGAACCTGACGTGGAAATTGCGCACAGAGTCGGGTCAGTAAATAAATCAGGTGACAGAGCAATGATTGTCAGAATGCAAAGATATGCGGCCAAGGAAGCTATAGTGAAAATAGCAAAAAGAGAGGGAGTGATGAACTATCGGGGGATGAAAATCAGAGTCTTCCCTGACCTGACAGGGGAAACAGCCAAGAGAAGGGCACAATTCCAAGAGGTTCGGGCTAAGTTGCGCGAAACCGGGACCAGACATGGAATAATACACCCAGCTACACTGATCATCACCCATAACGGAGAGACAAAATATTTCCAGGATCACAAGGCTGCAGAGACCTACTTCAGTAAGGTGATCAAACCAGAGGAAAACGATAAATGACGCGGCCTACTGAAGAAGGGACTGTGCCTTGAGACTGATGCGGATGTCAAGAGAAGAGAAGAATACGGATAAATTACAGATGAGTAGAACTGGAGCTCAGCCACTAAGGCTGGCCAACATGGACAAATGGTGTGACAAGGCAAGTGAAGATTATATGTGTGGTTTTGTGTGTACGTGTGGTCATGTATGTGTACGTGTGGAATGTGTGGTTGTGTGTACGTGTGGTCATGTCATGTGTACATGTGAAATGTGTGCTCATCTATATGTGCTCAATTATGTCGTGTATGAATACATGTTGTATCAGTGGAAGCTCCCATGTGAATCCGTTATTGTCAGAGCAAGATATAATTATAAAACCATATGTCAAAGTACCATAAATTACCTAAAAAGGGATTAAAGATAGCCCATATAAATATTTGTAGCATGCGGAATAAATTAACGGAAATTGCTGAGATATTATATTCAGACAATATACATATCCTAGCAGTATCAGAAACACATCTGGATTCAACATTCGGAGATGCAGGACTAATGGTACAAGGATATAGCATTTTTAGAAGGGATAGGAACGCATTTGGGGCGGGGTTGCCTTCTACATTCAGGATCATATACCTGTGAAGGTGAGGAATGATTTAATGACAACCGAGATTGAGGTAATATGGCTGCAAATACATTTGCCTCATTTAAAGCCAATGCTAATGGGTTGTTGTTATAGACCCCTAATGCGAATAGTGCCCACCTTGATCAAATCTGTGAAATGCTTGATCATGGATGTGAATGTCGTAATGAAATTTATTTTATGGGTGACTTCAACATTGATTGGAATTCTCCGAGTTGTCCATTGAAAAAAAAAGCTTCTGGATGTAGCAGATGTTTGCGGACTGTCGCAGGTCATCAACAAACCAACCAGAATAGTTCTGAAAAGTGATGGTACGAAAATCTCCACATGTATAGATCATATGTTTACCAATGCAGTTGAGCTATGCTCTGAAGCCGTATCTATACCTATAGGCTGTAGTGACCATAACTTAATCGCTATTGTGAGGAAAACCAAAGTGCCTAAACCTGGACCTAAAGTAATCTTTAAAAGATTTTATAAAAGGTTTGATCAAGACAAATTTGTTGAAGATGTAAATAAAGTGTGTTGGTCTAATGTGTTAGAGGAAACAGATCCAAATGAGGCACTTATTAAATTTGATGACCTTCTCATGCCATTGGTTGAAAAACATGCTCCCATGAGGAAGTGTACCGTGAGAAATGTCAGAACTCCATGGTTAGACGAGGAAATAAAGGAGTACATGGTGGAACGCGATCAAGCAAAATTAGCAGCAAATATATCGGGTTTCAAATCAGATTGGCAAGTATATCGCAAATTAAGGAATTTTGTAACAAAGTTAAACAAGAAGAAAAAGAAACTGTATTATGAAAAGAGGATTAATGATATTAAAAACGATGGCAGGAAATTGTGGAACACTCTCAATGATTTGATGGGTAAGAATACAAAACCAACTCCATCTTTCCTAGAAACAAATGGACACTTCCTTACTAAACCAGCAGAGATCGCTAACCACCTTAATAATTATTTTATTGATAAGGTAGGAAATTTAAGGAATAGTATGCCAAAGGTTGATAATGAAAGATCTTATTTTTGATAAAAAATCAAATAATGCGAGGTAAACATTGTAATTTCGATTTTCATAAAGTAGGAATAAATGAGGTAGAAAACATGCTATTAACTTGTAAAAATAAACCACCTGGGATTGACAACCTTGACAGTAAACTTCTCAAACTGACTGCTCATTTAATTGCACCTGCTATCTGCCATATTTTCAATCAGAGTTTGAGTGAAAAAGTGTGTCCATAAAAATGGAAAACTGCTAAAATAATTCCATTGCCCCAAAAATGGGAAATTGTCATTTTCAGGGGCAAACAGTCGACCTATAAGTTTATTACCAGTCTTAAGTAAAGTGATGGAAAGAATTGTATGTGACCAAATAAATTGCTATTTCTCAAGGAATAATTTAACCACTGACTGTCAACATGCATATAGAACTGGATACTCAACATCTACTGCCTTGACTCAAATGTCAGATGATTGGTTACGAGAAATAGATGAGAAGAGATTGTGGGCGCTGTCTTACTGGACTTTACAGCAGCATTTGATATTATCGATCATGAAATGTTAATCAAAAAACTTGAGTGTTATGGCTTCTCCAAGTCTGCATTACTATGGATGGGAAGTTATTTATCAAATAGGACACAGGCTGTTTTTTCAATGGAAGCTACTCTGAGGTGCATACAGTAAAATGGGGTGTACCCCAGGAAGCTGTCTTGGGCCATTATTATACACAATATTCACTAATGACCTACCGCTTGTTTTACAAAAGTCTAATATCTGCATGTACGCAGATGATTCAACCATATACACATCAGCAATTACAGTCAATGAGTTAAATTCAGTTCTTAATTCGGATTTACTTTCAGTGGTTGAATGGATAAGTAAAAATAAACTAGTATTAAATGTGGCTAAGACTAATAGCATTTATTTGGTTCAAAGCATGCTCTTAGTGGGAAACCAGTGTTAAATGTCTATGTAAATGATGTCTGTATTGTACCCGTCCAAGAGACCAAGTTACTGGGCGTAGTTCTTGATTGTCAACTAACATGGTCAAAACAGATAAACAAGATCGTTGCTAGGATGGGACATGGAATATCTGTAGTGAGGAGATGTGCACAGTTTTTAACACCCAAAGCCACTAAAGAAGTCATTCAGGCTCTAGTACTGTCCAATCTTGACTACTGCCCAGTGATATGGTCCAATGCTACCATGGATAAGTTAAGGAAACTACAAATGGCCCAAAATAGAGCAGCACGCATATCATTACATTGTAATTACAGAACACATGTGATTAATATGCATAATTGTCTTGATTGGTTATTTGTTAAAAACAGATTATTATATTCATTATTAGTATTTTTTAGAAATATTATAGTCACAAAGAATCCTTTTATTTTGTATCAGAGTTTAACTTTCAGTTCAACTACACATAATTATTTAACCAGACATGCGGAGGGAGGAAATTTTATGCTACCAATTGTGAGAACAAATGCAATCAAAAGAACGGTGTTATACCGAGCCATGTTTGAATGGAATTCACTACCCAGCTACATTGCACAGGAAAATAGTAAAACTCGATTTAAAGTCTTATTAAAAAAATATCTAAAAGTTATGAATTGAAACGTGTTATGTGTGAAGCATGTATGTAATGTTGTTTTAGTTTTGTCTGTTTTGTAATGTTGCTAGTTTTGGCTTGTCTCTTGTTTTATTCTTATGTTGTAATATTGTATATGTTTGTTTCAGTTTTGTCTGTATGAGTTCAATGTGATGTTTGTCATGTGCAATGTTGGAATGTCATGTTGCCTTGTCACTTGAAGCTGTTTGACGACCCCAGGAAGAATAGCTACTGTAGTTGCAGTAGCTAATGGGGATCGAAATAAACTAAACTAAACTAAACTCCTTTTAACAAGCCACACCACACACTCAAACACACACACTCACACGCACACACTCACACACACACACACTCTCTCACACGCGTGCACACACACACGCACTCTCTCATACGCGTGCACACTCACACACTCTCTCACACACACTCTTTCTAACACACTGAACACTGTCTCTAACACACTGAGCCAACCTTACCAAACCACACCACACACACACACACACACACACTCTCTCTCCACACTCTCACACACACACAACGCACACACGCACTCTCCACACTCACACACACACACACACACTCACAACACGCACATGCACTCTCTCTCTCACGTGCACACTCACACTCACACACTCTCTCACACACACACGCATCTCTCTACTCCGCTCCTACACATCTGTGTGTGTGTGTGTGTGTGTGTGTGTGCGTTATTGCTTGTGTGTGGGGAGAAGGCACCCTCAAAATTTCTGTGGAATTTTTTCTAGTTAGGGTGCCTTTTGCATAGCAAAAGGCACTCTATTGTTCTCCGCCGCCATACATATTATCTTTCTTTTTATTTTTCTTCCGTACAAAACTTCGGTTCGCTACTAGTCTCGCAGCGTTGCCAGCACAGACGCACAAAATACATCAAAACGTGCGGCTCGGGCGGGAATCGTGTGCTATTACTTTTCTTAGCGATCGCGATCTTTGGGCCCATTGACAATGCATGGGAAATTGTGAAAAAGTGCAAAATTAGGAGTACTCTCTTTGTACTCTCTGGCCTTTTGGGCCCTTTATTAAAAAACCGTGAGCCTACATTTTGGTGCATAAATTGGGCTGTACAATGGAAGGGTGTGGGAGTTACATGATAATGTTTGGAAGATTTATTTATTAAAAAATGTCAGATTCCACTTTACATTGAAGTCAATGGACACAGCTAGAGTGGGTGACGTCACAATGGCCTCTAGGTTGACCAGGTAGCAGATGTTATCCTCAATCTCCCAAATATTATCGTCTAACTCCCACACCTTACACTCTGCATGCACAATTTATACAGCAAAACGTAGGCATTTTCTGAGAAAATCGCCAAAAAGGACAGAGACTGCTGTCTAAAACTCCCATTCAATCCCATGTTAGGTCAAAAAAATATATTACAAAAATAAGACTGGGCGATTTATATTTGATCACAGCTCATTCATTTTAAATCACACCGACACCATTCAAACTTTAAACGGGAGAGGACTACCTCTATTAAGACGCCTTTTTTACAGAATGTTTATACATGCTGTACTTTGGAAACCAGAGCCGTTTATGTTTTCAAATCGGCTTGATATGCATTGCAGAAGAACCGGTTGCTAAGCAACGGCTTAACTTTACAGAAAAAAGTCAAACCGCTTCGTTCCGACATGTTTTACACAACTTTCTGGACCGATTTGAACGGGGAAAAAAGCCTAGTTATTGAGGCGGATATCACAGCGAATACATTGCCAAGTTTTACACTGATTTAACCGCTAGATTTATCGCTACGTTACAAAATGTCACCGCAATGCTAGCGCGACCATTCCCAGCAAACAAAGAACGTTTCCGTAACGTTAGCTCAAGGTTCTCTTTTGGTTTATTTTTCGTGAACCTTCCCAGACCGTTCCGGGAACGTTACATTATGGTTTGCAATTAACCAAAACCATAACAGAACGTTCAAATAACCACTTAAAATAACGTTAACTTTAAGGAATATTTGAACTAAAATGGAACGTTCTCCTAAGGTTCTCCTTAGGTTGTCTGTATTGGAACCTTCCCAGGACGTTCTGGGAATGTTATAATATTGTTTGCAATGAATCAAAACCAAAAATCAGCAATGAGAGCTGAAGACTTTTGTTAAGTTCACAAATTAGATGACCAACATTGTAAATAAAGCTTATGAGTAAGGGGGCGTCCCAATCCGTCATGGCCATTATATTATAATATAATATATACGAATATATACAATATATATATTTATATAACCCTATAAGGGTACTCCTTAGAAGAAAAAAGTTAACGTAGAGCCCTGGTATGCTATGATGAATTACCTTTATGTCACTAGCAATGGTCAATAATGTTATCAAAAAAGATACAGAAAACAGCACAATTTATTTCAACAATTTATTTTTACAAAATCCAATGAGGGTCAGTAACTTGTTTTACAAATCAATAGATACATACAGGGCTAGATTTTAGTCTGTTTTGTCGGAGTTCGGATCGGGTCTCAGCCAGGGCCAGATGGACTGAGTGATCCGACGCCGTATTTAATACTTCTTAAAACAACACATTTCGAGTCAGATGTAATCGGGTTTTATTGTATGCAATGCGAAATCACCTACAAGGAAACCAGGCTGTTCGCGAAGCAGCGCTCTGGCCTCCTTTCCGTGCATCCACCTTTTAACTTCTCATAACTCCTCCTGCCTGGGAGCTTGACGTCATAACCACACCCCTTGGACTCAGTTCCTTCCCACAATCTCACAACACGTTCTCTGCACCCCAATTGGTTCCCTTCTGTTCTTATCCATTAACGTTCTTATGGTTCCGTCACTAATCAGGCAATCAGGAGAAGTGTGAGGAATGTGAAGATTCTAGCCAGCTCTCTCCCCCCCCCCTTGTGACCCCTGCTTTCTCTGAGTTTATTGCTGTGATAATGGACCCTTCAGCGTGATAATCTAAGTCCCACCTGTAGGCCATCTTTATGGCTTTATGGTTATCTGTGGCTGGCCCCAGCTAGCAGCCCGTGCAGGAATTTGGCCAGCTGCAGGCACCCTAAACCCCCAACCCAACTCTACCAACTGAGCCACAGAGGTCCACACAAAATAGGCTTACATTCATATTACAAAAAATCTCCCACATTTTCCTTGGAAGAATTGAAACTCCACCTATTCAATGCTAATTAGAGCCATTCACACAGTCGAGCCCTTTCCCCCTAGACCAAACCAACAGTACTTACATTGCGCGCCAGTTTTAAAATTCTCTCTCTACTACAATCTATCGCAATGGCTGCACCGGGAAGGCGGCTCTCTTACAACACCACGGATTCATGATCGACTAGTTTCATCTAGTCCCGCCGACACAGAGAAGAGATTGTTGCATGCTATGACTGGCCTGTCTCACCAGGTGAAAGAGTCTTTGGAAGACATGAGTGTACAAGTGAGTAGAGGATTTGAGTCGATGGAGAATAGAATAGGAATTTTGGAGAAAACGGTGTCAGCTTTGGTAGCCCATAACGGTAACATTACACCCGTGGAGGAGATGAAGAGGAAAAGACGGGCGCAGAATCCCAAAATTGCGGTAAGAGAATGTTTGCAGTGATTAAATGTGCCTATAAACTGTTTAATTTGATATTTGTAGTGGGATTAGCCAACTAAGCTAGCTTCCAGCTGCTATTGTTGTACCAGCTTCAGTAAACTGTCTAGCTAGCTTCGACGGCGATTATCCGCGAATTTAGTTGATTTTCAATGTACCAACACTCAAATAAGTATATCTTTTATTTATAGATTTCGATGTATGACACTTAATTTGAGAGCGTGATTAAATACGCCTACAAACTGCATGAAAAAGATGATTTCTTTACTACTTTCTTTGTCTCCACTAGTAAATTGGAGAGATTCATTAAGTGACTTTAAATCTTGTATTTCATAGAAAGCAGCGCGTCGTCTCCACAACTCTGAGGGAAATAGCAGGCGCTACGAACCAGAGCAAGGGTAAGATACAAAATAAAAAGACTACATGCATTCTGCTGTATAAATGTAAATAGGTTCTCTAATATATTTATATTTTGTTTTCAGAGACTGAGCTCGCCTCGCAATGAGGCAGTCACTTCTTATTTGGTGGAAGCTCTAGCAGCAAGCCCGGATTTGCATAGTGTGGATAATGATGCCATTATGTGTAAGTATTTTACTGTTTGCTGTACTGTGCAGATTTTTTCGTTTTTTACTTTTAAAAGTACTTTTAGTGTGGCTATTTCCATTGTTTATGCATAGACTACCATACTCATTCAATTGTTTTCCAGCGGCCTGTAAGACCTACTATGAGACCGCACGCAGGAACTTCCGGTTCAGCCAACCGGACCTTGCAGTTCAGGCAGAAGCCGTGAAGAATGCAGCCCGCAGTCGACAGAGAAGAAAGGGTAAGATTTACTAGACAGTAGTACAAATATGAATACACTATAGAAGATATAACCAGTATAGACAGTGGTATAAATAATGAATAATATTGTTGGTCAATGTGACATTAATTTTCTGTTACATTAGTAGATGTCTTGTGTCAACACGCAGTGCATTGAGCAGTACTGATTGTCTATACTGATTGTGTTTACAGCTGCTGGAAGCGAGGCAGAGTGTACTAGTTCCAGGTGACATGGATTTCTGGAAGGGCGTCACTATTGACCTGATGTCCGATGAGGAGGACTGCATCCAAGAGGGGGTGTCTGGGTGGATTGTGCGGCCTCCATTCTTTCGCAGCGAGGAGCTCTCCAACCTGTGTGCCAGACTGCAGGACTGCCTGGATTCTAATCCAAAGTACACGGCAACACATCGACGGCGTCTGCCCGTTGTTGGAGCACATCCAGACAGAATGCCACCAACTGCATATCCATCAGAGGCGGCAGAAAGACATTTCAATCCCCTTCTGATGCCCCAGGCCCCTGCCCGTCATCGACTGTAATACTGTGCCTTTTTATACTCTGTATACTATGTATATCTGTATACTGTATACTTTGACTTGATTTGTCTTTGTTTTTTTATACTCTGTATATTGTGTACCTACCTGGTTGTGCCTTTAAAAAAATAAAGTCCCTTTCCAGAGCTCTTGTGTTTTACCTAATTTTAGCATTCATTACAACTGGGATGCAATTGTAACTTTAAGATAATGTTCCTTGCAAACCTGAATGCAACCTACACAGAACGTTCCAAGAACGTAAAGAAAACTATACATTTTAACCTAAGCAGAACTATAAAACGTTCTGGGAACGTTTAGGAGACGTCGCAATTGCTGTAACTTTAGGATAACGTTCCCAGAATGTTCCTTGCAAACCTGAATGCAACCTACACAGAACGTTCCAAGAACGTAAAGAAAACTTTCCATCAGAACCTAGGGAGAACTATAAAACGTTCTGGGAACGTTTAGGAGACGTCGCAATTGCTGTAACTTTAGGATAACGTTCCCAGAATGTTCCTTGCAAACCTGAATGCAACCTACACAGAACGTTCCAAGAACGTAAAGAAAACTTTCCATCAGAACCTAGGGAGAACTATAAAACGTTCTGGGAACGTTTAGGAGAGACGCTGCAATTGCTGTAACTTTAGGACAACGTTCCCAGAACGTTCCTTGCAAACCTGAATGCAACCTACACAGAACGTTCATAGAACGAAAAGAAAACTTTCCATCAGAACCTAGGGAGAACCAAAATGTAACGTTTTGCTAACCTTTACATAACCAAAAATAACGTTCCCAGAACGTTCTGGGAACCACATTAAGTGATTCCTCGGAGAAGAGGCGAGACCGCGAGGAGCAGCTGTCGGGCGCCCGGAGGGATGGGACAGTCAGTTTGTCAGAGGAGGCGGAACGGAGGGGTCTGGCTGGGTGTAGGGAGTGATGAGTGACTGGAGGTATGGGGGAGCAGTTCCTCTAGCCGCTTGAAAAGCCAGCACCAGGGATTTGAATCTGATGCGTGCTGCAATGGGGAGCCAGTGCAGAGAGGAGAGTACTGCACTGTGCACTACTGCTACACAACCTCCTCGGGGTGTTTTAACATCAATGACAACCTTCTTCTTCCCAGTGTTACAGGCATGGTACGCAGCTGCCTACAACGATGTCTATCGCTGTATTACTGCCCTGATTTTCAAGGCAATTTTCAAGACGATGTAAAATAATTGTATAGTCCACAGTATCAAATGCTGCACTTAGGTCTAATAAGACAAGGACAGAGAAATTATTACAGTCTATACTGAGTCTCAGGTCATTTACCACCCTAACTAAAGCAGTCTCTGTGCTGTGGTTTGCACGGAAACCTGACTGAAAATTTTCAAGAATAACATTACTGCAAAGAAGGTCATTTAGTTGTTTAAAAACACTTTTTCAAGAATTTTACTTAGGAAAGGAAGGTTTGAAATAGGTCTAAAGTTGCTGAGAACTGAGGAATCAAAGTTATTTTTCTTTAAGAGAGGGCAGTCTCTTTAATGCAGTTGGGAAGTTTCTAGTTTGTAAAGTTTACAGTGGCTAGCACATCATCTGACAGACAGTTAAATCGTTTTTTTTTTTTTTTAAACCTGGTGGGAATAGGATCAAGAGAGCATGTAGAGGGTTTTAATTGCAGTACAACCGTACTATATATAGGCTAATAATAATAATGATAATAATAATAATAACCCCTCATTTATATAGCACTTTTCATCGCAAAGCGGTCTCAAAGTGCTTAACAGAAAATAAAAAGAAAATTAAAAACTGGAAACAAAGCAAAACTAAAATGTATACAAATTAATATAATTTTTTAAACTGTGTATGTGTATGTATGTGTGTGCGTGCGCATATGCACGCCAGACTCAGCCATAAAACTTAATGAATAAGTATGTTTTGAGTCTGGATTTAAAAACATTAATGGAATCAGCCTCCCTAATAGAGATGGGGAGGCTATTCCATAGAAAAGGAGCTCTAAAATAAAAAGCCCTACCTCCAACCGTTTTTTTGGCCACGGGCGGGACAACTAATAACCCCGCATCCTGCGACCGGAGGGCACGCGCCGGAATATATGGCCGAAGCGCATCGGACAAATACCCCGGCGCCAGTCCATGTAGGGCTTTAAAAGTTACAAATACAATTTTAAGATCAATTCTAGCCTCAATAGGAAGCCAATGCAGAGTAAATAAAATAGAGGTAATGTGCTCGGTGCGTCTCGTTCTAGTGAGGATTCTGGCTGCCTTATTTTGAACGAGCTGGAGGCTCTTTAAAATGTTTTTTGGGCAACCAGAATAGACAGAGTTGCAATAGTCCAACCTTGATGAAACAAAGGCGTGAATCAATTTTTCAGCATCTTGTTGTTTAATAAATTGTTGACCTTTTGCTATATTTTTAAGATGGAAAAATGATGTTTTCCATCTTAACCATCTTAATGGTTCCATCTTAATGGTATCTCTACATTAACCATGGAAAAGGAGTTAATGATACTCTCACATGGTGAACTAGGACAGTCCAACACTGAGTTTGCTTTTGTTTGTGTGATATTCCTTCTAATAATGTTTATCTTTCCTTGAAAGTATGTTGATCAAGTTAGAAAAATAAGACTGTCTTGCATCCTTTATAGCCCGATTGTAGCTAGCAAGATGTTCTTTAAGAATTTCATAATGAACCTGTAGCTTTGTCTTTCTCCATTTTCGTTCAGCTTTACGGCAATTTCTTTTCAGCTGACTTACTTCTCCATTTCTCCATGGAGCCTTCTTTTTGGAGGAGGCCTTTTTCATTTTGATTGGAGAAACAATATCAAGGGTTGTTTTAAGTTTGCTATTAAAACTGTTAACCAAATTGTCACAGGAGAAAGGCAAGACTAGCATAGGCATATCATTTACACAGTTTACAAACTTATCAGCTACTTCAGAATTAAAATAGCGCTTCCTAAAAAAATGCACAGAAATGGTCAGACATAGCAACATCAATAATAGAGGATACAGTGGTGCTTAGACCTCTAGAGGCAATCAAATCCAAAGTGTGGCCATGTCTATGCGTTGGCCTGGTAACGTGCTGGGTAAAATCAAAAGACTGTAGCAGATTGATGAAGTCCATAGCCTTGGAGTCTGAACCATTGTCCACATGTACATTGAAATCTCCAGTCATAAGGACTCTGTCATAATCAGTTGATAAAATGGATAAAAGCTCTGCAAATTCATTAAGAAATACTGCATTCTTTTTAGGTGGTCGGTAAATAGTCATGAAAAGCACAGCAGCATCACATTGCAGTACAAGGGCAAGATATTCAAAGACAGAAAAATCCCCAATATAAATCTGTTTGCATGTTATATTTTATGGATAAATACTTGCTGGTCCACCTCCTCTCCTGCCTTGCCTTACTGTATGAGAGAAGGCATCATTCGGAGAAGAGGCGTCAATAAGTGAGGCTTTACCATCTGCACCTAGCCAAGTTTCTGTTAAAAAAATTAAATCAAGTTTATGCTGTTCAATCAGATCGCTAACCAAAAGGGTTTTATTTGTTAATGATCTTACATTCAGTAACGCAAGTCTCAACTGCTTTGAAACACTCACTGTTATCACAGGGAATCGTTTTAACAGGGGAATTTCCAGCAAGTTACTTCTATTAACACTACGTGGGTTGTGCAGACCAGCAGAATATGCACTCTGACTACAGCGGTCAGAAATAACCGTTTGTATCGGAAACGTGTGTAAAAAGGGGCTAAAATCTAAAATAGCGTTTCCTACTGTGGGACAAAGTCAGACTGTGACACATTTCGCTATGTTTCATGACAGCATAAAAGCACCTCTAGGGTTCGGATGCAGTCCATCACGTTTTTAAAAAGTAGGTTGCTCCCAAAATGTGTCCCAATTGTCAATAAAAACAATATGCTGTGTTTTGCATCAGTCTCTTAGCCAGTTGTTTAGAGAAAGCAGGCAGCTAAACATTTCACGCCTAAAGCGAGGCATTGGACCAGACATGACAACATTCTTTTCGCTTGTTTGGAGGGTGTCAACAGTGGCTAACGTTACCTAACAAAACCAGACCAGAAAACAGATTATAATCGCTCTTTCAATTTTGGATTCCAGCGGTAAATTATGTTTCAACTGCAGAGAAAAAAAACAGTCAACTTCACCAGATGCACTTGTGTCCTCTCTTGCCGTAGGCCACTGACCCTCCAACAGTACATAGACATGACAGAGAAACAAACAAATAAGAACAAGATTTAAGTTAGGGCATATAGTGGGTTAGCTCAGGGTGATTTTTGCTACAGGGTGCAGTGTTTTGTTCATTGTATACAGCATTGCATAGTGGGCTGCCTCTTTTTACATACAATTTAGAACAGCCAGGGGGTGACCACCTTGTCACGGTATAACTGTCCATCAACATATAGTTTTCTGATTGGAAACAGTTTTTTTTTTCATCTTGAATCTCCCGCGGAAACTGGTCATTGATACCATAG
>JAINUG010001192.1:0-28926 GCA_029706075.1 Aldrovandia affinis
ATAAATGTGTGTATACTTATGTTTATTTGACATGTTAATCTTATTTTGACTCATACCACAGACTTGCAAAAATCAGGCCAAGTGCATGCCAACAATAAGATGAATTGCTTATTTTATTCCTGGGCCTGGCAGCCTGTCATTCTTATCTTGAAATGTCCCTGCACACAAAAGTAGCGGCAGTGCCATTGACTCAATAAGAATAAAGCCTCTGTGTGCTTTGTTCATTATTATGCTCGTAGCACACTTTGAAAATCCATTTCTTTTGTTTTTATTGTTTCAGGTCTTTGTGATGGTGTGGTATTTATATGCGTAGTTACACCTTCCCACATTCATCATACTTTGCATTACCATATCTATATTGAAACCAACAATCTATGCAGTAATCTTTGGGTCTGAATCAGAGGTGCCTGAAGATGAATGGAATAGGGGCTGCTGGGTGGCTCATCCTGTTCTAGTGTGTAGATGGGCATCACAGTTTGGTATCGAAACTGGTCCATGCCAGTACCGAATGTGGTCAGCAGCCCCAGGGGGCGATTAGCGGTGGGGAGTGATTATGTCGGCCAGGTTTTCCGCAGCTCATCGCTCACCAGTAATGGTCATTGGGGCGCCCATGTTTAAAACTGCACATTAAGTGTTTTCCTCCAAATCATGCCTGCGCAAGCTTAACTTGTAGGCCACGGTGTGAAATGGATGCAGCTAACATCACTTGTTTTGCAGGGGAGCACATGCTTGTCTGCGCTCTACTGGATTGATAGTGGGGGTTGCAGTGAGCGCTGCTTGAGAATACGATTGGGCATTCCAAATTTGGAGAATAGGGCCCTATTATTTCTGTGATATGGAGAATCTATGTTTCTTGAAACAAATGACAATAAAATATAGTAAAATACCATCACTGACTAACTAAACATAAAAAGTCAAAAACAATACATTTCCAAATCCTCCAATATCGCCCTGCCCCTCACATCAAAGGGCGGGGCTGCCAACCAAGTCATGGCCAGGGAACAAAGAAATCAAATGAATCATCACAATATGTGAGCGTTGATTTCTTGTATTTGCCCCCTGCTCATACGTCAGCCGTGTCCATATATTTACCCCATGTTACTCAGAGGAAGGTGTAGGCTGGCAGGCTGGACTATAAGCGAAATAACTGATATGAGTCAGCAGCACACTGCTAGGTTCAGGATTAGGATCCTGCTGTTCATGAAGACAAATGCTAGTCCAGATTCATTTGAAATAAATGTGGCTGAAAATGAAATAATCAGGGGCAAAAATTGACACACGTATTCATGGAATATAGGTCACCAGAACTCCTTATAAGGGCTTCCGAAGTGAAATCAACATGCATGCTGCTCAAAAAACAGTGTGTGGTGCTGGGAATAATAATTCCCCTTGGTTCAAAGTTATTTTTCATTAAAACTCTATTTTTGCTGATGTTCTGTGTTTTTGGAATGCTAGATTCGCCATTAAATCTGATGAATAATAACTGAATTACAGTAAAATAAAGTTATCAGTTTTTGCATATAAGGTTTTAAATCTGACCCCCAGGAATAAGTACTAATGCTATGAGCCAAAACATTTTGAATGCTCTTACCTTGCTCTGACGAGTAAGCATAACTCCATAGCTATGCTCATCAGCGTTGATATGGAGGTGTCTTCGGGGAAATTGAGTCTCTTTGATCAAAAAGCAGGGAATTCTTTCATGGTAATGGTTCTAAATGGAAAATGAAGCAAGTAAATGCTAAATCATCAATAAAAGCATTGCGTAAACTTTCTCTTGAGAAATGGGTCTTACATTTTCTGGATTCTGAGATTAGGAATTGGACGCTTGAGAGCCAGGTGTACTAAAGAAATTTGTAATTAGGAACCATCTACTTGTACTTTTCCATATTTACCCATAGTAACAGAGTTGGATGTTGGACATCAATGGTCCAGATATAACTTTATCGTAGATACTTCAGAAGGGACTGACCCTACACTCTGTACATATCCCGAAGGAAACGCAACTTGCTTAGCACGAGGGCAGTTTTCATCATCTTGGGTTTTGGAGCTGCCTCACCCTGTTTTAGTTTCCCTGTTGCTACACCCCACACACACAGTCCGAAATAAAACAATTGTCTTATCCGCAAGCAATTTTACTGGATCATTTCCTTCTGCTGGGCTAACGCACAAGCATTGTATAAAAATGTTGATCAAGTTATTCTTGGGTAGGGTCTACAGGACGAACTACCTCATTATTATCAAGGGCCTTTATTGTACAGAAGGGATTTACTCATTCTGCACTGAATTCTACATCCTCACACCACTTATTGTTTGAATTTACATTACATTTACATTTGACATTTTAAGCATTTAGCAGACGCTCTTATCCAAAGTGGCTTACAAGATGTGTATAAATACATGGTAGGAACAATCATAGTTTGCGCAAGAGATCAGTGCAGTAATACAGCGATAGACATTGTTGCAGGCAGCTGCATACCATACTTGTAACACTGGGAAGAAAAAGGTTATTAATTTTTATTTTTATTTTATTTAAAAAAAAAAAAATATTATTAAATTGAGTAAGCAGGGATACATGGTGTTGAGCAAGTTAGCTAAGACAATTAGCTAGATGTACAGAATTCAGTGGTAGTGGAGTCTGAATAGGTGGGTTTTGAGTCTCTTACGGAAGATCGCAAGTGATTCCGCGGTCCTGACCGATTGCGGAAGGTTGTTCCACCATCGAGGTGTCAGGACAGGGAAGAGGCGAGACCGCGAGGAGCGGCTGCCAGGCACCTGGAGGGATGGGACAGTCAGTTTGCCAGAGGAGGTGGAGTGGAGGGGTCTGGCTGGGGTGTAGGGAGTGATGAGTGACTGGAGGTATGGGGGAGCAGTAGAATTTAGATAAAGAATACAGTCAAGCTGGAAAGTCTGCACACCCCTTTCACCCTTTCCACTTTCATTGCGTTACAGACTTATTCTACAATAGATTAAGTTCATTTTTTGTCTCAAAATTCTACACAAAATAGCCCATAATGGCAAAGTGAAAACAGGTTTTTAGACATTTGTGCTAATTTATAAAAAATCTAAATGTAAAATATCATATGTACACAAGTGTGCACACCCTTTGATATGACACCCAAAAGTGAGTTGAGGTGCATTTTGTTTCCACTGATACTGCTTGAGATGTTTCTACAACTTGATTCTAGTCCACCTGTGGTAAATTCAATTGATTGGACATGATTTGGAAAGGCACACACCTGTCTATATAAGGTCCAACAGTTGACAGTGCATGTCAGAGTAAAAACCAAGCCATGAAGTCCTAGGAACTCTCCATAGACCTCCGAGATAGAATTGTGTTGAGGCATAGATCTGGGGAAGGGTATAAAAACATTGATAAAGCATTGAAAGCACCCAGGAGAACAGTGGGCTCCATCATTGTGAAATGGAAGAAGTTTGGAACCACCACAACTCTTCTTAGAGCTGGCCGTCCGGCCAAACTCAGTAACCGGGCAAGAAGGGCCTTGGTCAGGGAGGTGACCAAGAACCCAATGGCCACTCTAAGAGAGCTTCAGAGTTCCTCTGCAGTGATGGGAGAACCTGGCAGAAGGACAACCATCTCTGCACCACTCCATCAATCAGGTATTTATTTCAGGATTTCCGTTATCATTAAACATTCTTTCTTCAACTTTACTTTTTTGACACCTGTACGTGGTACACACATAACAGTTCTATGAACAGGTCTATTTTTTAAAAATACAGAATTTCACTTGAAATTTTGTCTTTTCAAATTAAGACTTTTTTCCTCATTGCTTAGTTTAACATGTATGTTCCAGAATTGTGGCAATTTTGATGATTGTAATTTATGACACTTGCCTTATGCTTTTCTTTAAAAAAAAAATATTTATGAAAACTTTACTGTTTCAAAGCAGCATTCTGCTTTTCACTTGTCTTGTATTTATGATAGTATTCTATTTCAAAGCTGTTCTGTACACTTCTTTGGAATGACGTTTCAACATGTCTGTGCCTTTTCTTTATGCAAATTCTTCATTAATTGTGCATTGCTCAACTCCTCAACAACTCTAGGGGCCCTATTTTTGTGCCAGCGCTAAGCGGCGTTATGCCCTAGCGCAGGCGAATTGCCAGTTTCGTCTGTCACAAATTGAATATTTCCCATCTCTGCTGAGTTTGTCAATTTCGTGGTGCGCAATGAAGGCGTTTGTGTGACTATGGGTTGGGCAGCGCAATAGGGGGTGTGACAGTGAAAACAGTCAGCGCTATACAAGTTTGGTGTCAAATAATGAGTTTGCGTTAACGTCCAAATAGACCACCTCTTAGCGCAAATGCTGGCACTCTGTGCAATTTGGTGACTTTATTGATGCGCACACATGACCATAAGGTTATCTGAAATCACATGAGAATGTTTTGTGAATATTGTTAATTTCCCCCCACGTTGAGGCAAATCGTGGGTTCAATCCATGAGTAACTTGCAAGCGTAATCAATTAAGCTAAAAACTATTTCACCACAGCTTGTGGTTATTCAATGCACAGACATGAAAGACTGAAGCCAGCAGGCCATCCATCGCTACGGTTCAGTAAGATACACCTGTTAAATAAATATATGTTTGTATGCACATTGTTTTTCTTATGTGAAAGGGTTTTATTCTTTCCATTTGCACTTCAGAAAAAGGATACATAATTGGACGCCGAAGGCGATACTCTGAGTGATACCCTGGGTTTGGTAGCCGGTGTTGGCCAGACGACTATCAGTTCGGCTGTACATGCAGTTTCTTCCAGTCTTGTCCAACATGCAAATTAGTTTATAACTTTTCCTACACCTGACAGCCAGCAGAGAACTAAACAGGATTTTTATACACAATGTGGATTCCCTGGGGTCTTAGGTGCCATTGACTGCACACATGCAGTTGCGCGCACCATCTGATCATGGTATCATTT
Source organism: Aldrovandia affinis (assembly GCA_029706075.1). Lineage (NCBI taxonomy): Eukaryota > Metazoa > Chordata > Actinopteri > Notacanthiformes > Halosauridae > Aldrovandia > Aldrovandia affinis. The sequence goes on from JAINUG010001192.1 coordinate 4,933, forward strand.
ATGTGAATCGGAAGGGGGTCCACTCCATTAATATCCAGGTGGTTTGTGATGCACACTCACATAGTTGCAGTTGTGAGTTTTTATTTATTTATTGCTTTAATATAAGTATATTAAATTAGAAGAAAAGAAACATAGTTTTTTCAGTTGGAAAGCCTACAAATAAGGAAAAAAAGAGATGGTAAAATAAAACACTTTCTTTTAACAATGTAGGTCTCAAAATATAAACTCAAATCATGAAAATAACAAATGAATGTGCGCCTTGTTTTCCCCCTCTTGTTTTCCTCTCCGCACCTTCTTTTGAGAAGCGCTGCTGGCGCAGCGAGCAAAACTGTCATCCATGTCAGGAAATTGCCAATTTGCTATAGCGTTAGCGCACTAGTATTTAAAGGGATAGAAAATAGGTTCTGATTGGCCATTATGAAATACAACCACGTGTATTTTTTAAAGTTAATCCAACCTCTTTTACAACTGCGCCGGAGGTGCGCTATCAACTTAAATCACGAAATTACCTAAATTGCGTTAGACACGCCCTAAAGCGCCACCGTCTTCGCTTTGCATCTGCGTTACCGACACCATCCTAATTCACCAAAATAGGGCCCTAGATATTTCTCCCTGTGAAATCATTAATTATATAATGCTCCTTTTCTATCTCTAGCTTCTTATTAAGAAACAATAGTCTCATTTTCCCCAGAATATTTCCTGCCTTTCTTGGACGCTTATGGTTTTGTGGTATTTTGTTTATGTTCACACACATTTAATGGCTCTCTTATATCCATTTTATCTCCAGTGTCAATATATGTTCTGTTTTTACAATTTTGCTATATTTTCCATTGAAAGAATTTACAGCTTTATAATGATTTTTCTTACAATGCCTCAAATAAATTTCACCACCATGCCGCTCAGTTCTCCTTGAGAAAACGTAGGTATACATTCCCTACCAACATGCAGTACATGTAAATCTTATGTTCAACTTATCAGGATACATTTATATTGCCTATATGATCCTACATAATCAATGATTCATACCATCATCACAGATAATGCACAAATGTTCTTGCTTTCATATGATTCACGAAAGACAGGCACATTTTTCAAACATGACAGCTTGAAAATAATTGCTGTCAACCTGTATAGATTGTGTTTGAGCAGTGCCTCTCTGTTCTCCTTGACAATCTGCACCTGTTTTATTTTGGGTTGAACTATCACTTTCAATGTTATCTTTGAAACAGCCTTCTGTTTTGTTTTGTTTTGTTTATAAATGTATAAAATGTGTTAGTGGAGTTTGATTATGAATTATATACAAATGTGGTAAGAGGGGGGAAGACTGTCACTTTAATTTGTTTTAATAAAATAGGGAATTTAAGAGAATTGTGATTATCAAAATCCATGAATTATAAACTGGATCAGTGCTTTAAATTGTGGTGTTAAATTAAAGCACTTAACATCACCCTGTCTTCTACCAAATAAACACAAAATTCCAGCTTTCATGTTACATCTCAGTGACTACATGCTTTCATTTTAAGAGCAGGTTTGATGTGCTGCTACAATCATCTAGAGGGTGTTGCAGCAAAGGAGTGACCAGAGGGTGTCAGAATGTTCCAGAAATCATATTGGGACAGTATTTTGGGTGATATGGAAACTGAGCTGTTTACTGTTGCCATTCCATTGGTCCCACTCAGTAACATTTGGGCGTGAACAGGTTCTGTAAATATTTATCCTGCCCTTACTTTATCAAATATTTAAAACGCTACCTCCAAAATAAATATGGATACTGATATAGATATATCTTGATGGTCTTTCTCATGCAAGATTATTTAGGTACCCAGATATGGAGATAATCATTTCAGCCAAAAACAGGAACCTGAGCCATCTGTTCAAGTTTTAAGTCTGGGCTAAATACAAACCAATTCCCCAGCACCAGGGCTGGCTGTACACATTTTGGTGCCCTAGGCGAGATTGGCATTTGGGTGCCCCCCCAACAAACATCAATCAGACATCACCATGGACTGAAGACAAAAATATTTTTTTAATTTTCTTTTTCAAATAAAATCACTTCTCAAACAAATCACTTACCAAAGTCTCATTTAAACAGGGAGGATAAGAGAAAATGGGAAGAAAACTCACTTTTAACACAATTGCCTATTACAAGCAAAAGCAGCTAAACTGTTCTTGACTACGGTTAACACTTTGTTGTACGTCGCTCTGGATAAAAGCGTCTGCCAAATGCCTGTAATGTAATGTAAAAAAGCAGCTGTAGGACAAACAACTTAAATCGATTTTTTATGGATAGCTAGCCACATTATTATCACTCATATAATGTTGTAGCCTACTACTAATTTTGGTAGCCTAATAATACATCTTGAGACTCAAGGCAAGCATGAGGGTTTTGCAACTCTGCCATACAGGTGTAGTAGCCTAGTTTTGGTAATAGCTACAGGTGGGTACTAATAAGCTTCAAGCCAAAACGTGAGGGTAACTCAGCATCAGCATGCATTCATCCTTCAATCTGTATGAGTCTAGCAGTAGCTCTTAGCATCGCATTATCTAGCTAGCATTAGCTTGTTTATTACTTAGCTAGTTAGGTCCCTAGCCTCCTACAATAACACAGAAACATAACAAAACGGCATTTTGATGACATAGCCTACCTCTTAATTTGGCTCTATTTTCCTCCTCCTCCTTCCTCCGGTTTCTCCCCTGCGCACCTGAAGGCTTGTGCCTTTTCAAAGTCATTGTGCAAATATAAAATCTGTCATTGATCTGATATCTATCTTGCTTCGCGCTGATGTTGGCTCTCTGCCTGACTGCATCAGTAGTGCGTGCCTCTCTGACCCCGTCACCTGCGCTTGACCCGACAGGCGACAGCACGTCTCTTGAGTTGCCTGGGATGCGCGCATTTAACCCCCACTTTCAGCAAGCAGCCAGGCATCGTATCCCCCACCTCAGTAACAGCATCTCTGTCAAAGTGCAGGCCAGATGAAACATTGTGTGTGGAACAGAACAGGGGTGCAAAGTGTATTTCTTTTTGTCTATTTGATCATTGAGAGGAAAGGAGAAGGCGCCCACCAGCCACCAGTGATTTTATTTTTTTTGTTTTTTTGTTTGTGAGGGCGACCTGGCGCCCCTAGCCGACATGGCACCCCAGGCAGCTGCCTGTATGGCCTGTGCCTGGAGCCGGCCCTGCCCAGCACTGTGCTGTAGAAAGTGCTGTCATTTGGATGACCTTGGGGTCCTGACTTATAGTGGTAATTAAAAAAGTGTCTCTCTATATCTGACCACCTATCTGACCACCTAACTGGATTTTCAGTTGACATACCTAAAAGCTTGTGGACTGCTCTGCTCTAATTCAATTTGTAAAACGTTTATAAATAGCTCTGGTCCTGAAAGCTGATTGCTCAACCAGGCTTCCTAGCAGTGTCAGTATTAATGATATACAGTGGGGAAAATAAGTATTTAGTCAGCCACCAATTGTGCAAGTTCTCCCACTTAAAAAGATGAGAGAGGCCTGTAATTTTCATCATAGGTATACCTCAACTATGAGAGACAAAATGAGAAAACAATCCAGAAAATCACATTGTCAGATTTTTAAAGAATTTATTTGCAAATTATGGTGGAAAATAAGTATTTGGTCACCTACAAACAAGCAAGATTTCTGGCTCTCACAGACCTGTAACTTCTTCTTTAAGAGGCTCCTCTGTCCTCCACTCGTTACCGGTATTAATGGAACCTGTTTGAACTCGTTATCAGTATAAAAGACACCTGTCCACAACCTCAAACAGTCACACTCCAAACTCCACTATGGCCAAGACCAAAGAGCTGTCAAAGGACACCAGAAACAAAATTGTAGACCTGCACCGGGCTGGGAAGACTGAATCTGCAATAGGTAAGCAGCTTGTTGTGAAGAAATCAACTGTGGGAGCAATTATTAGAAAATGGAAGACATACAAGACCACTGGTAATCTCCCTCGATCTGGGGCTCCACGCAAGATCTCACCCCGTGGGGTCAAAATGATCACAAGAACGGTGAGCAAAAATCCCAGAACCACACGGGGGACCTAGTGAATGACCTGCAGAGAGCTGGGACCAAAGTAACAAAGGCTACCATCAGTAACACACTACGCCGCCAGGGACTCAAATCCTGCAGTGCCAGACGTGTCCCCTGCTTAAGCCAGTACATGTCCAGGCCCGTCTGAGGTTTGCTAGAGAGCATTTGGATGATCCAGAAGAGGATTGGGAGAATGTCATGTGGTCAGATGAAACCAAAATAGAACTTTTTGGTAGAAACTCAACTTCGTGTTTGGAGGAGAAAGAATGCTGAGTTGCATCCAAAGAACACCATACCTACTGTGAAGCATGGGGGTGGAAACATCATGCTTTGGGGCTGTTTTTCCGCAAAGGGACCAGGACGACTGATCCGTGTAAAGGAAAGAATGAATGGGGCCATGTATCGTGGAGATTTTGAGTGAAAACCTCCTTCCATCAGCAAGGGCATTGAAGATGAAACGTGGCTGGGTCTTTCAGCATGACAATGATCCCAAACACACCGCCGGGCAACGAAGGAGTGGCTTCGTAAGAAGCATTTCAAAGGTCCTGGAGTGGCCTAGCCAGTCTCCAGATCTCAACCCCATAGAAAATCTTTGGAGGGAGTTGAAAGTCCGTGTTGCCCAGCGACAGCCCCAAAACATCACTGCTCTAGAGGAGATCTGCATGGAGGAATGGGCCAACATACCAGCAACAGTGTGTGGAAACCTTGTGAAGACTTAAAGAAAACGTTTGACCTCTGTCATTGCCAACAAAGGGTATATAACAAAGTATTGAGATGAACTTTTGTTATTGACCAAATACTTATTTTCCACCATCATTTGCAAATAAATTCTTTAAAAATCAGACAATGTGATTTTCTGGATTTTTTTTTCTCATTTTGTCTCTCATAGTTGATGATGAAAATTACAGGCCTCTCTCATCTTTTTAAGTGGGAGAACTTGCACAATTGGTGGCTGACTAAATACTTATTTTCCCCACTGTAGCTCAGCTAAGTAAAATGTTCATAAATCATTTTAATATCATTGCACCTTCCAAAAATATTGTAAGCAATCAACTGTTATATGGAATCCATCCATCCATCCATCCATCCATCCATCCATTGTCTAAGCCGCTTATTCCTGGTCAGGGTCGCGGGGGGGGGCTGGAGCCTATCCCAGCATGCGTTCCGGGCGAGAGGCAGGAATACACCCTGGACAGGTCGCCAATCCATCGCAGGGCACACACACCATTCACTCACACACTCATACCTACGGGCAATTTAGACTCTCCAATTAGCCTAACGTGCATGTCTTTGGACTGTGGGAAGAAACCGGAGTACCCGGAGGAAACCCACGCGGACACGGGAGAACATGCAAACTCCGCACAGAAAGGCCCCGGCCTGGATTCGAACCCGAGACCTTCTTGCTGTGAGGCGACAGTACTATCCACTGCACCACCGTGCCGCCGTTATATGGAATGGGAAGTAAAATTTGCTGGCTAAAAAAACTGGCTAGTGTATGATGAAATAACTTTTAATGCACATTTTATTCATTGTCATTTTTTATTTTCTGAAGGCACAAGTTTGCTGGCTTCAGATGTTAAAGGCCTCAGTATACTTCAAATGAAATCAAATTTGGCATGTTAACACAGGCTGTTGAACTGCTGTCGAATACGGCGTTGCGACCAAATGTCAGTATGCGACTTGAGGTCTGTTCTTTTAATGACGCTCCCTGCCAGATGGGGGAGCTTGCTAGTCACTAGACTACGGAACCAGAAATATAAATACCAACGAAGCAAACATCGGCAAGGGTCGAATGTGCAACGCAGTCATGCTTGATGTAAAAAATAACCCTATGTTTAACCCTTAAATGCATACCTTGGGTCGTTAGCGACCCAGGTAAAATTACCTCCGCTCTAATTAATTAATTTTTTCAGTTAAGCATTCAACCCCCTGCTATTCCTCAAACTATTTGTTTTTAACAGTTTTCCAGAGTCAAAATGTCAAAAATCGATTTTTATACAGTTTTTTCTAAATAAAATATATAGGGTCGCTAGCGACCCGGGGTATGTAAGAGTGTAATATTTTAATTTAAAAGTAAACAGAAAGCCAGTAATATCATGCTATTACCGGCTTTCTGTTGACTTTTAAGTAAAAATATTTTTAATCAATTAGTTGTGAAGAAATTGGTGGAGCTGTCACGCCAAAATTTGTCCGGGCGCTCAAGAATGTGTCCGGGTGATGTCATCGGAATTTTGGACTGTAGTTGCTATGCCACCATGACGAGCTTGCATTCCTGAGTGATAAAACCCCGAAGAAAAATGTGTCTGGTTGCGAAGAATGTGTCCGGGTGATGTCATCGGAATTCTTAAACATTAAATAATTCTTAAATAATTAAACGTCATTACATTACAGCTAGGTGGCTAGCTACAAATAAGCATTGCTTGCTCAGCTGTTCATCTAGCTAGCTGGCTAGCTACGAACATAATATTATAATTATATAACCAGCTAGCTACGAAGATAATAATAGGCATTGTCTGTTCAGCTGTACAGCGAAGCTAGCTACCTAGCTACGAATATAACATATGGAAGTCATTACATTACAGCTAGGTGGCTAGCTACAAATAAGCATTGCTTGCTCAGCTGTACAACCAGTATACAACTCAGGCATAAATGTTACCACTGACAATTGGTTTACAAGTGCAAAACACGGAGCTGATTTGCTGCCCAAACAAATCACACTGTTGGGATGCGATGGCCCTTGGCCTACAACTGCCTCAAGTTTATTTGCAGCTATAAACAGCTTGCAGAGGAGAACAAAGCGATGGCCCTTGGCCTACAACTGCCTCAACCTTAGTAACTTTAGTTTCTAAATTGGGAAGCACATTCTCATAAACGTTGCGCTTGCCTGCTGAGACCACAGCTGGAGAAATGAAAACAGGTGCCACGTCTTCCAAAAGCAACGCAGGATGTACTGAAAATCTGTGGTTTTGCCAGAGAGAGACCCGCCGAAGAACAAATCTGAAAGTGCCGGTCACATTTGCCCATCCACGCTTGACCGCAAAATGGTGGAACGCTGCGCGCAGGGCGCAGCACCATGTTGCAATGACCATAAGACAGTTAATGTGATTTGTGATTACTGTGCTGAATAATTTGAAGTAAAATTGTGTTTGGTGAGCACCTCATGAAACCTTATGATAGGATACTATAACAGACATAAGAAAGTGTGCTCCAGAAACAAAATGTACATCTCATTGTATGTTGTATATAGCATCAAGTGACTGTGAATTATATTCAATATATCAATATATCTATGTTACATTTATCACAACTGTGCATCAGCAATTGTCATTACAAAGCAGGGTCATTACTAATTAGCAACTAATGTCACACAATTGGTGGTGAACTGAGGCCAAATAGGCAACCTGAAATAACTAATGAGGATTTTTGTAGCAAGCTAACATTAGCTAGCGACAAAAGCGGTGCATTTCCCCAAGAGCAAAGTTGGCAACTGGATACACAGAAAAAATCGCTTGTCAACATGAAATATAGCTAGCTAGAGCTAATGATGTAAGTAGAGGAACAGCTGGACGTGATGATAACAAGATGTAAACAGGAAACAAGCAGGCCCAAATGACAAAAATACAAAACTCAACCAATCACGTGACATTGTTGACCAATTGCAGGTAACAGTGTATTGGGAGGCAATGAACGAGGTTGTGCGAAAGGTTTGTCAAGTTCGCCTGGCCAGCCTGCACACAATGCGGTGATTGAAGCAAAGTGTGGTGCTTTGTTTTGGTCGCAAACCCGCCATCTTGCCTGTGTGAACACGCCAAATTCAATTTTGTTTGAAGTATACTGAGGCCTTAAGACACCCTCATTAGTTAGCAAGCTTACTTGCCTAAATTAAACATTGCTTAGTAACTGAATAACTTTAGCTAGTGGAAGAATACAAAATATCCTTTTAAATGGCCTTGTCTTACCTTTCTGAATTTATAATCATATGTAAAATGCACAGTATTATGCTCTGTAAATCAGTGGTGCTCAATCCTGGTTCTGGGGGACCTCTGTGTATGCTAGTTTCCTTTCCAACCACAGTTGCAACCCCCTAATTGTCTGTAATGTACTGTATAGCAAATGATTCCCTTCGAAATAGGTTACAATTGAGTTTAAGGAAAAATTATGAAAGAGATTAAACACATGTTGTCAACAACCTTAACTGATCAAGAGATTGGCTGTAACAAAAACCAGCTGCAGTGAATGTAATGTAACTGAATTAGTTACAATATTCAAGTTGTATTCTATTATACATTGCTTAGAATTGGCTTTTGAATCTGTCTATATTCACAGCAGATGTATCTATTAAATTGCATGTTAACAAGGTTAACCCAGTAGTGTTTTTAACCATAATGTTATGTAAACCTAAGTGTAAACCATTGAATTGGGGCTGTTAACCTCTAGACACCCAGCCTGTTCACCCCTCACTTTTATTTGTCTGACTTAATCAACTTTTGCAGTGGTTTTCTTTTCCTATGTTTTCTTTTGGTTGGTTCATTTAAAAGTGGTCTACAAGTGGAGTACCACAGTCATATCTATATACATATATACGTATTTGCATATTTTCTATGTATTTTGCCGCAACACCGCTCTGTTTAAGAGAAATGGACATAATCCCAAAAGCCAAATGTTAACGGACAAACATTGTATTTGTCTAAAGCGCGTGTAATCCTTTCAATTAGCACGCACACATTTGTTCCATTCAATTCACACTTTATCCCATTACTCTGTTATATATTTGCAGCTGTCAGAGGAGTCTGGGATTTGGGCTAAATCCTCCATGAAGAGAAATCCAATCTGGTTCATCTCCCTGCAGTGTGTGGTTTTTGGTTCAAAAAAATTCTGGGTCATCTTTTATTCCACTGATAGAATTTTGGACACACAATTTTGGATGTATTTTGGATACACAGTTTAAGCGGGACAATACTGCCCATTCATGTTTCTACATTCACACCAGTTTTTGTAAGCGTGATGCTGACATTGAATGGCGGGAAGGATGTGGAGCCTCGACACAGAAATGAACGTTCGGTTTGCTCACCTGATTTCTCTTGTAGCGCTGTGCCAGAAGGCCAGGCCTGTCAATTCGATGCTGCATTTTATTGGCTTTATTGGATCATTTGTGTGCACTTCATAAGAATCCTGCCTCGCCTCAAAAGGGCACCTCCATTACCCATCCCTTTATCTCTTCTCTTCATACCGGAAAAAGTGGTTTAAGGAGCAGCTTGCGGCTTTGGTCTTAGCGTCCAATGTCCCTATCAAGCTTCCTACTCATTTGTTGTACCAGGATTCTAGCTGATTCCATCTTCAACCTCATTTCCATCGCTAACGAGAGTGCCGTGGCCGTGTTGACGAGACGATTAATGAGAAGCGCCGCGTGCTAAACATCAGCGATGACTGGCGAGGAGGAGCAGGGGCCGCGGTGCCAGGAGGACAGGACGGCGGTGGGGATCTGCAGCTTTGGCTCGGTGTCTCGGCCCAGTCATCTGCAAGGGAGGCGGCTCCAGGAGGTCCTGGTTTAGCAAACATCGGGTCTCGTCCCGCTGCTCACGGCCCAAAGCGACCGGCACACAGCTCTGCTCGCTTTAGTCTCGCTTGACCTTTTCCAGAGATCTCCCACTTTTCCTAGCGTGGGGAACCGCGTCCTTCCAGCATGGTCAAAACAGGAAGGATTTCACAGTTGCAGAATTGTTCCTCATGTCCTTGTTTTCCCCCATGATCCTCTCTGTTTCTGGAGCATTTGAAGCGGTGCCTTTGTCTTGCCAGAGCGAGTAATCCTGCCCAGTTCTGTTTGGAGAGGGGCAAAGGCCATTGGGAACACAAACAATTTTATGGTGGAAGAAAGCAGTGAAATGGAGCTTAGCAGTTTTCCAGGGCAAGTGGCTCAAATCAGGATCAAATCTGCCGGGGAAGTGATTTGGGGAAAAAGCATATTTAGAGACTTAGATTCGTTACAATTGAAAGGGGTATTCCTGAAGGTCTCTCTTTGTTGTGTTTCTCAGCAGTGCTGCCCAAACTGCTTATTACAGTTACAATCGTTCTGCGGTGCCTAAAAAAAGCCAAATTGAGAGAAGGAATTTAAATATGCCACTGTTTAAGCTGTTTCAGTGGAATTTGGGCAATATCAATTCTGTAAGTTCTATAAGTTCTGAATCTCAAAACAACCCAAACTATCATTGAACATGAACACTGTCATGAACATGTAATTTGTCAATGTATTGTACTGATTTTAGGGTTTTTACCTTAGTTGCTTGTGAACATGGATTTATTTGTTTCAGGATCATCAATTTAGTAACTTTCCACAATACAAATACCACAAACAGGTGTTTGAAATGACTTAGATATCACTTTTTAGTCTCCTCAGGTGGCTAATTTAGAAAAAGGTCTCAGTTTAATGAAAATTATGAAGAAACATTGTAAATGGTCTCCAAGGTGGTATGTCCAGCACTAGTCTGTGGTACAGTGTGTGTGTGTGTGTGTGTGTGTGTGTGTGTGTGTGTGTGTGTGTGTGTGTGTGTGTGTGTGTGTGTGTGTGTGTGATGCAGTGAACAAATGGGCCTACAAATGGAACTTGCCATTTTGAATCTGGGGGTGGGGGGTATAATAAGGGAGGAAAAGATGTTCCAAAAAGGTACTGCTACTGGACATCATTTGGTCTCAAAGGTCAGATAACTGAGTCGGATAGCTGAGTAAAGCCATGAGGGCATGAAAGTAAACACACTCCCTCACAATGTAATCTTCTGGCAATGTCCCAGCATTACACGGTCGGTGTCACATCTGACCACACTTCAGTGGGACACGCTGCTGCTTTTCAGCTCAGCGTGAAAGAGGCTGGGTGCACGCAACCAAGTTAAATTAGCCATACCCTCTGTGTCCCAATTTGCCAACGAGTTAACAATCTGCTGCGGTGATAAGCTACTGGATAAAGAAAACTTATCACAGGAAAGGGCTAATTGTGTCCTCCCTCGGGCCATTGTGTTTCTGGGTGCGCACTGTTTGTCAAGCAGGAGTGTCTGGATTCTCAAAACCCTTGGGGCTTTGAAAGTGTCCATCACCCAGAGAAATGTGTCCAAGGCAAGATCTGGCATCAAGCACTCCATGCATCAAAGGCTATTCTATGGGCACAGCTGCCGGGGATGTTTTTAAGGGACTCCTTAAAAAACTAGATGATGCATGCCACTTTAGAGGGTAGGCAAGCAACATAAGGAAATGGCTTTCATAATCTGGGCAAATGATGAACTATATTTCTTGACGGATTTACATGTCAAAATATTATCTTTTTCTAATCCTGGTTTTAATTTTTAATAGTTTTGCATTTTAATATTTTTTGTGCCACATAAGACTGGTGGTATAAGATAAATAAAGCACTCAAGCCATCCATTCTCAGTATATAATAATGCCTGGTGCTGTTTCACTGTTTCAAATGTGCATGAATGACCATTGCATACAGTACAATGCCCACTTGGGGTCTGGTGACCAGGGCTGGTATTCACAAATAATTTTATTTTACCACTAGGAGTACTCCTAAATCACACTAAAACCTTTTAGTTAGGAGTCCCACCTTAAAACCTATTCACAAAGCTGCAAAGACAAACTCATACTAAGGAAGTCCTAGAATTTTCAAGCTAAGAGTGAGGGTGGGGTTTACGTCGTTGCTATGGATGACGTTGTGTCTCATGAACGAGCTTACTCAGAATGCCCACAGCGATGGGCTGATATAGGGGATGGGTCTCTGCCCGCGATTTCAACCTAGAAAATAAATTATATGCTACTGTAAAGGGGTATGTAGGCCTACCTGTTCCTGTTATATTCTAGTGGTGTAACGGATCGCAGTTGATCCGTGATCCGTACGGATCAACCCCCACGGTTCGGCACGCATATGATCCACGGATTAATAGCTAAATTGAACCATCATAGAGAAATACAGTTTTTCTGCTGCTGTTACGTTTTAAAGTAACAATTCCCTAAATCTCAATGCAGAGTTACAGTGAAGAGATAGACAACCATGTTTGTTTTGGTTTGCTTTGTTTTTCATACTAAATGCCTTTCTGGGAGGCAGGTTTTTAGAAACGCGACCAAATTAAATAAAATTTAAACATTAGCGATCTTTTAAATTTTTATTAAATTAATTCAGGCATAAGACCACCCTAGTTAAATCGCCTAAGGCGTACTGAATCTAAAAATGTATTTTGTGAAATTTTCAAATAAAGATTTAGTGAAATAACTTAAATTGAAAAACTGAAATTATCATTCATTCAATTCCTTGAGAATAGTTCCTGGTAATTTTTGGTGGAAACGCGCCTTTGGCCCCCGTTACAATTTTTTTGCTGATCCGAAAAATGATCCGATGCACCCCTATTATATTCTAATAAAGATTCTAAAATATAAATGTAGGCTACGTGTCACTGATTTAACATGAAACCAAGAATACTGACTAGTCAATTGGTTACATGTCTGCATCTTGTAAACAATCAGTGGGTATCTATAGGCTATATAATATATATAATATTATATATATAATACCCTCGCGATTGAGGCGGTACCTTTTTATGAGCTCTGTATCATTCAATATCTCCAGTGTTGACACGATTGCGAGGACGATTGCTGGCAGCAGCAGGTTTGCGGATCGCTGTGAGTAGGTCTTTAGCGACTTAGAAGTCCTCTTGACTGCTTCTAACTTCTCCTGGACTTAGGAGCTGTTTTTAGCTCTCAAACCCTTTGTGAAATACTCTTATCCCAAAAATGTAGGAGTCCTAAATTTATGAGTGACACACCCAGGACTTATTTTTACCCTTAAAATGCTTTTGAATTTAAAATTGTTTTGTGAATACCGGCCCAGGTCTGTATTTTCAGTATTCCTGGACAGACAGAAAAATTCCCTTTTCCTTTTCTATACCCTGTTTTGTTGCAGTATTACAGTAGGATGGCCTCTTAAAATTACATTTTACATTTTTTGTCAATTTGTTCATTTACTAAATAATTTCCTGTCTCCTCGTTAGCTGGATTCATTTTTTCCATATTTTAAATTTCCATCCGTCAACTGTAGATTTGGGAGAGTGCAGACAAGCATGCGTTTCCTGAGAAGTGCATGCACCAGCTGAGCTGCCCAGTCGCAGCTTCCTCCTCTGGCTGTGGATTGGCCAGAGGACTTGTTGGTGCGTGTTGAGATCAGGTCAATCCCGAGGATTGACACCCTCCCCCTTCCCGGGTGACACTACATACAGAATATATTTAATACCAAATTAAGCAAATAACTAATGGATGAATGGGGATTATTTTTTAAATAGTTAATAAATGACAAAGTAAAGAAATATTGACAATTAATCAGAATGATACAAAAAATGTTATATATATATTAAAAATGTATGTATATATAAATGTATATACAATGTAAATTAATAAAGTCACTTAAAGGGTGTTCGGCAACCACATATTCTACTCGTGACCTGGAATTCTGCTGCAGGAATGCAACACCAGTCTTCAACGAGAAAGTCAATAAAATCGTGTTTAGTTTATGGAAATGGAAACCACTGTCACATAAATGCTCAATTGGGTTCAGAGCTGGTGACTGAGAAGGCCCTGACATATAGATAACATCAGTGTTATCCTCCTCAAACCACTGGGCGACTGCTTGGGCTCTGTGTATGCGGGCATTGGGATCTTGAAGGACACCCTTCTCACGAAATAAATGATTTAATATGGGGTGAAGATGGTCACTCAGTAGCCTTAAGTAACAATTGACATTAATCTTGCCTTCTAAGGGTATGAGTGCACCCCAACCATGTCAGGAAAATGTATCCCATGCCATTACAGAACCACCAGAACCTGTTGGGTTTCCGTATTATTGTTCACTACCTGTATAAGCAGATGTGTGCAAATTAGTATGTTTATGAATCTACACTGAACAAAAATGAAACGCAACACTTTTATTTTTGCTCTCATTTTTCATAGTTGAAATAAAAGATCTAATAATTTTTATATGTGCACCAACAGTTTATTTCTCTCAAATTTTGCAGAAAAATTTGTTTACATCCCTGTTAGTGAGCATTTCTCCTTTGCTAAAATAATCTAATCTACTGTACAGGTGTGGCATATCAAGATGCTGATTAATCAGCATGATCATTACACAGGTGTTCCTTGTGATGGGGACAATAAAATGCCGCTCTAAAATGTGCAGTTTTTGTTCTACAAAACCATGCCGCAGATGCCTCAGGAGTTAAAGGATTGTGCAATTGGCATGCTGACTGCAGGAATGTCCACTAGAGCTGTTGCCAGAGTCATGAATGTTTACTTCTCTACCATAAGCCACCATCACCATAAAACAGTTCATCCAACCGGCCTCACAACTGCAGACCACGTGTAAACACGACAGCACAGGACCGCCACATCCTGCTTCACCTGTGGAATCGTCTGAGACCAGCCTCATGGACAGCTGATGAAACAGTTGGTTTGCACGACCAAAGAATTTCTGCACAAACTGTCAGAAACCGTCTCAGGGAAGCTCATCTACGTGCTCGACGTCCTCACCAGGGTCTTGACCTGACTGCAGTTCAGCGTTGTAACCGACGTGAGAAGGGTCATCTTCACAGATTAATCCCGGTTTCAACTGTAGCGGGCAGATGGCAGACAGCGTGTATGGTGTCGCGTGGGAGAGTGGTTTGCTGATGTCAACATTGTGAACAGAGTGGCCCATGGTGGCAGTGGTGTTTTGGTATGGGCAGGCATATCCCATGGACAACGAACACAGGTGCATTTTATCGATGGCAATTTGAATGCACAGAGATACCATGATGAGATCCTGAGGCCCATTGCCGTGTCATTCATCCGCCGCCATCACCTCATGTTTCAGCACAATGCACAGCCCCATGTCGCAAGGATCTGTACACAATTCCTGGAAGCTGAAAATGTCCCAGTTCTTCCATGGCCTGCATACTCACCAGACATGTCACCCTTTGAGCATGTTTGGGATGCCCTGGATCGGCGCATACAACAGCGTGTTCCAGTTCCCACCAATATCCAACAACTTTGGAGAGGAGTGGGACAACATTCCACAGGCCACAATCAACAACCTAATAACTCTATGCGACGGAGATGTGTTACGCTGCATTAGGCAAATTGTGGTCACACCAGATACTGACTGGTATTCTGTTCCATGACCCCCCCTTTGGGGGTATCTGTGACCAACAGATACATATCTGTACAAATCGATAGATAAGTGCCTTATGAATGTATTTCAGTTGACTGATTTACATATATTTACTTTTAACTCAATAAACTCTTTGAAATTGTTGAGTGTTGCGTTTATATTTTTGTTCAGTATATATTCATGTACCCATTTATGGCTGTCAATATGTGCATGTCGTCTATGTAACTACATGTCTGCATGTATTTCTTTTAGGCAGTATATAGAATATGTATGTCAGTAAATGTTTGTGTATGTTCCAGGATATTCACAAACCTGTCCCCAATAAGCTAAAGAAAAATAAAATTTTGTGAACGCTCTTTTGCATGCATTAATAAAACCTGTCCTTTTACAATTCAAATCTGG
The DNA here is from genome assembly GCA_029706075.1 of Aldrovandia affinis. Lineage (NCBI taxonomy): Eukaryota > Metazoa > Chordata > Actinopteri > Notacanthiformes > Halosauridae > Aldrovandia > Aldrovandia affinis. The sequence continues at coordinate 20,553 of JAINUG010001192.1, forward strand.
GATGCATCTCATTAAACATTATCTGAATAATTGCACAATTATTTTTAACAGTTATTATTATAACACTCATGTTATTGTAAAATTATTATTTCTAATATTGATACCACTATTATTATACAAAAAATGTATTTGAAAGTTTTAAAAACAAACTTTAGTTTGCTTGCCTCTGGCAGATTTTCACATTTTAAAAATGGCAGTACGAAGAGAGACTGACCACCCGGCCACCAGGATGTGCGTATTTCTGCAGTGAAGGCCTCTGCCATCTCGAGGCTGCCCACGTGATGTCAAGTGATATGAACTGGGCAATGAGTGAGGTTTGCTATTTACATTGTCACTTCAGCCAGTCTGTTTTAACGCCCTCTGTTGGCGGGAAGGTATGACTACACTCATAATACTTCAAGTTGCTGATGTATTTTCTTAATTTTACATTACCATACATTACTAATAAAATGTTCCCACATCACATCCTTTACCCGGTCAAGCCTAGAGCTGAGCAGCTGGATAATGAGAGGCTCATCTACTTCATGTTAAAAATTAAATAAAATGTCAAAGCTGTTTATTGGCACTATATGATACTGGCGTGTGAGGCGTTTTTTGGTTTTTTGGGGATGGCAATATCAGACAATAGGACAATGGCTCTGTGAACAGTATTTCTTTTCCCTTTCGTAGTAAAAGTGTCTGGGCATTAGCTAAGAATTCTGGGCGTACTAATAATTATAGAAGTGCCAGATGTTCTCCCTACCCCTGGTCAGTATACCAACATCCACTGTGAGTCCACTAACACACCTGTACGCCAACAACCACTGTGAGTCCACTCACACACACCTGTACGCCAACATCTGCTGTGAAAAACACTATTGGCATAGGGGATGATGGTTGTGTGTCTTAGTGTTGTTACCGGCCCCTTTGAAACAGGTCAGAAGATCAGCCCAGATGGCAAGGCCAAGATCCAGCTGCAGCTGGTGCTCCACACAGGAGATAGCACCACGTTCCACTTCGCCAACGAGGCAAGCGCCCAGCGCGACCGCGATTCTACCAAGGACCTGCTACAGCAAGTTCAAGAAGAAGGCCAACAAAGAGCTGGAGGAGAAGAACCGGTGAGCTCCATATATGACCCCCCCCCCACTCAAACTGCAAGTCCCAATCGACCAGAGTCGCCGCTCTCATACAGTGGCACGAGAGGGCACTGGCACAGTCAATATTTTATAGTTGATCACGGGGGCATCACCACTGAAACCCAGTGTTTTAGCAGGATGTGGTTCTCAATGGCCATTTGGCATTCCTATAACACAACTGAAACCACACTGCATGTGGAAGCAGCACCGCTTCACAGTTTAGCACTTTTTACATGCTGAATACATCTTGTTGGAGTTGGAGTACATGAGCTAATATCATGCCGTTTTCTAAAAACAAACGTAAAAATGTATGTATGACTAGTTTTGTCTGATATGGGTGGGGTGAAGTCAAATTTTCCCAAATGGAGTGAAATTAACAATTTTACTGTGTCATTTCATGCACCTACACATTTTGTATGGCAGGATCACTCTAAACATGAAGCAGTCTATGGCTGAACTTTCACTGTATTTGAAATGGTATTTTGAAAATACCAGTAACATTTAAGGATGTATTTGAAAATACTTTAAATGCTTACAAAACTAGTATTTGTTTTGTCAAGAAAGTGTTTCAAATATTTCAAATACAAAGCATTTTTGGGGAAATCATGGGAAAAATGTGTAAAGTTTCAGACTGCCCATGACTCCTGGTTTAAATCCAGTCAGCATGCATTTTACTTGCTGGTGAGTCAGAAAGTTTGAAAACTCCTGAGCATGCTGCAGTAAAGACCTGCCAAAGCATCTCAAAGGAACACACAAAGCGCTTTGGTGTTGTCAGTGGGTCCCAGTATTGTGTCCCAGGGATATACTAAATTTTATACTACTTTCGTTAAATTTTATTTAATCTGTCACAATATTTATGCTTATGAGGGGACTGAATGCAAAAAGTGCTGCTGTTCTATAATGGTGAATCATATATGCATGGAAATACCCAGAAGTAAAAGTTTACATTCTCAACTTGTGCCATATCATATTTTGATCTCAAATCCAATTTCCTTGCAATAAGCAGTACAAATAAACATTTGACTTCATGGTCCCAATACATATGGAGGACACTGTATTCGCGGTCTGTGCTGACTTGCTGTTAATGTCTGAGGTCATATCTTAATAGCACCTATTGTATTGCTTGTTATTGTGTTGTTGGCAGCACTTGATGTATTGTTGATGTTTTATCTTATAGAAATGGATACAGATAGAAGAAATAGAGAACATGCATGTATAGGGGTAAATGATGGAATGACTGAGTATCACAAAATGTTTGGGATCATAAACTGGTATTTCATTGGACGTTGAAGCTCATCCATCTTCTACTCCCAGAATGCTCCAGGAGGACCCAGTGTTGTTCCAGCTATACAAGGACCTGGTGGTGAGTCAGGTGATCAGCGCAGAGGAGTTCTGGGCCAATCGAACTCCATGGACCACTCCAATTCAAGCAGCAAGCAAGGAGTCGGCATCTCTGCAGCGTTTCTGGTAAACCCAGTTATGATTGCAGTTTTGCCCAGAGTACAGGGGCCCAGATTAGCAGTCGTCCTATCGTCTCAAACGATTAAAAATTAAGAAGGACGACCTTCGATTTCCAAGTGGTCGTCCTGCTGACGACTGTGAATTTAGGATTTTTTTAATTTGTATTATCTAACTGGTATAGATACACCGATCGATCGGCCTCTGACCGGAAATGGCCGATTTTCAGCTGATCGGCCTCAATCGGTGACTTGATCCCGATCACTCCACATAGCCGATTCTGTGCGCCGGTTGGCTCCTCGCCCCCCTCTTTTTCACGTGACGTGCGCGCACCCGTGAGCCAATGCAGACAGATCAGATGAGCGCAGCGCTGAACACGCCTCAACATGTCCTCAGTATGGGCATTTTTCACAGTCAGTGAAGACGACTTAAAGCTTGCAGTTTGTCATACACGTCAATCGAAAATAAGCCGCGGAGGAACAACCTCGAAAACGTTCGGAACGACCAACCTAATCAGACACTTGAAAAATCATCACCCAGGTACCAAGTCGATGCCAAAATTCTGAAAATGTGACGGTACTCGTTTTTCTACAGTACCGTAGGTACCGGGGTTAATTAATAATTAACTTCGTTGCGCTAGTTCGGTTCCTCTGAACCATTTTCCATTAATAGAACATGGTGGTAGTGCATAAACTTGACGTAATAATGCCCTGCTGAAGCACTGAATTGCACTGAAATCATTATGTTCGCTAATGAGTGACGTTATGAAACAGTGCTATTCACTCATACAAATCTAACTTATTAGACCTAATGATAAATTCATCTAACGATTTCTAGCTAAACCACAAATGGTGTATTAACTGTGTTGTGCATGAAGGTACCAGCTGTGCGTTTCCACTATCAAACAAACTCGCCTCTTTTCCAATTACTCCTAGTTTGAAACATTTTTATCTAGGCTTTGAAGCCAGTTAAAGTCATAGTCGTTAGGCTACCTGACTCACGCAAATAACAAAATTCTGCTGAAGAGCGGCTTGTTTCAATGCCTTTGACAAGCTCCGCAACTGAAACATCCGCCCTTATATCGCTACAAGTGTTTTCCATTGCACTATATAGAATTGGGATCTACTCTAATCCACCTCTAGCAAACAAATTAGTCTAGCGCATCATAGGTTCGAACTAAAATATGGGGAGGAGGAAAGAACAAAATGTAGGCTATATTTTATTTATTTTAATTTGTATTTTGATGTTGCACCTGTTTTCTTTTGGAAAAGTAAATGTGCATAGTAGCTAGCTGTGCACTGGATTCTCTTTTATTCATCATTGAATTTAATTTGCACAAAAAAAGAAAAGCTCTGTCCAGTAACCTGGAACACTTTTTTTATTTTGAAATGTGTTTTAGTGAGACCTACCTCATGCTTCTGACCTACCTCAGAATTGTCAATCTTAATTTTCTATTAAAGCAAAGTTACAAAAATGTTTGTGTAAATTGTCAATTATTGTTTTTAGGAAAAAAATTCGGAATCGGCCAAAATCGGTATCGGCAAGTCAGACTAATCAAAAATTGGAAATCGGAATCGGCCAAGAAAATCGCAATCGGTGCATCTCTACTAACTGGAACTACTTCTGTTTTACACTCACATCGTAACAAACACGACATGCACACATATTCAAAAACAGTTACGAAGTTCCAAATTGGAAAAGCGGGACATTGTCAGTCGCATGCAGTCTGTACTCATCACGTTTGTTGTTGTTGCTATGCCAGACTGCAGAAGTCAAGAACCAACTAGTTAGTTAGCTAGCTAACGTTAGCGTTCACGGGCATTGGATATCGATATCTGTCGTTGCTAGTTGCTTGCTAATACAACGCTTAGTAAGTGATCATGCATTTATCACTAACCAAGCCTTGAATTAGCAAGCAATATTGTCTATATTCAGTTCACTGAGCCCTCCCGCCAGGCTGAAGAATCGCTGTGATTTTCCTGCAGTGATTTTTCATCTCCATCCTACAGTCCAAGCACAAATCATTCCCAGATCCCTGCTCGGTTAAATCTAGGAATTATTAGCTAGCTATTACGTTAGCTGCCATACCACACTCCAGTTGGGAATAGAAAAATCTCTTGTTTGAATCCCAACTAGAATGTACTTTATGATATACTGTACAGTCAGAACACTAGTCGCTAGCGCCACCTGCGGGCACCCGTCAGAGCTTCACTGCTACAGTCCTATGAGCACACGGTGCAAAAGTAAATATCCATGTAGAAAAGAAATAACGATAAATCCGTCGTGTATATCTTTGGGCTACATACGACGTAGTGATCGCATTTTCAAAGATGTGGAGATTTATTGAGGGTGCAAGTCCACCCCCACTAAAAAGGCTAAAACCAAAGAAGATCAGCTAAAAACTCAGCGAAAATATGATTCAGAGAGCAGAGATCGCACTTTCCAGGAAAATTGGAAGGTGAATAGACAAAGGACAATTAACTTGTGGAAGTGTGGGAGAATCAGATCTCAGCCAGGGCCAGATAGACTGAGTGATCCGAAACCACATTTAATACTTCTTAAAAACAACACATTTCTTCAGAGTCAGATGTAATCGGGTTTTATTGTATGCAATGCGAAATCACCTACAAGAAAACGAGACTGTTCGCGAAAGCAGCTCTGGCCTCCTTTCCGTGCATCAACCTTTTAACATGTCATAACTCTTTCTGCCTTGGAGCTTGACGTCAACTCATGGCATTCCATCCCCATCGTGACCAATTTTTTACTTTCCTTCGTTCATAATTTCATCATTTAATTAAAAGATTAATGAAAATAAATAAACCTCACCGACATCATTGAGTTCATCTTAAGAACAGGTGAGGTGAGATGGAGCACCCTCCTTGGGAACTCTGTCCAAACCAGGAGAATGTGATGTTCCCTTTCACAACTTTTGAAGCATTTGCAACTATCTTCTCTGAAATGTAACCCAGGAGCCTGGAACCAGAGTCACAGCTTGCACAGTTCCACTGATATGATCATATTCTGCATATACTGTATATATTTATTTCCTCACTTCATGGAATCAAAGTGGATTTAATTGGGATTTCATGCAACTGATCAACACAAAATACTGTCAAATAAAAAACAAACATTAAAGCGCTTAATTACAAACAATAATTGATTCCAGAAGTATTCACCCCTTTTGCTAAGACACACCTAAATAAAATCAATTACCTTTGGAGGTCACAATTATTTAATTAGAGTCCACTTGTCTACAATTAAAGTGTTAAATACACCTGTCTGTGAGAGGTCCAACAGTTGGTTAGTGCATTTTCAAACAAGACCTTCATGAAGACCAAATAGCATTCAAAGCAAATCCGAGAAAAGGGTCTTCAAAAACATCAATCAGGTGAAGGATATAAAAAGATTTCAAAGACTCAATATCCCCCAGAGCACTGTTAAATCCTTCATAAAGATGTGGAGAAAATATGGCATAACTGTGAATTTGTCTAGAACAGACCGTCCTCCAAAACTGAGCATTTGTGGAAGAAGGGCACTTGTTCGGGAGGCCTATGGCAACTCTGACGGTCTTCAATGGCAGAGATGGGAGAAACTGTCCAAGGGACAAGAATAGCCAGGGCGCTTCACAAATCTGTGCTTTATAGGAGGGTGGCAAAAATAACCATTGTTGAAGAAATCTCACCTAGAGTTTACCAAAAGGCATGGGGGAGACTCTCAAACCAAGTGGTGGAAGATTCTATGATCCGATGAGACAAAGATTGAACTTTTTGGCCTCAACGTTAGGTGCTCTGTTTGGCCTAACTCTGCGCATAATCCCAAGAACATTATCCATACGGTGAAACATTGTGGCGGGAGCCTAATGCTATGGGGCTGCTTCAGGGACTGAAAAACTTCAAATAGAGGGCAAAATGGATAGAGCGAGATATAGACAAATCCTGGGCAAAAGGAAGAATGGGCAAAATGGGCGCCCAGATGTGCAAAGCTGGTATTACCCAAATAAAGTGAATAATGCCAAAGGGGGTGAATAATTTTTATACCCACTGTATATACATGCTACCTTTCTCAGTTTATGTAGTTAAGTTTATGTATTAAGTGTGGATCTACACACTCAGCACAATCTAAAATAAGCTTTCTATAATGAAAAAAATACAATCAATGTCATGCTTAAAACACATCGTGAAGGATATTTGCCTTGGGTTTACATTGTTTAAGATATGTATGTCGTCAGGGGAAGCTATGCATGAGTGAGGCATGTAAGCCTAAATGTTTTAAAGGTCTTGAGACTTCAGACTTCAGGTATGCCTGCTTTAGTTTATCAGGGAAATGCAGTTTATGCCTCTTGTCCACTGACATGCTGAGCTCTAAGTGGGTCCCTTGTGTGTCACTAAAATGTATATCCTAATGCTTCTGTCCAGTGAAAGAGAAATATGCTGAGAATGTGCCACACAACCTGACGGAGAAAGAGTTCTGGACGCGGTTCTTCCAGTCGCACTACTTCCACCGGGACCGGATCAGCACCGGGCTGCAGGATCTGTTCTCCGAGTGTGCCAAACAGGACAAGAAAGGTAATGACCAATCATGATTGAGTAAACGTGGATGAACCTTCAGGAAGTGTGACACCTTGAGGATGTGCTTACTGAGAACACTAACAGCCAACCAATGAAAAGTACTTCAGAAATCCTGAGGTGGAAATCTAAACCTTTGCTTCACAATTTCCAAAGGGAATAAAAAAACAATTGAGCCAATTTTGGAAGAATTATTCTCTCACCTTTTAAAAGGCGACCAAGCTGAACTCCTGAAAATGGTGGGATACTGAAAAGGATGGGTCAAAAAACAAACGCATAAAATAGACCAGCACTTTTAAGGGTGACAGGGTGACTCTAGTCCTGTGATGGCCAGCTCTATGCATAGTTTGCAAGAATGATGCTCATGGGGCATGTAGAATCAAATGCCGTGTACACAACTGGGGGAAGTTAGGTGTGTCAGAGAGCAGAGCGAAATAGAGATAAGAGAAATGATGGACAGAAAGAAGGAAAGTGGCAGACAAACTGCAAGATGGGTGAACATGAAGTGGAGAGTGAGTCAAAGAACTCGATCCAGTGTGATTGCTTTGCCTCCAGACGCAGAGGCAGTTTACCCTGTGTGTCTGTGTTCGCATTCAGGGACGCTGTGAACGACCAGGCCAGTGAGACCAGCAGCATGGACGGAAACTCCAGGGACTGACTTGCCAGAGGAGGCGGAGCGGAGGGGTCTGGGCGGGGTGTAGGGAGTGATGAGTGACTGGAGGTATGGGGGAGCAGTACCTCTGGCCACTTGAAAAGCAAGCAACAGTGACTTGAATCTGATGCGTGCTGCGATGGGGAGCCAGTGCAGAGAGGAGAGTAGAGGGGCAACGTGGGTGAACTTAGGCTGGTTGAACACCAGGCGAGCGGCAGCGTTCTGGACTAGTTGCAGTGGCTTGATGGCACAGGCCGGAAGGCCTGCCAGCAAGGAATTGCAGTAGTCCAGACGTGAGATCACCAGGGCCTGGACCAGGAGTTGAGTGGCCTCTTGGGTGAGGAACAGTCGGATCCTCCGGATGTTGTGGAGGGAGAAACGGCAGGTCCGAGTGACCGCTGCAATATGGTATAGATAATGTAATAATAAGATAGAGGCTAAATCAAGCCAAACTGCATAAGAATTGAAAATGTGATCATGGGCTGAATATTGTTAGTGTATTGTGTATTGTGAGACTGTATTGTGTAGCTGAAGTAATATGTTAATCATTTAATCATCAGAGATCCATATGTTTGAGAAATAAA
>JAINUG010001193.1:0-28919 GCA_029706075.1 Aldrovandia affinis
AAGAGTTTTGGAAAATTCAATGGCAGAGCTAACCCTGTCTTGTGGTGAAATGAGTTTAAGGAAAAAATCATGGTAGAACTTAAACACAAGATTTCTCAACCTTAATTGATCAAGAGATTGGCTGTAACAAAAACCTGCATATACAGTGGGTCCCCAGGACCATGTTTGGGAACCACTACCATAGTCCACAAGTTAAGCAAGCACAGACCTGAGTCAGAGCAAGACACTCTGTGTGCAGCTTTTTACCAGCAGACTGTGGGATGCCCCATTGACCAGAAGGGGTTGCTGGTGAGTGACGAGATGAGATGACAACCAGGCAACTAAATCCCTCCCTTGGCACTGGTACACACTAGAACAGTGCCCTAACAGGATGCAGACTGTGGGGCTCATATCCACACACTAGAACAGTGCCTTAACAGGATGCAGACCGTGGAGCTCATTCACACACTAGAACAGTGTCTTAACAGGCAGGGGCGTCGTTTTGGTATGGCAAGGTATGGCACTCGCCATACCTTGGCTTCTAGCCACATTTGTAATTTTATACAAACTGTATAAACGCCATAATACTGTTAATTAAAATGTAACATATTCATGAACAAGTCCATGTCATGTTGTGCGATACGAACACGTTCTATATGTTATTTTAGTGAAAAACCCGACTTAACGTCACCCGCGATTGTGAAGCTAACAAGCTAGCTAGCTAACGTGCCTTACGCTGATGAGGTCCTGTAGCGCTTATCACTACATTTCACTAAAAAAAGATTTGTATAAGACTATATCATTATGATCCACTGGAATTAAAAAATAGGTTTACTATTGTGGCGGCCCGAAGGGTTGCACCACAAAATGGCTGCCTGGCCTCCAACACATGGCAGCCATTTTCACTACATTTCCCAGCATGCCACCGCAACACCTGAACCAAGTCAGGCAATGGAGATAACAAACAGCTGAAAGCCATTTCAAAGGCCTATTTAAAGGGCTGATGCCCATTGTTCTTGGAGAGGAGTAGGAACGTGGTTGTGAGGAGTTGGTGAGAATTGAAAAAGAGAACTGTGAAGTCTATTGACCAGCCAGTATTTTTGGAGAGTATTTTTGGAGAGTATTTTTGGAGAGAGTTTTTGAGAGAGAGAGTTTTTTGAAAGAGTGTTGGGGAAATTGGTTTTGTGTTGGATTACTTGGAATTGGATTACGGACTGGACAACGGAACTTGGACCTGGATTGCGGATTTGGAACGGACATCGACAAAGAGACAAGGATTGTGGACTTTGTGTTCGTATTCCCCAAAAGACCCCACCCTGCGTTTTGTGTTGTTTGTTTAATAAATCATCATTTCTGCTGATATTACTGCCTCCTCAGTGTTATTGCACTTGCCTACGCCCTCTGAAAGGTCAGTGAGTGTCGCCCAACCCTTGGGGACGCCACATATGGTGGAGAATGCGGGCAGAGGGCAGCACAGATAGGCAAGAGGAGGTAGTGCAGCAGGGTTTATGTTTGGTTTGTGCAACAGACTCCACGATGGAAGAGATGCAGAGACTGAAGAGAGGACCAATGGCGTGTCACCCTCCGTGAGGTCCAACAGCTGAAGCAGAGTGCCCAGCTTGAGCTGTGCAAGGCAAAGTTGGAGGTGAGCGCCTCAGAGGAGCGCCACATGATGGCAGTAATGAAGTTGCGAGAGGAGCACCACATGGACTCCCTGGGAGTGGTGAGAATCATGGGTGCGGAGATAGAAAAGGAGAAGGCGTCCCATGGCGATGAGATGAGGCGTGTCGAGTCCCACAACCTGGCGCTCAAAGAGCAGGTGAGAACCCTAACCCAGATGCGTGAGGATGAGCAGCGACATTGTCTGGACATGCAGGAGTCCCAGGACCAGGCCACAGATGAGTATGCCAGGGCCTTGGGGGATGCCCAGACCAGGCTCGCCCAGAAGGAGGCAGAGCTAAGGAAAGCAGCGGAGAACCATGCGTCCGAGGCGGAGCAACTCCGGTGCCAAGTGGAGCAGGAGAGCAGGGATACGCACCAGGTCGAGGCCAACGCCCCCTGCGGGAGCAGCTGGCCCAGCTGGAGAAGAGTGTGGAGCAGGAAATGGCGCTGAACATGGAGCTGCAGCAGAGGCAGACCGAGCAGGAGAAGCTCCTGGCCCAGAGAGATGACGCGTCAGCTCCCAGCTGCAGGAGGTGAACCACGCCAACAGCCGGCTCCTGGAGCAGGTGACTGAACTGGGCCAAGAGAAGGACAAACTCCAGCAGGAGCTGGAGGAGACCAGGAAGACGGCGGACAAGCGCCAGGCCATGCTGGACGAGCTGGCCATCGACGTGGCGCAGGAGAAGTCGCGGCACAAGGAGGAGCTGAGCGACGCGTGGCTGCAGCACGAGAAGGAGGTGTTGGGCGTGCGGGCGCGCTACGAGAAGGAGCTGTGCGGCCTGCACGAGGACAAGAACCGCACTGAGGAGGAGATCCGCTCACAGCTCCGTGACGAGAAGGCCCGCACTCGGGAGCTGGAGAGCCTACAGCCGACAGTGGAGAAGCTGCAGGCTCAAATCCAGTCCATGGAGGGCACCAAGGGATGGTTCGAGCGCAGACTCAAAGAGGCGGAGGAGACGGCGGAGAAGAGTGCGCGGGAGCACCAGGAGCAAGTCCAGAAGCTGCAGCTGGAGCAGACCGCACAGCTTCAGGGGAAAATGGCGGAGATGGAAGCCCAGCAGCGGGCCACAGAAAATGCATTTCGGGAAGTACTGAAGGTCCAAGCCGAGACTGTGCTGGACCTACAAGCCCGACTGAAAGGGGTGAGTGAAGAGCTGGACTGTGTAAAGTGTGTTCCTGTCACCCAAGACGCTAGCACGCAGGTGGAGGTCTCGCAGCCAGCGGAACTGGGAGGACATGATGACCAGACCTTGGAGTGGGGACAATGGTCCTCAGTCCCACTCAGCCTGCCGGACCTTCCAGGGAGCCTAGAGGAGCTATGGGGGACCATAGGGTTGAGGAAGGCCTCATAATTATGGCCGAGGTCTGTTTGAGCACCCAACCATCTCCTGATGTGGTGAGTCCATCCCCCTCACTAAAAGTGAAAAGACTGAGAAGAAGAGTGGAAATCACTAAAACTCACGGGAAAAGAAACTCAGAAAAGAACGGAAGTAAAATTAAAAGGATTAACTGTAACAGCCATTTATGGAGCAGAGAGGCCAGAAGGACCGAGAAAGACAAAGGGAGAATTAACCGTGTGGTGAAGGGCATGTTTTCCCCAGTTACCCCACCTGACCCCTGAAAGGAAAAGGGAGGTGGAGGAAAAGGCTGAAGCCTGGACACTGGATTCGGAATGGCGTAACGTATACCGGAGGAGCCATGGAGGGCTGGTGAAGACCAGAGCAGGAGCGGTGACCGCTCCGTCCATGGAGCCCAGAGCCTGTACACACTGTTGGCCATTTTGTGGCAGAAAAGGTGAGCAACTTGCGTCACTCATTAATGTCTGCCAGACATTTTTTCAGGCAACCGGAGACTGGGGATTCTGGACGTTTGACCCAGGGGGGACACTTCCTGAGTGGACCTGGAGAGGGGGACCTCCTGGTGGCCGCTGGACATAGGCCGCTCGGCCCTCCCGAGGTCAGAGCTGAGGAGGAGGGTGTGTGGCGGCCCGAAGGGTTGCACCACAAAATGGCTGCCTGGCCTCCAACACATGGCAGCCATTTTCACTACATTTCCCAGCATGCCACCGCAACACCTGAACCAAGTCAGGCAATGGAGATAACAAACAGCTGAAAGCCATTTCAAAGGCCTATTTAAAGGGCTGATGCCCATTGTTCTTGGAGAGGAGTAGGAACGTGGTTGTGAGGAGTTGGTGAGAATTGAAAAAAAAGAGAAGTCTATTGACCAGCCAGTATTTTTGGAGAGTATTTTTGGAGAGTATTTTTGGAGAGTATTTTTGGAGAGTATTTTTGGAGAGTATTTTTGGAGAGAGTTTTTGAGAGAGAGAGTTTTTTGAAAGAGTGTTGGGGAAATTGGTTTTGTGTTGGATTACTTGGAATTGGATTACGGACTGGACAACGGAACTTGGACCTGGATTGCGGATTTGGAACGGACATCGACAAAGAGACAAGGATTGTGGACTTTGTGTTCGTATTCCCCAAAAGACCCCACCCTGCGTTTTGTGTTTGTTTAATAAATCATCATTTCTGCTGATATTACTGCCTCCTCAGTGTTATTGCACTTGCCTACGCCCTCTGAAAGGTCAGTGAGTGTCGCCCAACCCTTGGGGATGCCACACTATTTACATACTGTAGTTGTCTCCTTTGTTTATTAATGTTACCTAAATATATAAGTAAATTGTACAGAAACAACTCACCAAAATTGACTATTGCACAACTGATTTGACAAAAAATGTCACACCCCCCCCACACACCTTCCCTTGCCATACCTTGGCTTTTGCTGAAATGACGCTACTGTTAACAGGATACACACCATGGGGCTCATACACACACTAGAACAGTGTCTTAACAGGATACACACCATGGGGCTCATCCACACACTAGAACAGTGTCTTAACAGGATGCAGACCGTGGGGCTCATCCACACACTAGAACAGTGTCTTAACAGGATGCAGACCGTGGGGCTCATCCACACACTAGAACAGTGTCTTAACAGGATGCAGACACTAGAACAGTGCCTTAACAGGATGGCTCATCCACACACTAGAACAGTGTCTTAACAGGATGCAGACCGTGGGGCTCATCCACACACTAGAACAGTGCCTTAACAGGATGCAGATCATCCAACACTCTAGGTCAGCACAGGTTCAGAATCTTTATTCTTGGGGTCTTAACAGGATGGATGGCGCAGCAGGCCTTAACAGGATGCAACGCACCACGCAGTGTCTTAAGTGGTGTGCACTGCCCGTCAGGGACCGAAACAGACCGTCTCTACCAGACCGGCCCAGGATGCAGATCAGCCCAATCGGAGGCGAATCTTTTATTTGGCTGTCCGCCTCCGGGGGTGGGGGGAGGGAGAGCCGGCACAAGTTCGTCGAGGAGAAGGTTAAGGAGTCCGAGGAGAAGGTTGGAAGATTTCCCGTCTTGAAAGAGGCGGGAACACTCAACCAGGAATGTGTGTCTCGATCCCGGAGGACGGGCGATGGACTCGTGACTGTGGGATATTTAAGTAAATAGAGGGTTTAATTGGCACCAAATTAGGAGAAAAACGGGGAAAAAATCCTAAATAAATTAATTTTTAAAAATTAATTAAAAAATAATAATAATAATATTCTTGAGCTGTGCCAGCATTATGGGGCCCCAGAGACCTCTGCCTGCAGAAGTGTGCCTGGTGATCTGTGGGCCCCCTTCTTATAGAGTGCATGCAGAATTTAAACAATGGTTAGGACTGTTTAGGTAAGTGTGAGTGAGAATGTGTTGATCATCAGTCGTGTGTTTGGACTCTGATATTCCTTGCACTGTTTTCTTCTCCTGTGGTTAATCTGGATTCATTATTGGGGTTTCTTGATTAGTGGTCTAATTTCTGCCTCTTGCTGTTTCTTTTGCTCTGTCATGCCACAGTATCTCTTGATTGTGTTGGACTGTTACTACTACTCCTTCTCCTACAGACTGTGTGCACACTGAATGAGACAATTAGAGCCAGCTGCACCTGATCTATTGCCCTTCTCCCTCCCCCTGATTGCAACTACCAATGATCACCCCGAATTGGGCACAGAAAGGTGAAAGAGACTTACCTGGGGTTGCTTCTACCTGGATCTCGACGCTGATGGGCTCTCGTAAATCTTCAAAGCTGCTGCCGTCTCCTTTACTCCTTGCTGTTGCCGACCTGACAAATTATCCATGTACAGAAGAAGGTGCGTTAATGACATCAATGGGTGTTGTTTACGTTCTCAGAAACGCCAATGAGAGACTGAGTGAGTGTCTGGGATTTTTTATGAAATCAAAGTTCTATTTTTCTACAAAAAATAAATAAATGTTGAAAAAGGGAATGTTGTCTGCTAATGAAGACAAGTATGTAGCGTATAAATCGCACATTATTTAACACTAAAAACACCCAAAATACTTCAAATTAAATTGAACTCACCAAACCCAGTCGCTGTATTAAGGGTTGTGTGAAAACCTTGGATATAATTGTATTTAAAATCTCCCAGCAGTGGAACCCAGCCCACTTTTGCTTATACTTTCACTTTTATTATGATAGGTCTCATGTGGCATCCGTTCCTTGTTCAGCTGTTGCTGACTCCCATTATTGGCCTATATAATTATACACTTATATAATTATACGTTTTTCACCCCATGTCATGGAAACCCAAGTGCCCTGGCTTCACTCACATTACATTACATTACAGGCATTTGGCAGACGCTCTTATCCGGAGCGACGTACAACAAAGTGTTAACCGTAGTCAAGAACAGTTTAGCTGAAAGCCACCCTAGTGGGAAGTACAATTCCTGGGTGCTAGGAGCAACCACATAGTTAAACTAGGACCCTGTAGGTAAATCTGTAGCCACAATTCAGAGGTAGCAGTAAAGCACTCAATGCAGGAAATAATGCCTAAGCCTAATACAATACATAAACAAGTAGACGTGTAAACTAAGCAACTATGTCCCTAAGTTAACAAAAACCGGACTACGGGGAGAGGTGCACCCTGAAGAGGTGAGTCTTCAGTCGTCGCTTGAAGGTGGCCAGGGTCTCAGCTGTTCTGACTTCCACAGGAAGGTCATTCCACCATCGTGGAGCCAGAGACAGGAGACGTCGGAGCCATAACTCACAGAGCCATGACTCACAGAGCCATAAACCCGCCAAAGATGGCCCCACTCTGTCTGCCTGCGCAGGATGGTTCAAATGCACCTCCCGGACAGTGGGACAATGACCATAACAACCCACAGTATACCATATTGGAAAATAACTATGACAAGTAATCAGTTATGGGTTAAACATCAAAAAAGGCTGTGTAAAATAAACAATACAGTTAATGACCTAAAAAAAAATGGGGAAATTATATAATTTTCTTTATAACAAGTGATATTTTTTCCCCCAAAAGATATGTGTCATAATTAGGGACACCAGTTTATCTAGGGATGATTTATTTTGGAGTGCATCAGGGTTGTATTATGTTGTCGCTTTCACAGCAACTTGAGTTTTTCCACGAAGTTTTGACACATTGGGTATTTATTGATTAGACTGTACTGTGTGTCTGTTGAGACAGTATTTGGTATTCATCTTTCAGCTGTTCAACCTTATTCCATGTTTCATGTATTCCGTTTTGCATGGCTCAGGTGGGAGCTTTACGATAATGTCTGAACCTTGCTCTGTCACACCCATTAGAAGCGCTGTGTAGCGCAAATTTCTGCTTGGACAATGATTGAAAATCGTTTTGACTACTCCCACAACCTATGTGAGCATTGCATGTTAAATGAACCAATGGCGTAACCGCATATTAAATATTGGGGGGACATAATGAAAGGGAATTTTTTATATCTACAAATTATTGGGGGGACAGATATGACTGGTGTGAATATTGTGGGGGGACATGTCCCCCCACTCGTTACGCATATCAAATATATCAAATGAACTGCATTTGGCATCAAGGGTTTCATTAAATTAGAGGTTTATTGTACTTTCCTTATTCAGTAGTGTTGTGTAATGTGCTCGATGACAATAGAAGCACCACCTGTGCTAGAATGTATTTTTAAATCCTATCAGGGACACGGTAGGAAACCCTTTCCGACCGTTCCGTTAGCCCAGAAAATAACTATGGAAAGTTATAGTTATATAACGCTGGGGGCAGCGTTTGGCTGTCCGCCCCAGAGGGAGGGGGAGGGTGTGAGCTGGCTCGACTCGCCATGAAGCACAGAAGGGTTTCTACAGAACGTGGGTGGGGGAATTCCGTCTCGAACAAAGCGGAGTTCACTGCCCTCGCGGAATAATTTTTGTATTCGTTTATTTGTAAGTTACAAGCATAGATGGGCATTGATAGTTAAATCAATCAATAAAATAATACAATTAAATCGTATTGAATTAGTTAGTTTATAATTAGTGGATATAATGACCGAAAACAACAACAGCAACAACAAGCATACATGACACCACAAAAACATACGAAAAAATGTATAACCAGAGCTCAAATACAGTAACGATTATTAGCTTGCCTGGTAGAGATGAGCGGCGAACTAGTGTGGGGAGGGCAAATCGAAATAAATAGAGCTTTTTTTTAAAGGTACAAATGTCAGTTGACCTGTCATTCTGTCCGTCTATTATTCTGTTATTATTCAATCTATTATTATTCTGTTTAGAAAACCTCTTCATAATCTATTTTTAATTAAATCGAAGTTATATTTTTCTTCCATAAAAACCCCCAAAACATTTCAAGGACGTTGAAAAACGTAATGTTGTCTGCTAATGAAGACAAGTATGTAGCGTATAAATCGCACATTATTTAACACCAAAAACACCCCAAATTAAATGTAACTCACCAAACGTTCAAGGAACCGCTGGATTCAAGGTTGTGCGAAAACCTTGCATTCGCTTGTCATTTATAATCTGCCAGCAGTGTAACCCAGCCCACTTTTGCTCATACTTTCACTTTCACTTTTGCTCATACTCGTGTCTCGTGGCGCCATCCGTTCATTGGTCAGATGACTCCCATTCTTGGCTTATATAATCATGCTTATATAATTACACGTTTTTTAATCCATGTCTTGGAAAAAAAAGTTTTTGCTTGATACATATGCCATAAATGCCACTGATGCGCGTACAGAAACAGCGCAGGGAGTAGACTAGTTCAGTTTTTCAGTGATTGTGTCCTTATTTGGTGTTTTATGGTTTCCCTTGATGTGTGGGGATATAGGGGGAAAAGTGGTTTGCTTCGAGGAGATTCGCTACTTTGACCTCCTGCGCAACATTCGCGTATAGCCGTTTTTGCATGTCTACATTACTCAAATTATGTTTGATGCAAGTCCGGCTAGTAAACATTTCCATACCTCGGCATTTCTCATGAATCTAAACAACTGCAGTTACACATTGTGGTTTTAAGGTTACCGCCCCCTGCTTACTCCATTTAATAAAAACAATTTAAAAAGTTTTTAAAGTAAAAAAAAAAAAATTACTAACCTTTTCCTTGCTAGTGTTACAGGTATGGTACGCAGCTGCCTGCAATGATGTCTATTGCTGTATTACTGCACTGATCTCTTGCGCGTACTATGATTGTTCCTACTATGTATTTATTCACATCTGGTAAGTCGCTCTGGATAGGAGCGTCTCCTAAATGCTTAAAATGTCAAATGTAAATGTAAAAATGTTAACACACACATAGAACGTTGCACTCCGTAGTCACTCGCCTATACATTAGTGCCGTTGCAAAATACACAATTATATCCTTGGTAGGTTTTACACAGGCCAAAGGCACATCTGCATCTCGTAGAGATAGATAGATAGATAGATAGATAGATAGATAGACAAGGTACAAAGGTAAGACTACACGCTATCCTTCACCACTTGGAAACTTCCGCCATTTGGTGTGTTTGAGTGGGATCCTACAGGATTCTACAAATGAGTAACCATTGTCCCATATAAAGGCAGAATGAGAATAAGAAATGAAGACATTTCCACTGTTCCTGGTTGAAAGTGAAGCTACAAATCTACACAGCCCATGAAATGATGCAGTTAATAAAGAACACCTTCCACACCATGTATCTTTAGAAGAACTGATCTTTAAATCCCCATAAGCCTTTCTTTTCATTGTACAGATTGTACAGTCTAAAGTAACTTTCAGATTCAAAAAGCTAATTGTGTCTTTGTTAACATAAACATTCATGGCTTGAATTAATTTATCAATAAATACAGATTATTAATATGATTCTGTGTAGCTGAGTAGGTAGAGCATGGTGTTGGCAACGCTTAGGTTGTGGGTTCGATTCCCACTGGGACCACATATACTGAAAAATGTATGCATTTACTACTGTAAGTCGCTTTGTATGAAACAACAGTATGGTGTTGAAAATAGTGCCACGGTTTTGATAATGGAAAAGTTGAAAGAAAACATGATAAAGGCGAAAAAAAGTATATATATATAAATTAAAACAAATTGGACACACCCCTTTCTTATGCCTGCCCTTATTCTCGTCTGAGTTTATGTAAGTGACTGCAAACAATGTTTTTACCTTTGGGTCTTTTCTTTTGATAGCGGGACTTTTGTTTTGATAACGCTACTTTGCCGACTGTCCAGCGCAGAGTTCAAGTGCGCGTTTGTTCAACGACATGGCATGTGGTGTGTGAAATGGAACGTGAAAAGTTTGTATGTTAGCTGCATACATCGATAGCTTATATTGCAGTGATTATTGGGCAGCAGTTAAAAGTAAGAGCTATTAAGTAAAATTAGCAGTTGAATGTTTGATAGGAAACAAAAGTAATTCGAGAGAAAGAGCAGTTGTTTCCACCAAGTCGCTAGCTGTCCCAAGACGTCAGTCAGTTCTTCAATTAAGAATTCTTTGCACCCTCGATAAGCGGAGCGAGGCATGTTAATGTTTTGTATCATTGTTTCATCTTGTATTAATGTAGGCAATGTTTTGTGTTATTTTCATGTGATGTGTAGCCTACTGAAGTGTATAATCTATGTATTTGTGAAGCTGTGAAGCTGTGTAGCCTATTGTAGGCTAATTCTATGTAATTTTCTTTATAGTTTTCACGGTGTTTGGTGTTTGATGTTTGACGTCAATGATGCTCAACATGGTGTTCTACGAAGAGAGAGAGCAATAAATGCACCCGTCAGGAAACACTCCAAGCTTGTTTATTGAAGAAATATCGAGGGCTGCCACAGTTTATATGGCACAAGCGTTACTAATTCTATAAACATTTAAGTCCAGTTATGATTAAAAAAAAGTGGAACAATAGCTTTCAAACTGTAAACATAATGATAGCTGTGGTTTTACTGTTCTGTATTTCTCTGTTCGTTGCAACAGGAAGTGGCCTGTGTTTCCTCCATTTGTACTTTGCAGCAGTTTTGCTTCAGCTGACTTATAGGAAACCTCTGGTTTTAACATAAACTAGCCTATGGAGGGTGGAGCTAAGGCTGTTGTTGAACAAGTCTGCCATTTCATCACAAATTTGCCTTCATCACATGTTAAATACTGGACTTGTATGGGAGAGTTACTTGAAAGATTCACACATTTTTCAGCAGTTACTGAGTTTAAAAAATGTTTTTTTGCACAGACAAATGAGACTTGTCTTGAATGGAGGGAACATTTCCAAGACCTCTGGAATCACCAGGAGTCCCTTATCTGTAATTATATGTGTACATAAATACTTACTATACTGCCACCCCTCTTGTGTTGTCTTGATGCATGTAAAAAGGACATAGGAGGGAAGAGTGGCTTTTTTGAGACAGGTTCTGTTAGGAGCATCAAGTCAGGTTTATGCTCTTCAATAATATCATTAACAACAAATGTTCTTGATATCAGTGATCTTGTGTTGAAGTGTGTGTGCAGGGCAGAGGACATAACAGAGGGTGAAAAGCAATCTTTCAGCAGTGGGACTGTAATTATATTGCTCACGTTTACTCCATGTGGTTTCTTTCTGACCAGTTTTCTGGAAGAAAAAAAACTGAAATGAACAGACTGTATGGAGTGCATGACATGGTCATCTATAGATATGGGAATACACACAGTTTCAGTTGGGGCTGTGGTGGAATGTCAATTAATCAAGGACACCCCGCACGCTAAATCTGAAAGCATCAAACAAAGAGCGATGAGACTGAGTTTAAGACATTATTCTTCACACAGAAGTATTTTATTTGAATGCTTGCAAACAGAGAGTTAGTTGACACACGTCTAAGAGGTCAAGCCATCTCCAAGGAGGTGCAGACCCCACTTGGATCTTTATACATTCCTAATACGCCCAGCCAGCATCTCTGGCTGTACGTCATAATCTTCCTTTTATCATAGCAACAGTGTCATTTCTTAGTGGAAAAACACCAAGGTGTTTGAGTTGAAACTGAGGCCACGCTGGGTGTCTTTCCCCCTCTCTCAATGTACAGACAACATGACTCCTGTATAATCAGATAGTCTGGCAAAGGTTCACTCAAACTGTCAACGGTTACGAGGTGGCTATCGATCTTTGTCAGCCAGATCTCTTTGGGTTGCGTCTATGATATGGAGAACAAGACATTTCAGAATCGCAGATGTCAGATTTTATTCAGAATAATTATTAGGGGTGTAAATAATAATCTTTCTAATCAATTAGTTGTGAAGAAATTGGTGGAGCCAGTATACACCTGGGGCATAAATGCAGAGGCGTAGCGTGCAGTCTCCAATCGGTGCGGGCGCAAAATTCCGAGGGGCGCAAAAATTCAGAAGACGAAAAAAAAACACAGTTCGGGCAGCGGTCTCCAACCTTTTTTGCACCACGGACCGGTTTCATGCACCGGGTGTAAAATTCCGAGGGGCGCAATTTTTTTCCCCTCTTGCCTTCCCCCCCACGGTCCGCGATAAAAGGTTGGGCACTGTTACGTGCCTCGCCCCGGGTGCTGGCAACCCACGCTAAGCCACTGCATAAATGTCACCATTGACAATTGGTTTACAAGTGCAAAACTCGCAGCTGCTTTGCTGCACAAATAAATCACACCGTTGGAATAGTTCGCAAAAATAGACAAGAAGTGCCGTGGGAAGTTTCGTTTCGAGTTTCGCTAAGAGGAGAGCTACAGGGTCAAGTTTATTCATGGACTAACTGTCACAACTACAGCTTGCAGAGGAGAACGGAAATAGGTGCCACGTCTTCCAAAAGCAACGCAGGATTCACTGTGGTTTCGCCAGAGAGAGACCCGCGGAAGGAGCCGGAAATGTCACATTTGCTCATCCACGCTTGACCGCAAAACTGTGGACCGCTGCACCATTTTGCCATGACCACAAGACACTTACTGTGATTTGTGATTACTGTGCTGAATAATTTGAAGTCAAATTGTGTTTGCTGAGCACCTGATGAAACGGAATTGAACGGCATTGAAGTAGATGCAGTACAATTTGGAATCGCCTTCTTACGTTACGTTAAAGTTCTTACAAAAAACATGCACATTGTGTTGCAAAGTTATTGAAAAATATAACAAAAATGTTATTTTAATTTAATAAAGTGTTTTTTCTCAAGTTTACATGCAGTATTATTTCGATTTGTAGCTCAATCTGTGTTTAGATAAGTAACGGGTCGCTAACGACCCGAGGTATGTAGGAACGTTTAGCGGCACACCCATGCATTTAAGGGTTAAATCTCAAAATATCCTTCGAAAATAGGAATGACGAACGGGACAAAAATCCTCGCTTGAATTCTGAGGAGAAGTGAGCTGGGAAAACCTCCACTCTGCGCTTCCATTCAGAGTCGGAAGTGCGCCACAAAAGCCTCAGTGGACAGAAGTATATTACATCCATTTACATTTTACATTTGTTTACATTTTAAGCATTTAGCAGACGCTCTTATCCAGAGCGACTTACAAGATGTGCATTAATACAAGGTAAGAACAATCATAGTTAGCGCACAAGATCAGTGCGCTACGACATCCGTAGTGTTAAGGACGACCATTGGAACTGAATGGGCAAAAGTTGAGGGACATGAGTTTACTTATATTTGGCTCCCAGCGACGGAGGTTTACTGTTAGAAACCGGGTGGGACAGAACACAATATTTTCTGATTTCAGAATTCACCCAAAAATAGCCATGGAAAGGGTAGTTGGTGTCTGTGGGGGCATAGCCTTTGGCCTGTATTCTCTCCGTTTTATTGTATTGTAGCGAGCGTGCACGAGGTGATGTAGCCAAGAAAGAAAGACAGTTGTAATGCAAAAATGACCACGTAAGTAGCCACTTTAATAAAATAAGCGATAATTATCCGTGTTCCACACGCTGCACAACTACGGATGATGCCCAAAAAACCTCGCTGGTACAAACGTGTCCTTAGAAGGACACGCAAGACCATCCGTAGATGTCGCAACAATAAGGAAATAACAGTCCACGTCACACTTGGTCAAATGAACACATTTGCCCTGGAACTGGAGGGGCTACACCAAACACTCTGGGCACACTGGTTGCGGTGGTTCCAACAGCTTACTCGCTGCGACCAGCTAGCTAACACAATCACACGGGTTTATAACACACACATAAAGGGCTCACATTACAAGTTGGTAATTACACAATGCCCCCACAATGCCCCGCGCACACATTTTAATAATAATAATAATAATAATATATGCCATTTAGCAGACGCTTTTATCCAAAGCGACTTACAGTAGTGAATGCATACATTTTTCAGTATATGTGGCCCCAGTGGGGAGCAATTAGGGGAGCAATCCTCCCAGGATCGCTACATTATCTTTACATGGGCCTGCAAAAACACTAGACTGCTTATTCAGTATTCATTCTTACGCATAAAGTGCATTTCTGTTTTTGAAAGAAATAAGTATTTTCAGCTATTTCAGTTCTCCATCCTCAAATATGCATGGATTGTCATATTGTGCAGGTGTTGTTCTAGACTTTTCCACAAAATTCACGTCATGCTCATCGATATCAGTGCATTTCTTATTGACAGGCAGATCAGTTGTGTATTCTGGCGGGTGCAAGAGCGCAGGATCTTCAAATGATGACACTGACGCGCTGCCTACTGGCCTAAATCAACACAAAACCAACAACGAACATGCATTCTGTATCAGAGGACATATTTCCACTGTCCAAAAAGGTGGATTTACATGTTTTAAAATCTAAATTTCATTGCGCAAATTCTAAAAGGAAAACAACGCATATTTTCCATGCAAAGCGGATGAGAAGAACAGATCCGTTGAATGAGCGAGTTCACGGTGCAGTAAAACAGATTTAAATGTGTTTATATGTCCACCTACTGGGAAAAGTGGGAAGTGCAGCCCTTGCTGTATTTTCACAGAATCCAAATAGACCAAACTATCATAATTATGTTCTTAATTTGGCAGAAACGGAATTATGGAGGGGAACCTCTGTTAAGCCGAGCGCGTGTCATATAGCACTCATACCAAAATGTTATTGCGCTTTATTTCGTATACATGTCACGCTATTTTTTGATTGGAGGAATATAAACTGTTGCATTGTGGGAACATTAAAAAACCTTGTTCAGGATATCGTACAAACAACCAAATTGCGATATATAACTACTCACAACCACGTATTTGTTAATGTTAGTTACCGTTCTCGCAAGACATAGTCACTGAACGACTTGTAGAATGCGATAACCGTCACTGTAAAATGTACGTTAAGGAGTGGCTCTGTGTTCCCCGACGTGTACAACTCATACTTACCTGGCAGGGGAGATACCATGATCAAGAAGGTGGTTCACCCAGGGCGAGGCTCAGCCATTGCACTCCGGTTGTGCTGACCCCTGCGAATTCCTCAAATGTGGGAATCTCGACTGCATAATTTCTGGTAGTGGGGGACTGCGTTCGCGCTCTCCCCTGATCTTTGGTTCAAAAAGAAGTTAAGAACTTATATTGCATCTGTCTGTTATCGTTAGCGGTACCACAAGGTTTTTCGTGCTTTGTCGCAGTACGTGGTATGTGAAGGATGCTGTTAAGTGTGGCTGTTATGTGGTCCTAATCAGCTAATGACAACCAATGCAAAAAAAAAATCATGAATCACGTTCAATGCGTCATCTGTTTCACGAGGGTGTACTCGCGCCGTGCATGCTTGTGCACTGACACGGAGCATATATACAATAATAATAATAAAATATACATAATAAATGTGGCATTGTGTTATTTAGACCTTTCAGCGCTTATGCTACATTTATAGTTGACGCATTGAAGGCGGCGCGCGCTCACATCTCACAAGCTGTAAGATTTTATACTGGCCTACTACACGCCCACTGGCCGCGCGCTTTTTAACACTGCACAAAAGAAGATGGCTTCTATGCTGGACGAGGGAGAGGAGTTGATTTGCATGTACCCACTGCGGAGAAACAAGAGTGTCAAGAGAAAGGCAACGGTACGTTCGACCATGAAATGAAACACGAGAAGAAGCGGGAGAATTCCATGTGCGATTTGTTTAATAAACAATATTCTTACAACTTTTTCCTGGCAGTCACTTCGTCACTATTGAGCGTTTCCGCTATTTCCTTCTACGAGTTAATTGCCATCTTTGCCTTTGTAATCGCGAAGTGAGGAGTCCGCACTGAAGTTCACATTTTTAAATGGCAGGAAAAATGTGAACTAGACACCGGAAGACCCGCTCAACCTCTAGCCAACTAATCATTAGCGATATAGGTCTCAAATTTTATTCATGAACATTTTACGATTTTCATGAATAAAATGCTACGACTTT
Organism: Aldrovandia affinis; assembly: GCA_029706075.1. Taxonomy (NCBI): domain Eukaryota; kingdom Metazoa; phylum Chordata; class Actinopteri; order Notacanthiformes; family Halosauridae; genus Aldrovandia; species Aldrovandia affinis. The sequence goes on from JAINUG010001193.1 coordinate 16,296, forward strand.
ATGAATAGTTAGGCTGTCATACAAGCTACTAGTAGTTTTATTGTCCCACCTGACCTTTACAGTTGTATTTCTACAAGTTTACTTGTTTCTTCTATTTGAGTATTCTTGCTATCGAAGAAATTCGACAATAACACCAGTGCTATAATTATAATGGCTAAACATAAATATTCAATTATTTATATAATATTTAATAAGCTACATCCCAGGCTTGAATTATAGAAGGACAGGATTTATTCATACATTCGACAGCTTTCAGACAAATATTTTTCGAATGATCAAGAACTTTTGTATTTTTTTGTTTTTTTATAATTATATATGGTTGCTCCCAATATGTAATTTACAGTTTCGTGTACATTTACATTTTTAGCATTTAGCAGACACTCTTATCCAGAGCGACTTACAAGATGTGCATTAATACATAGTTCGTGCAAGAGATCAGTGCAGTAATACAGCGATAGACATCGTTGCAGGCAGCTGCGTACCATACCTGTAACACTGGGAAGGAAAAGGTTAGAAATTATTATTATTATTTTTTTATAAATGAGGAGTAGGCAGGGATACATATACAAGACATGTTGAGCAAGTAGGCAGTGGTGATGGCAATTGTGTGTAGTGAGTGGGTGTACCTTTCCTGATATATACATGCATGTGGGTCTATTTTGTTTTGTTTTTTTAAAAATTCTGTAGTTTATTGGTGACAGGTATTGGGAATTAGCCTTTGGCTATAAACACTTAATCCAGTGCATCTGATGCTTGTTTTTTAAACATTGTAACAATGCTTTTGCCATGTCCCTGACAAATAAACACACAAATAAATAAATTACTTGAAAAGAGACAAAATTATCATGTTGCACAGGTTACCATTATGGCTCCTAATTGGAGAATTACCAGTAACAAGTCCCCACAATATTGGCACTCAATAAACCTCATAATAGTTTAATTGTACTACAGTAGGACAAATCAAACATGTACAGCTATTTTCTATGTACAGTAAAAGTGTATCATCTTTACCTGTGTTGTTACACAAAGTAAAATTACAAAGTAAAATTGTTACATGGCATATTATGGTCTGTATCAATCCATTAGCATGAAGAAGGCAGATTTCTTCCCAGGAAAGATCGGAGTCTCTTTCAGAAGAGGTCCATCGGGACATTTAAGACAGGATCCCTCTGATGCGGCTAGGAGGATCAAAGACAACCCCTCCCTGCAAGACAAGTGTGCACCTCAGAGGGAAGAGCTTGTGAAGGCCAATGCCCACACTGTGGTGTTCCAAAGAGGGGGGGGGGTGTGTCAGACAGGGAAGAGGTGTTGGGAGAGTACATCCTCCAATTTGGAAAGTACAAAGTAAAATCCTTCCGGTGGATCCTGGAGAATGATGTAGGCTACACCTTACACCTCATCAAGAAGGTTGAGGAGGAGGAGGAGGAGGAGGAAGAGGAGGAGGAGGAGGAGAGAACAGGACAGTTCAACCCAGAGGGCCACAGCAAAGACAGCCTTCTGTCCTTCCTTGAGTACAACAAAAAGTTGTCCGGTACTAGCCAGGAACAGGATGTGTTTGAATGTGTAGCTGTGGCCGAGTGGTTAAGGCGATGGACTAGGAATCCTTTGGGGTCTCCCTGCGCAGGTTGGAATCCTGCCAACTACGCCTTTTGCGATTGGCTCTTGAAAAATCTGAAGGTTCTTCATTCGCTCTCTTTCTCTCTGCATGGGCTTGTGAAAATGACATGAGGCAGGATTTTTGCTTTGAAATCAAGGACATTTTTTTCCTTCTGGTAAGAGCTTGTTCGAGAATGTTTGTTATACAAACATGGTCATCATGACCATGGTAACTCCAGACTTGCCAGTGGTCACAGGTTTGCCTATGGACAGAGTAACCTGTAACCTGGCTACCTCAATGTGACCTTGTTACCTCAATGTGACCTAAATGTTGTGTCGTAAATGTTGCACTGTCTTAACTGTTGTGTAATTGTTGTCTTAATGTTGCACTGTTGTAAATCGAAGCGCAATCTCGTTCTTCTACGTACTTGTATGTGGCGGAATGACAATAAAAGCAACTCAACTCAACTCAACTCAACTCAACCTAGCCCAAATTTAAAATCCAGGCAGCCTGTGGCAATCCTATTGGCTGTCAGTCCGTTACAGGTATATTTGTCTGACCCCTGTCACAAGTGGGGAAAAGGAAATCCTCTTTATTAGTGGTGTGAAGCGGTGGACGTCTCACATTCTGATTTTAATCCAAAAAGAAAAAGCGATCTCCCCGTCGGGGAATTGAACCCCGGTCTCCCGCGTGACAGGCGGGGATACTGACCACTATACTAACGAGGAGCTGCTGGTTTTAACTCTCTCCGTCTCAACACACACATGTGTCTTTCCCCACATAGTCAGGAAACCATTACCAACCATTACCAAAGCACCTCTGACATAGTTTAAAGCACTTTTTTTTGTTGGGATCATTTTGCTAGGATATACGTTTTGGATATTTATGTTGTCACTTTTTAGAACATTTCTGACCTTTAAACTGCTATCAGGCACCATTCAGGCGGAAATATACATCTGCAATGTTGTTTAATGTTCAAAAATACCATTAACCAACTAAATTTGGTCATTTTCTGTCTATTTGAATGCTCAAAACAGAGTAGCCCGCTGTCTGTCCTCACAGACACCTCCCAAGTATTAACCATATTTAGACATGCCCTTAAATGGCAGTGACATGCAACATGCGGCCACAAGGTGGCAGTGTGTCCTCAGGATTGAGCCCCTGTAAAGAGTCGGTCAGAGAGGGACAGCTGTAGCCATGGAACACCAGACTACCAAAATCCAATGATTTTGATACATGTTGTTTTGTGTTTTTTAAATATCACTACACTCAGAGATTGATGTCTTATTCGATATGTAACTTTATTGCACGAATGACAGTTTAATATATAATATATAGGCCATTTAGCAGACGCTTTTATCCAAAGCTTTTCACAATTGAATTGTCACAAAACACTTAACAGAGGGGGAACCCAGGCCTAGACCCCCCCCAAAAGCAAGCCTAAAGGCAACAGTGGCAAGGAAAAACTCCCTTGATAGGGAGAAACCTTGGGAGGAACCAGACTAAAAGGGGGGGAGCCCATCCTCTTCTGGCCGGCACAGGGTATGTCCAAAAAAGACCGCATCATGGTCAGTCCAAGGTGGCTCAGGGCTGAAAGACGTTGCCCCTCCTGAGTTAGGTTACTTTCAGCGAGAAAATAGGAATGAGTGTAATGTTACTAGGATATTTTACGACTACAGTAACCTCTCGCAAAATGTTTATTGGTAAGACTGTATTTTGTAAACACTTGAGATTGCAAAACTTTTTAACAGGAAGATAGGCGACTTACAGTACTGACATAAGTAGCGACTTAAAGCGACTTACAGTACTGAATGCATACATTTTTCGGTACATGTGGTCCCAGTGGGATTGAACCCACAGCCTAAGAGCCATGCCCTACCTACTGAGCCACACAGAACCACCAGTTAACAAGATTAATTTGAGGACTATTTCGACGACCGTATCACAGAGCACGAACTCCAGGCAGACCCCAGGGCTGGTCTGGCACAGTCAGGTTTGGAACCGCGACCGCGATAGGCAGCTCACACTCACAAAGCACCAGTCAGCGTGAGTGCGTTAGACCGCTGTGCTACCCGAGGGCCCTCCAATCAGCTCTTTTTCCGTGGAGACTTGTGTGAATTCCTGTGCAGTTAGGAGGCGTTTCTCCTGTGCCAGGCTGCTGCTCGGCGTGACTCACCGTGAGCTGACAGGCTGCGGCTCGTTTCTGTGACACACTGTGAGCTGACAGGCTGCGGCTCGTTTCTGTGACACGGGGGATCTACAGAACATTGGACCTGGACTTCACCCAAATCAGGACAGATGATCACTCACTTTGTACACATTCAGCTGCTGACACACTTTTACACCAAACGGAGAATTTGAAACCTGCTGTGTGTGTTTATGTGTATGTGTGTATAAGAGTATATGCGTGTGTATGTGTGTGTGTGGAATTGTGAGTGTTTGTGTATGTGAGAGTGTGTGAGTGCCTGTGTGTGAGTGCACGTCTGCATATGTGTGTGTGTGAGTGCCTGGGTGTGTGTGTATGTGTGTTTGTGGAATTGTATGTGTGTGTGTGTCTGTATGTGAGTGTTTGTCTATGTGAGAGTGTGTGAGTGCCTGTGTGTGAGTGCATGTCTGCATATATGTGTGTGTGTGAGTGCCTGGGTGTGTGTGTGTGTGTATAAGAATATGTGTGTGTATGTGAGTGTGTGTATATGCCTGGGTGTGTGTGAGTGCATGTGTGCATATGTGTGTGTGTGTGTGTGTGTGTGTGAATGCATGTATGCATGTGTGTGTTTGTCTGTATAAGAGAATATGTGTGTATGTGAGAGTGTGTGTATGCCTGGGTGTGTGTTTGAGTGCATGTGTGCATATGTGTGTGTGTGTGTGTGAGTGCATGTGTGCATATGTGTGTGTGTGCAAACTGTAAGTCGCTCTGGATAAGAGCGTCTGCTAAATGTCCAAATGTACCGAAAATGTGTGTGAGTGCATGTGTGAGAGTGTGTTTGTGGCACAGGCAATAAGGTAAGCGCTACAAGCATTACTGATGCAGGTGTTACCTGCACGTGCTGATGAACACGACCGCACAGTACACCTGCATGCACAGGGCCCAGTGTGTCACTCCTTCGCGCAGTGATGTAACCCGATCAAGGCTGCGTGTGAGGAGACCACAACCGGATATACCAGTAACCAAGACACCAATGCACGAGCTGTTTCGAACGGCCCTGTATAATTAGAATGATTTTTTTTTTAAACATCGTTTTGTTCCGCCGAGACAAAATGACCAGCTAGACAATGATTCAACATTATAAAAACCTATGGAATATATTTGTATCTTCTGCTGCTGTACAGCAGTAGCCTACACGTGCAAAAAGACTACCTAAACGTCCAGTAATCCGGCACGATGACGAATTAAAATACATTATCAGTAACATTATACAGCATGGTTAGTGAAAACAGTAAATGCGATAATGTTACTGCCCTGAGCGATGATGTTACCGCCAACAGCCACCGCGCGACCAAGCTCACGTTCATTACCAACACTTGAAGAGAAAAAAATAAATATATTTTTTTAATTAAATGTGTTGCGTCTCCATATTACACAACGGCGGAATTCGCTCCACAACACTTGTGTCCGTGAAGAGTTTCTATGGGCTGGATGTTGAGAAGAGTCATCAAACTTAAAACACAAGCGCCGTCGTTGTAGAGCCTATATTGGCACGTGGAGTTGCTCTCAGCGAGAAGATAGGAATGAGTGTAACGTTACTAGGATATTTGATGACTACAGTAACCTCTCGCAAAATGTTTATTGGTAAGAAAGACTGTATTTTGTAAAGACTTGAGATTGTAAAACTTTTTAACACCGGCAGGGTCATCTCACCGCAGCACGTCGACCTGTGCAAGAACAATAACCTCGTGTGTGTGTGTGTGTGTGTATGTGAGAGAGTTATTACGCGAACTATGATTGTTCCTACCATGTATTAATGCACATCTTGTAAGTCGCTCTGGATAAGAGCGTCCGCTAAATGCTTAAAATGTAAACATGTACAAATGTTAACAGGAATGATACGGCAGAGATACGATTCAAACACAGCGATCGATACACACACACAAAAAAACGCGCTTTCCTTTTCGTCCTTTGTTAACGTTGCGCGCACTGCGCTACCTTTTGAAGGAGAGGCCTGTTTACAGCAGCACGGGGACAACTGTGCAGATGCGAACTGAATAGCGGATCTGTAAAGGCGTTTCTGGCAACGTGACCTCTACACCCATCCACGCGCCAGCAGCGGCACTCCCCAAACGCGCGCTCAGCTCCGTGGGGCACACGCCTGCGCTCGAGGAGGAGGCGATCAGGTAAACACACGTGACGTGTTTTGCGAACAATCTAGCGGCTCCAAAACGCCTTAACCTTGTAGCCTGATGTTCTACCTTTTTTTTTTGTTTACGCTTTTGTTGAAGAACTGTATTGATGTATACACTTATCGGACACGCCGAAAAGACACACACACTTGCTGTTGAGTTATAACAGGTAGGTAATTGATCCGAGATATTGGCACCCGCTGTTTCATAGTTTGTATAGCTTTGTGTGGGCTAACGGGAAACCAGGAAATGTTGCTGTGTTTCTGATTTGAAATATACATTGTAAATGTGGGTGTGTGGGTTCCTGCCTTTTTACAAGTAGCGACGACTCAGAATACACGTGTAATCTAGATTACATTTGAGAAGTCGATCATTTTACTTTCAGATGCACTTGGCACTTTCGGTTCAGAGTGAGATTCGCATTCGCATTTACTTGCATGTCCTATAGCTCAATTTAAACGTGTTGACGTGATGTTGGCGTGTGCGGGGGAAATGACGCGAGACCACAGAGCACGATACATGCATGTTAGTGTATGTCGAGCGGAGATGATCTCCTCAGCCTGTGTTAAAACTCATGTTGCACTCAAAGGTTTTAGCCTTCAGTTCTGAGTTTACACGCACAGCCTTCGGGGTTTAAAGTCAAAAACAAAACAAAAAATGTCGAAAAACAAATCTGCAGCACCTCTTCGTTCTTCCCCGTTAAAATAACTCAGTTCTTTGCAAACTACCTTCAAAGGTTATACTAGATTCTACAGCCAGTGGACACGGAAACAAACGCTTCAATGTTGAAACACAATCCGCAGTGTTTCCATCCTTACACGAGTGGTCTGTCATTAATCGCCACGCTCTTACGGTTACATTTTTGTAACACGCTTCCTGCTGTTTACGAGGCTTCTGCATGTTCTGCTGGGTTCATTTTGAAAGTCATTTCTGCCACAATGGACGGCATTCATTCATTCATTCTTTGTCATTGTATCATACAGCGGTACGTATGACCGCTCGGGGCAAGCTTGTTGAATAGTGGACAGGACAAAACGAAGTTCGCCCATGCTCCATAAAACTGCTGAAATTATTCAGCTGGAGATAGATTGGTGCAAGAATGTCTATCGGCAGGGGTTAATATCACAATGAACTTTCCAGTGATGGACTGGTCAAACTTATTAAAGTCGCGAGTGTTTCAACAGTTTGTCGTCTTGTTTGGGACGCGATGAACGTTTGAGGACGCGCATGCGTACTGGCGTAGGCTGCCACTCAAGCGCACCCCTTGTCTATCGGTGTGTCTGTTGATCCGGTTCTATAAACTTCCTTCTATTTTTATAGTTTTGTTCTACATTTGTACTGAGGCATAGCACAGTGTATGTCACTAATTGTTGTTAGAGTTGTTTGCTTGAACGCAGGAACCTACATTGTACATGCTGCTGAGGACTTTCTAATCAGAAACCACATGGTCGGTACACACACTCGCACACTCAATATCTCTTCCTCCTGTCTGTCTGTTTTGTCGTTGGTCTCTCCTCTGTCTCGTCACAGAGCAGTTAGTCTGCCGCTCGCCCCGGCGTTAAGAGGACGAGCGGTGGAGCTCAAGAGAGCGGCGTGACGGGCTGAGTCAGAGTCTGACCTGCTCCCCACTCCCCCTCTCTCCCCTCTCCCCCTCTCTCCCCATGCCCCCCTCTCTCCCCTCTCTCCCCACTCCCCCTCTCTCCCCTCTCTCTCCACATCCCCCTCACTCCCCTCTCCCCCTCTCACCCCTCTCCCCCTCTCTCCCCATGCCCCCTCACTCCCCTCTCTCCCCACTCCCCCTCTCACCCCTCTCTCTCCACATCCCCCTCACTCCCCTCTCCCCCTCTCCCCCTCTCCCCCTCTCTCCCCATGCCCCCCTCTCTCCCCTCTCTCCCCATGCCCCCCTCTCTCCCTCTCTCTCCCCATCCCCCTCGCTCCCCTCTCTCCCCACATCCCCCTCTCCCATCCTTCCCCTCTTTCTCCTCGCTCCCCACATCCCCTCTCTCCCCTCTCTCCCACATCCCCCTCTCTCCCCACATCTCCCTCTCTCCCCTCTCTCCCCACATCTCCCCTCTTTCTCCTCGCTCCCCACATCCCCCTCCTCTCCCCTCTCACCCCTCTCCCCCTCTCTCCCCATGCCCCCCTCTCTCCCCTCTCTCCCCATGCCCCCTCTCTCCCTCTCTCTCGCCATCCCCCTCGCTCCCCTCTCTCCCCACATCCCCCTCTCTCCCCTCCTTCCCCTCTTTCTCCTCGCTCCCCACCCCACTCTTTCTTTGCCTCAGAGTTGAAGGCCGTGGTTTAGGCAGGCACCTGGCGAGCAGGGCGGAATCGTGCTCTCCCTCGCTTCGCTCTGCCGCGTTCGAGCGTCCGGTCTCTCGATCTGCCTCAAATAAGTTTCACAGTGCTTCACAGTGCTCTTCGTTCCTCTACTTCCTGTTCTGGAAACAGCCTTGTCTTGTGTTTCACACTGTCACTACTGCCCCCAGAGGCACAGGGGCGCTGTGTTCAGTGGGGTGCAGGGGTGTTAACCGCGCCTGTCAGTGTGAATAACAGTCAGTGGTGCACGCTCGTGCAAGGCTGCTCGCACACCCAACTGTCAAAGTTTCCAGTGTCCGGAGGAGAGCTAGCGCTGCAGCGGGCTGTGCTGCCTGCTTCTCCTCAGGCTGAGTAATGTCCATCACGCCGTTTAACGTGCTTCGTGCGCCACGGTCACACAGCCAGCCGCGTGCTCAGGACTGAAGCACGGCTTTGTGAAAAAAGACGCTTTGTGTCGCTAGAATGAACAGAAATATGGAAATGTAGTCCAACTGTGGCCGAGCATCCTTTTACAAAATATACTTTGTGCCACCAAATGGTTAAGATTCAAGATTGAATTTGCCCCCACCCACGTTCTGGAGACTCCCTTACCTGCTTCACGGCGGACCCGAGCCGGCTCACCCTCCCCCTCCCACCTCCCCCTGGGGTGGACAGTCAACTCCCCCCATTTGGGGCTGGCGACCAGGGCTGGTCTGGCAGTTTCGAACTGCATCCCTGACAGGCAGCTCACACCATATCGGACCAGCCAAAATATGGTGCGTTAGACCGCTACCCCTATCCGCTGTCCCTGTGCCACCAAATCTGATTGTAAGAATGATTGTTTTCAGTTTTAAATCCGTCATTGAATTATCGACATTTTTGAACAACGTGGTTATGAGTATGTGAAGGCCTCCCGCGTGGTCTAGCGGTTACAACATTCGACGCTGGCCACAGCGACCGGGGTTCGATTCCCCGTCGCGCCAGAGTCAGCTCTGGCCGGGAGTGCCACCAGGCTGTCCCCCCCAGGGAGGGGGGAGGGAAGCCGACATGACGTTCGCTGCACACAAGAGTGGCTCTGTAGTACCGGGTTACGGTCGACGGGCCTGGCGAGTGTTGTCTCGGAAGAGGCGTTACTTCGCCTTCGTCACTACCGGTCACAGGACTACGGCAGCGAACTCACATTACGAGGGGGGTGATTGACACAAAAATAGCGGGTCTAATTGGCTACTAAATTGGGAGAAAATGTGATCGAAACAAAATCTTTAAAAAAAAAAATGAGTACGCAAAGGTCATTCATCTTTTCTCGAGGAGAGGAAGTTTAATAGGCAGGCAGTGGTGGTATAATGGTTAGGGAACTGGGATTGTAACGTTAAGGTTTCAGGTTCAATCCCCAGGTGGGACACTGCCGTTGTACCCTTGAGCAAGGTACTTAACCTGAATTGCTTCAGTTAATATCCAGCTGTATAAATGGATTGTAAAGAAATGTAAACTGTGTAAGTCGCTCTGGATAAGAGCGTCTGCTAAATGCCTGTAATGTAATGTAATATAGTGGTGAGGGGAGTAGCTGCCTTGTGACCCTGTCTCTCTGTGGCGTTATCAGCCTGAAGGGAGAAGGCTACCTGATGATGTCAGATGTACACATACCTAACCTGTGTGGTCACAATTCACCTGACAATGACTGCATCTGGAGACGTGTTTGCATGGGCGTTTTCCACGAGGCAATACAAGGCAGCTCATAGAAGTGTGTAAACAGTGTTCCACCACTGCCTGCTTTGCCTGTGGCCCAGTGACTGTCCCCCAACGTACGTGTGAATACATCTAAACAAACCGGGCATGCAAAAATCATTCATCCCAACTAGCACCACGCTTTTTAAACAAGGACTTCAGAACATAATGACCTCACTTTACACGTCATGTCTTATATGTTCATGTCATGTCTTGTGTATTATGTTGTATGTGTATGTTGTGTCTGCGATGTATTGGCGACCTGTCCAGGGTGTATTCCTGCCTCTCACCCAATGCATGCTGGGATAGGCTCCAGTCCCCACCCACGACCCTGACCGGGAATAAGCGGGTTAGATTATGAATGAATGAATGAATGAATGAATGTCTATGTTGTGTTAGGTTGTATGTGTATACCAATACCTACCTGTATTATTATATTAATAAATATTAACACATTTTCCTCTGGGATAATAACGTATTCTATCTGTCTAGCAGGGCTTGGGATGGTCGTTCACACATTCTGCTTTGCACCAAACTTACCTCAGACTGTCTCTGTTTCATCGTTCATGCTTCACTCTTTTATTAATCTCTGCAACCGACGCTCTCACTGTTTTTTCCGCTGTTGAAAAGTGAGCACCTGCTTGTCAAGGTTAAGGGTAAACGGGGGGCAGGTGTGAGGATTACATTCGGCCCACAGGTGTGACCAGAGAGATTCCATCACCTGCTTTTTTCAATTTATTAATATTTTTATTTTCTGTTTTTGCTCTTTATTCCCCATTTTTTTAATCCAAATTTTTAGCAGCCAATTACACCCTCTCTTTTTCATGCCAATTATCCCCCCGCCTCGTATGAGAGGTCGTTGCCGTAGTCCTGAGACCGGTAGTGAGCGCTGTACCGCCTCCTCCGTGCCGGCACCTGCCAGGCCGTCACCATAATACACAGGACCACTCATATACACAGCAAGCTCATATCGACTTCCCTCCTCCCTCCCTGAGGCGGACAGCCAATTGCTGTGGAGCAGTGGCTGGGTCTGGCTCATTTTTACGCCCCAGAACAATGAAGCCATGCTTCCTCAGGGCAAACTGGCGCATTAGTCTGTCAACGCTCCACCAAAGAAACATCCTCTCTCCAGGCGGCTAGCATGTTCAGCCTTCTAACTGTGCCCCTTTGTGAGAGTGCTTGTACAGAGTAAGACTGGTGTTAGGGACATGGCTCCAGCTTCACTCAACCTGTTAACGTTCTGAGTTGTTTCAGATTGTTGAAAAGTATGGGTAGTCCAGGGCCCATATGTAAAAAGATTCTAAGAGTAGAAGTGCTGATCTAGGATCAGTTTAGCCTTTTAGCTCATAATGGATATGGTTAGGATATGGACAAGGGAAACCTGATCCTAGATCAGCACTCCTACTCATAGAATCTTTGTACATACGGGCCCTGGTCTGATACACAACTAAGCCAGCTGAACAAACAGTTGCCCAGATGCAGTGCCTCCCTTGTTTAAATTAACGAGTTGAACCAGTAAATAGTGTCACTCCTAGATGAATTGTATTTTTGTAGTGGTTCATACTGGGACATGACTAACCTGCAATAACTTTCACATTTGGGTGCCAGACTGGAGCTCTAGCAGCGTGAGAAATGGGGGCCGTTCATCTTCATTCCCCCGTCTCCAGCTTCATGTGCCTCGTGATGATCAAGGATATCAGCATCCCAGTTTCATTATTCCAGCCGTACATAAACATGCATATGCCATTTAGCAGACGTTTCTATTCAGCGACTTACAGTAATGAATGCATACATTTTTCAGTATATGTGGCCCCAGTGGGAATCGAACCCACAACCTCAGCATTGTCAGTGCCATGCTCTACCTACTGAGCCACACAGAACCATACTCTTCCTACTGAGCCACACAGAACCATGCTTTACCTACTGAGCCACACAGAACCACGCTCTACCTACTGAGACACACAGAACCATGCTCTACCTACTGAGCCACACGGAACTACGCTCTACCTACTGAGACACACAGAACCACGCTCTACCTACTGAGCCACACAGAACCATGCTCTACCTACTGAGCCACACAGAACCACGCTCTACCTACTGAGCCACACTGAACCACGCTTTACCTACTGAGCCACACTGAACCACGCTTTACCTACTGAGCCACACAGAACCATACTCTACCTACTGAGCCACACAGAACCATGCTCTACCTACTGAGACACACAGAACCACGCTCTACCTACTGAGCCACACAGAACCATGCTCTACCTACTGAGCCACACAGAACCACGCTCTACCTACTGAGCCACACAGAACCACGCTCTACCTACTGAGCCACACTGAACCACGCTCTACCTACTGAGCCACACTGAACCACGTTCTACCTACTGAGACACACAGAACCATACTCTACCTACTGAGCCACACAGAACCACACTCTACCTACTGAGCCACACAGAACCACGCTCTACCTACTGAGACACACAGAACCACGCTCTACCTACTGAGACACACAGAACCACGCTCTACCTACTGAGCCACACAGAACCACGCTCTACCTATTGAGCCACACAGAACCACGCTCTACCTACTGAGACACACAGAACCACGCTCTACCTACTGAGCCACACAGAACCACGCTCTACCTACTGAGCCACACAGAACCACGC
>JAINUG010001194.1:0-28879 GCA_029706075.1 Aldrovandia affinis
AGTATATTAGATTTCAGAGATTCAGATTTCTTTATTGTTACATCTGTGATACTACGTACACCAGAGTAAAAATCTTGGGCCAGGCCCCTCAACATCGCAGCATCACAATACACACAGAATATCACACTTTGTAAACAAAATAGAAATAGAATAGATAAATAAATAAAACATAAGGTAACAAAATAATTTTAAGTAGCTTAGCAAGTGGACTAGGGTCACAAGGCACAGTGCGGGAGTGAGTAGTGTGAGTGTGTGTGTGTGTGCGCGCGGGCGTGTGCGATTGTCACCTGCGCGTGCTGAGTCTGTGCAGGTGTGTCTGTGCTCAGTCCACCTGGATGTGCAAAATGGCAGTTGGCTAGCTAGGCTAGTGGCCAGAGTTCAGTAGCCTGACAGCTTGGTGGAAGAAGCTGTCTCTGAGCCTACTGGTCCTGGCCTGGAGACTGCGGTACCGTTTGCCTGACGGTAGCAGCTGGAATACGCTGTGGTTGGGGTGGCTGGGGTCTTTGCTGTGGGCTCTGCTGGCACATCGGCTGCTGTACAGTTCCTGGATGGAGGGGAGGGGCGTGCCTCCGCTGATGTGTTGAGCGGACTGCACCACCCTCTGCAGTGCCTTGCGGTTGAGGCCTGAGCAGTTTCCGTACCACGCGGTGATGTTGCCGGTCAGGATACTCTCAGTAGTGCCTCTGTAGAAGGCCCGCAGGATCTTGGGCCCCATTCCGAACTTTTTCAGCCGCCTGAGGTAGAAGAGGCGTTGTTGTGCCTTCTTGACTACGTGGCCAGTGTGGGCGGACCAGGACAGGTCCTCAGTGATGTGGACACCGAGGAACCTGAAGTCACTGACCCGCTCCACAGTGGACCCGCCGATGGTGAGGGGCTCCTGCCTCTCTCTCTCCTTCCTGTAGTCCACGATGAGCTCCTTGGTCTTATCAATGTTGAGAGAGAGGTTGTTCTCCTGACACCATTGTGCCAGGTTGCTGACCCTCTCCTGTAGGCTGTCTCATCATTGTCCGTGTGATCAGGCCTATCACCGTTGTGTCATCGGCGAACTTGATCACCCTGGTGGAGCTGTGCGTGGCCACGCAGTCGTGGGTGTACAGGGAGTAGAGGAGAGGGCTCAGGACGCAACCCTGGGGGCCCCGGTGTTGAGGGTCAGAGGGGCGGAGGTGATGGGGCCCATCCTCACCACCTGGCGCCGGTCCGACAGGAAGTTCAGGATCCAGCCGCAGAGGCTGGGGTTCAGCCTCAGGTCCCAGAGCTTGGTGTTGAGCCTGGAGGGTATTATGGTGTTGAACGCTGAACTGTAGTCCACGAACAGCATTCTCACATAGGTGTTCCTCTTCTCCAGGTGGGTGAGGACGGTGAGGAGTGCGGTGGAGATGGGCGTCGTCCGTGGATCTGTTCTGTCTGTATGCGAATTGGTATATATATGATTAAATTATATTAGTACATACAGCTTTCCCTCCTGTTACAGTAACGTTTCCTGGTCGTACATTCTCTGGTGTGGGAATTAAATAACACAATACACCATTTAATATTTACATAAACACAATAATGTACAATAAACACATTTCCAGACATAAATATTCTTGACAACAAACAACAGGCTCCAACAGCATGTACAACTTTATAACATGTCCTGGAAAATATATGAATTATTGTATGAATTATTAATGAATAGTAATATGACTTCTTAACACGATTATCCCTTTGTACAGCTTGTTATTGAAGTAATTCCAGGTGTGAAGACAGAGTACGATAGCAAAGCATGACCTGGCGTTCGTTTGAAATACTTCAACCCTTTAGAAATCGGTAAAATTCCCGCACAAATCTAGTATTTTCACCAATATTCGGACAGAACAAGACTCCTCTTTCGCTTTCATATGATTGCATGTTTTGGTTAGAGGGTAACTTTACGCGTTGAGTATCAGTTCTGTACCACGCGCATCCCGATACCGGGAGGGGAAATTAACGACATTTTCAGAACAAATATGAAGGAATATCACGAGTAAGATGAGGTCTTATTTTCAGGGGAATTACCCTGGATGGCTCAGCCAGTGACACATACAAGTGAACTTTACTTATTTAAATCGTATTATCGTATTTATTTAGTCATACCGCTCGTGGTCTAGTTGCCGTGCTGTACACGGGACTGTGGGGACACCTTGTGGTGAGGAATGGAACTGCAGCCTCTCACGCAGCCGTGCAAAGTGATGTCATCATTACGCAGTCAGAGCCCTGACCTGATTGGTGCCCGAGGCAAGATTTTAGCTGGTGCCCCTTGCAGGGGTGGAGCCAGAGAGGTGTCCGGGGCGGCACTGCACACCCCTGATATCTGATTGGCTACCCCGGGTGCCACCCTAAAATTTCATTCGCTATCACTGGCAGTTTGATGCTGATTGACATCTCATTCCACCTCTTGTTGAAAGGAGCGTTTATTTTGACATCTGGTGGCGCCTTTTTCAAATCGAGGACGAGGAAGAGAGAATATTTCCACAGCTCACGAGTCACGCGAGCGACTGACACAACTACGGCAGACCTGCGGCGAAAGCACCATATGTTGAAGTACGTTTTAAATAAAACATCTTTAGGTTTCCTGAACAACTTTTACCAAAGTTGAGTCGCTGAGTAGATGCATATTGGCAGTTTGGCTCCATAACAGACAGTTAGTCAGATAAGAGAGATCGGTTCCCAATTTAGCCTAACATTATGTTTACATCTGTGCTAGTAATACACGCCTCGCACATACAGTGCAGTGTCGTAAGTTACAGTATATACGAGTGTTTAGCTAATGTGGGGTACAACTAGTACAGCTGTCAGTGTTCAGCAAGTTAACATTTAAATCAAATCAAATCAAATCAAGTTTATTTGTATAGCGCTTTTCACAATAGAATTGTCACAAAAACGCTTAACAGAGGGGGAACCCAGGCCTAGACCCCCCCAAAAGCAAGCCTAACGGCAACAGTGGCAAGGAAAAACTCCTTGGTAGGGAGAAACCTTGGAAGGAACCACACTAAAAGGGGGAGCCCATCCTCTTCTGGCCGGCACAGGGTATGTCCAAAAAAGACCATGTCATGGTCAGTCCAAGGTGGCTCAGGGCTGAAGGACTTTGCCCCTCCTGAGTTAGGTAGTCAGCGGGGGGTGGGGGGCTAAACCACGTGGAGAGGGTCAGATCCTGGAACTGGGGTTGGCGTGGGGGTGAGGGTTGATGGGGGCAGCTCACACTTCTCGCAGGATCTAGGGCTCGGGGCAGGTGCCCTGAGTCAGAGGCCAGGGCAGAGAAGAGAACATGCAGTCAGAAAAAAGCAGTGCTATAGCCAGTAGCATTATGTAAGAGCAGGGAGCACAAGCATAGGAAATATACAGATAGCCCCAACAGGTGTAAGCTATGGCAGCATACCTATTAGGAGAGGGACAGAGAAAACACGCAGCCATGAGAGAGTTCCAAACAATCCACACCTGATCAAGGATAACCAGCATAACAGTGGTGGTAACACATTGAGGAGGTGACAGTATGGAAAGTTTTTCACTCCATAAGACACTAGGGCACGGCCTTCTCCATCTCTCCACCTAGACTATGTTTGGCAGTAGGCTAGGCTGAAAAGATATGTTTTTAATCTACACTTAAAAAGTGAAACTGTGTCCGAATCCCTAACATGCCTTGGTAAACCGTTCCACAACAGAGGAGCTCTAAAAGAAGGCTCTACCACCAGCTGTGCTTTTCAAAATTCTAGGGAGTAATAGATGGCGGCTTCTTGTGAACGAAGCAGTCGTGTCGGTTTATAGGAGGCAATCATTTCGGTCAGATATAAAGGTGCAAGTCCGTTTACTGCTTTAAAAGTTAGCAACAGTACTTTATAATCAGCCAGATATTTAATAGGAAGCCAATGTAGTGATGCTAACACTGGAGTAATGTGCTCATACTTTTTGGATCTAGTCAAAATACGTGCCGCTGTATTCTGTACTAGTTGAAGACTCTTTAGAGAGCTACTAGAGGAGCCGGATAATAAGGCATTACAATAGTCTAGCCTCAATGCAACAAAAGCATGCATCAAGGTTTTAGCATCCTCTAATGACAGAATGTGCCGAATTTTAGCTATGTTTCTTAGGTGAAAGAAAGCTACTCTGGAAGTGTTTTTAATATGAGTGTCAAATGTAAGGTCCTGATCAATAATAAAACCAAGGTTCTTAACCATAAGACTTGATGTAACTATGCAATCACCTGCATTTAACTGCAGATCCAACTTGTTCCTTAATTTTTGGGGCCCACTTAATTTTTGGGGATAGCAATTTGAAATCCATTAACTCAGTTTGATTTTCGTACTTGGACTCAAAACGAACAATTGTTATTATCAATCTGTTAACGTCACTCAAAAACATTACCACAATTTGCAGATAGCCTATTTGCTGTCTTAAAGGTGTAGTAAATTATAGCTACCTACTGCAGAGTAGGGCTAGCCATGATCTAACTAGTAACGTTGTCTGGTAGTTGATTTTAAGGTACAGTTATGATCAGTGGTGGGCCTTCTCTGCTGGCCTAAACACTATCAGAATCACTGACTTACGTTTTAATATATTTTGCCATGAATATATATTAAATTATTCCCAATAGTCTATTCTCTTCATTTCATACCTTTTCTCTTGGTTGCGCTGCTTCCAGTAGTGTATGTTTATGTTAGAGCTTTTATCCAATCATATTTCAGCCATCATGTGTTGCCAGGGTCAAAGAAACCTGCCTTGAGGCCTTCAGAATCAACAGTGCGGACCCCTGTAGCTTAAAATAAATGGCAATGAAACTGTTGCTTTAACCAATCAGATTTCGAGTTGGCGACACTGGGACCATCTAGCAGGCCTACGATAACGTCGGCATTTTCACATCATTTGATTGGACGGTCAGAGAGCGTACTAGTCATAGCTAGCAAACTGCATCTGTCGCGATCTGCACAAGCTAAAATATATTTGTTTAGATTTAATAGCTGTTTTTTCAACCCACAATGGCTGACAGAGGAGAAGAAATTGATTTGGTCGCAGATATACTTACAAAGCCATATTCAAGATGGACTTTTGAAGAAAAGCTGGACATCATGAGGAAAGGTCAGCCAACCCCGAAGCTAGCAAACCTGTCCCAGCCAGGGAAAGGGTTTGTCCGCCACTTTCAATTCAGTAACTACGAGCGGTACCCTTGGCTCACAGCCTCCAAAGAGCACTGCAAATTGTGTTGCTGGACAGAAATATGACTGGACAGACTTGACTTTCAGCATTAGCCTCCATGGCGATAGAAAAGGACTTGTTGTTGGAACTGAAACACACAGATAACCTGTACAACAGAGTAATTGAACTCTCCTTAAGGAAAGAAAGGAGGATGGATTTTGTGTACAAATAATCAAAAGTTTTGGTGAGTGTAATTAATTTTTTAAATATTTTTTTATAGTTTTGTCATTTTATTAGGTTAATATTGATGCTTCTGCTTGAGATGATGTATGTGGCGCAGCTGTGGCTGCAGTGAAAGGAGACTTGTTGAATTGTGTTTGGGTTTCTTACTTTAGTAATGGCATTCATTCTCGCTACATGAGAAACCTGTCTGTGATGCAACGCCCTGTTATACTGCGTTTCTGTGTAATATTGATGGTTTCTATAACCGTGGCGTCATAATGATGGTATTAAGAGGTGCAATAATTCAAGTAGGACACCACTGAAGGCCTAGGTGTGAAATGCACGGCCCACTACTGGTTATGATAATGGGGATTTGTAATTAAGATTGGACTAAAATGTGGGTAATTGGATGCTTAGATAGGCCATAGACTGTTTTAATTAACCCTATGCAAAAATAAGACAATCACGAAAAGAAAGGGAGAGATATAAGTCTTATTTTTAAAGAAGAACAAACAGGCAGATCAGGTGCAAACAGACCCCAGCCCTTGCATCACCACCGGACCCCAGAGCAGCTCCCTACCTGAGGCTAGTCAGAGTCAGTGTGGTCAGACTTCACAAGGACCCAGTCTACCACCACCAGGTCAGAGCATCTACCAGGCAGTCAGCCACATGCCCAGTTCAGAATTTAAGTTTAGCTTCAGCTTGTAACAATAGGCCTGGATGATTTTGTCGGATTAAGCCTCACTTTAAAATGTTGGTTGTTGGTTCATGTGTGTTCTTGTTTTGATGTCTGTGGCATTTTTATTGTGATTATACACTAATGGCTCTTGTGTTATTTTAACCCTCTGAGGTCCGTGCTAAGCTTTTAGATGTTTTTTGATTTTGGCATGGTCTGATATTTATCTCAATTTCATCAATTTAACACACACTTACTCCAAAGTGTTTGATATTTTTATTTGAAGGACAATCACAGCTACATTTGTATGCCATCAATAGTTTGGTCAGTATCATATGCAGCTTGTAAATAGATCTACAAACACACAAGTTAAAAATAGTAAATTTTTCTGCTGTCACAAAAGTTGTGAAAGCACACACTAAACTATAGTGACGAATTGTTTTGCCAATGTACGTTTGTTCATCAAGGTCTTGGTTATGTAAGGGTGTGAAAACAGTTTAGCACATCTGAGATCTAAATAGCTAAAAACCTGTTTTTATCAGAACTGGTCACATTTATTTCAGGCTGTGGGAGGGCTAAATGCTAAATACCTGAATATTCATTATTCATTGTCCACACCTCTAAGATGGGCCATCTCACTGGGCCATCAGTGTTATATTCTGAGTTCCTGTTCTGTTGTTTTTTGGTCTTTGTTTATTTTTCATTCAGTCCTTATTCATTATTCTTTATCCAGTATTGCATTTTCCCTGTTCTGTCACGTTCTGCTCCCTGTCTGTCCTTGTTCCGTTTATTTCGAGATCCACTCCTTGTCGTGTCATGCACTTCGGGAGTTTATACTTTTCGGGTTTTTTCCGCCTTCGCTTATTATCTCGTTTTCTTCCTTCTTACTTTCTAGATTGCACTTTGTATATATTAGGTAGATGTGTATAGTACTAACCAACTAATCTACTAACGTTAGGGGTTTAGATTAAGTTACTAACACGCGGAATATGTTTGGCGTCACAAGACGCGGAATTCATATATTTTCACGAGTATTTGAAAACAAGCGAAATAAATAACATTTTAGGCTGTTCTTCTTTAGAAAAGTATTCTTCCATAGATCTTGTGTGCATATTGCAATTTGTTACGTTGCAACACGCGGAATATGTAGTCACAAGACGCGGAATTCATATATTGAATATATATACGAGTATTTGATAACATGGCAAATCAAATATAGTTACTTACTGTTCGTCAGTTATTGTCTTCGTCGCTTTTCATCAATACTCTCAAACACTGCAGCGCAGAAAATCTTTCCATCTTGAATAAAATTGTATGTCTGTATAAAATCTTGCTTCAAATTGTCGGGACAGTTTATGTGTTACGCCGGCGTTTTCACACATGGCCCCACGCCCTTCCCCACACCTCCCCGAAACTCGCACCTAGTTACCATGTCAATAGAAGGGGGACGTTACTACCAGGTAAAAAAGAGAGTAAAAGGCAAGGTTTACTTTTGGTCTAATTAACCTAATTTAAAAAATCCCATTTGATTTGCCAGTGCTCAAATCGGAAAGTCGCGATTCTAAGGTTTCTGTCAATGTTTTTGTCGCGTGTGTATGATAAAATATCGCGAAGTTAGAAATAGTAATATACTTGTATTGCTGCTTGGATCGGCGCCGATCCAGCCGACCTCAGGGGGTTAATGTAATAGATTTATGAAGGGATGACACAGAGACCTCCAGCTCTGAGCAAGACAGTGAGCCAGAGCTGCCAGGAGATGTCATCGAGCCCCTCCCAACTGCATCAAGCACCAGATATGCTATTCCCAAAGGACCCAATAGTAGGCCTATACTTTAAAACTACACATTTTAGTTAGCAGCTGTTAGTATCTAATCTTGTGGATCCCTTAATTATACATTTCCATAGAGATATGACACATTATTTACCTTCTATTCCAGACATTTCAAGATCCAGAGAAGAGGGTCCTGTACAGCCGTGTTTGAGGACATTTCCCAGACCTCCGCATGGTACTAGGAAAAGGGCTTTCAACAGCTCCTGGTATAAGGTACAGCATAAAAGGGCCATTGACAGCAACTCATCAATGTTAGTCATAAATGAGGACCGGAAAAAGAAAGTGGAGGAAAACTGTACTTACATTAAGACAATTGCAGATGTGCTCCTACTAACTGCCACTCAAAATATAGCGCAGAGAGGTCATCGAGAGTCTGATGACTCTCACAACAAGGGTCATTTTTTGACAATCTTAGAAGAAATAGCAAAGCATGACCCTCTCATAGAGAAAAGGATGAACACATATGGCAATGCTAAGTACACAAGCCACCAAATCCAGAATGAAGTTCTTGAGGGCTTAGCTGAGATGGTAAGTGAAATAATAAGAGAAGTAAAAGAAAGTGACGTTTTTAGTGTAATTGCAGATGAAACCAAAGATTTAAAGAAAAAAGAACAAATGTACTATTACAATGGGGCCATCCACGAAAGCTTTTTACACTTTCAGTCGGCTGAAAGGATCAGGATACTCTCAGTAGTGCCTCTGTAGAAGGCCCGCAGGATCTTGGGCCCCATTCCGAACTTTTCAGCCGCCTGAGGTAGAAGAGGCGTTGTTGTGCCTTCTTGACTACGTGGCCAGTGTGGGCGGACCAGGACAGGTCCTCAGTGATGTGGACACCGAGGAACCTGAAGTCACTGACCCGCTCCACAGTGGACCCGCCGATGGTGAGGGGCTCCTGCCTCTCTCTCTCCTTCCTGTAGTCCACGATGAGCTCCTTGGTCTTATCAATGTTGAGAGAGGTTGTTCTCCTGACACCATTGTGCCAGGTTGCTGACCTCTCTCCTGTAGGCTGTCTCATCATTGTCCGTGATCAGGCCTATCACCGTTGTGTCATCGGCGAACTTGATCACCCTGGTGGAGCTGTGCGTGGCCACGCAGTCGTGGGTGTACAGGGAGTAGAGGAGAGGGCTCAGGGACGCAACCCTGGGGGCCCCGGTGTTGAGGGTCAGAGGGGCGGAGGTGATGGGGCCCATCCTCACCACCTGGCGCCGGTCCGACAGGAAGTTCAGGATCCAGCCGCAGAGGCTGGGGTTCAGCCTCAGGTCCCAGAGCTTGGTGTTGAGCCTGGAGGGTATTATGGTGTTGAACGCTGAACTGTAGTCCACGAACAGCATTCTCACATAGGTGTTCCTCTTCTCCAGGTGGGTGAGGACGGTGAGGAGTGCGGTGGAGATGGCGTCGTCCGTGGATCTGTTCTGTCTGTATGCGAATTGGTATATATATGATTAAATTATATTAGTACATACAGCTTTCCCTCCTGTTACAGTAACGTTTCCTGGTCGTACATTCTCTGGTGTGAGGAATTAAATAACACAATACACCATTTAATATTTACATAAACACAATAATGTACAATAAACACATTTCCAGACATAAATATTCTTGACAACAAACAACAGGCTCCAACAGCATGTACAACTTTATAACATGTCCTGGAAAATATATGAATTATTGTATGAATTATTAATGAATAGTAATATGACTTCTTAACACGATTATCCCTTTGTACAGCTTGTTATTGAAGTAATTCCAGGTGTGAAGACAGGAGTACGATAGCAAAGCATGACCTGGCGTTCGTTTGAAATACTTCAACCCTTTAGAAATCGGTAAAATTCCCGCACAAATCTAGTATTTTCACCAATATTCGGACAGAACAAGACTCCTCTTTCGCGCTTTCATATGATTGCATGTTTTGGTTAGAGGGTAACTTTACCGCGTTGAGTATCAGTTCTGTACCACGCGCATCCCGATACCGGGAGGGGAAATTAACGACATTTTCAGAACAAATATGAAGGAATATCACGAGTAAGATGAGGTCTTATTTTCAGGGGAATTACCCTGGATGGCTCAGCCAGTGACACATACAAGTGAACTTTACTTATTTAAATCGTATTATCGTATTTATTTAGTCATACCGCTCGTGGTCTAGTTGCCGTGCTGTACACGGGACTGTGGGGACACCTTGTGGTGAGGAATGGAACTGCAGCCTCTCACGCAGCCGTGCAAAGTGATGTCATCATTACGCAGTCAGAGCCCTGACCTGATTGGTGCCCGAGGCAAGATTTTAGCTGGTGCCCCTTGCAGGGGTGGAGCCAGAGAGGTGTCCGGGGCGGCACTGCACACCCCTGATATCTGATTGGCTACCCCGGGTGCCACCCTAAAATTTCATTCGCTATCACTGGCAGTTTGATGCTGATTGACATCTCATTCCACCTCTTGTTGAAAGGAGCGTTTATTTTGACATCTGGTGGCGCCTTTTTCAAATCGAGGACGAGGAAGAGAGAATATTTCCACAGCTCACGAGTCACGCGAGCGACTGACACAACTACGGCAGACCTGCGGCGAAAGCACCATATGTTGAAGTACGTTTTAAATAAAACATCTTTAGGTTTCCTGAACAACTTTTACCAAAGTTGAGTCGCTGAGTAGATGCATATTGGCAGTTTGGCTCCATAACAGACAGTTAGTCAGATAAGAGAGATCGGTTCCCAATTTAGCCTAACATTATGTTTACATCTGTGCTAGTAATACACGCCTCGCACATACAGTGCAGTGTCGTAAGTTACAGTATATACGAGTGTTTAGCTAATGTGGGGTACAACTAGTACAGCTGTCAGTGTTCAGCAAGTTAACATTTAAATCAAATCAAATCAAATCAAGTTTATTTGTATAGCGCTTTTCACAATAGAATTGTCACAAAAACGCTTAACAGAGGGGGAACCCAGGCCTAGACCCCCCCCCAAAAGCAAGCCTAACGGCAACAGTGGCAAGGAAAAACTCCCTTGGTAGGGAGAAACCTTGGAAGGAACCACACTAAAAAGGGGGGGAGCCCATCCTCTTCTGGCCGGCACAGGGTATGTCCAAAAAAGACCATGTCATGGTCAGTCCAAGGTGGCTCAGGGCTGAAGGACTTTGCCCCTCCTGAGTTAGGTAGTCAGCGGGGGGGGGGGGGGGCTAAACCACGTGGAGAGGGTCCAGATCCTGGAACTGGGGTTGGCGTGGGGGTGAGGGTTGATGGGGGCAGCTCACACTTCTCGCAGGATCTAGGGCTCGGGGGCAGGTGCCCCTGAGTCAGAGGCCAGGGCAGAGAAGAGAACATGCAGTCAGAAAAAAAGCAGTGCTATAGCCAGTAGCATTATGTAAGAGCAGGGGAGCACAAGCATAGGAAATATACAGATAGCCCCAACAGGTGTAAGCTATGGCAGCATACCTATTAGGAGAGGGACAGAGAAAACACGCAGCCATGAGAGAGTTCCAAACAATCCACACCTGATCAAGGATAACCAGCATAACAGTGGTGGTAACACATTGAGGAGGTGACAGTATGGAAAGTTTTTCACTCCATAAGACACTAGGGCACGGCCTTCTCCATCTCTCCACCTAGACTATGTTTGGCAGTAGGCTAGGCTGAAAAGATATGTTTTTAATCTACACTTAAAAATTGAAACTGTGTCCGAATCCCTAACATGCCTTGGTAAACCGTTCCACAACAGAGGAGCTCTAAAAGAGAAGGCTCTACCACCAGCTGTGCTTTTCAAAATTCTAGGGAGTAATAGATGGCCGGCTTCTTGTGAACGAAGCAGTCGTGTCGGTTTATAGGAGGCAATCATTTCGGTCAGATATAAAGGTGCAAGTCCGTTTACTGCTTTAAAAGTTAGCAACAGTACTTTATAATCAGCCAGATATTTAATAGGAAGCCAATGTAGTGATGCTAACACTGGAGTAATGTGCTCATACTTTTTGGATCTAGTCAAAATACGTGCCGCTGTATTCTGTACTAGTTGAAGACTCTTTAGAGAGCTACTAGAGGAGCCGGATAATAAGGCATTACAATAGTCTAGCCTCAATGCAACAAAAGCATGCATCAAGGTTTTAGCATCCTCTAATGACAGAATGTGCCGAATTTTAGCTATGTTTCTTAGGTGAAAGAAAGCTACTCTGGAAGTGTTTTTAATATGAGTGTCAAATGTAAGGTCCTGATCAATAATAAAACCAAGGTTCTTAACCATAAGACTTGATGTAACTATGCAATCACCTGCATTTAACTGCAGATCCAACTTGTTCCTTAATTTTTTGGGGCCCACTTAATTTTTTGGGGATAGCAATTTGAAATCCATTAACTCAGTTTGATTTTCGTACTTGGACTCAAAACGAACAATTGTTATTATCAATCTGTTAACGTCACTCAAAAACATTACCACAATTTGCAGATAGCCTATTTGCTGTCTTAAAGGTGTAGTAAATTATAGCTACCTACTGCAGAGTAGGGCTAGCCATGATCTAACTAGTAACGTTGTCTGGTAGTTGATTTTAAGGTACAGTTATGATCAGTGGTGGGCCTTCTCTGCTGGCCTAAACACTATCAGAATCACTGACTTACGTTTTAATATATTTTGCCATGAATATATATTAAATTATTCCCAATAGTCTATTCTCTTCATTTCATACCTTTTCTCTTGGTTGCGCTGCTTCCAGTAGTGTATGTTTATGTTAGAGCTTTTATCCAATCATATTTCAGCCATCATGTGTTGCCAGGGTCAAAGAAACCTGCCTTGAGGCCTTCAGAATCAACAGTGCGGACCCCTGTAGCTTAAAATAAATGGCAATGAAACTGTTGCTTTAACCAATCAGATTTCGAGTTGGCGACACTGGGACCATCTAGCAGGCCTACGATAACGTCGGCATTTTCACATCATTTGATTGGACGGTCAGAGAGCCGTACTAGTCATAGCTAGCAAACTGCATCTGTCGCGATCTGCACAAGCTAAAATATATTTGTTTAGATTTAATAGCTGTTTTTTCAACCCACAATGGCTGACAGAGGAGAAGAAATTGATTTGGTCGCAGATATACTTACAAAGCCATTTTCAAGACGGACTTTTGAAGAAAAGCTGGACATCATGAGGAAAGGTCAGCCAACCCCGAAGCTAGCAAACCTGTCCCAGCCAGGGAAAGGGTTTGTCCGCCACTTTCAATTCAGTAACTACGAGCGGTACCCTTGGCTCACAGCCTCCAAAGAGCACTGCAAATTGTGTTGCTGGACAGAAATATGACTGGACAGACTTGACTTTCAGCATTAGCCTCCATGGCGATAGAAAAGGACTTGTTGTTGGAACTGAAACACACAGATAACCTGTACAACAGAGTAATTGAACTCTCCTTAAGGAAAGAAAGGAGGATGGATTTTGTGTACAAATAATCAAAAGTTTT
Organism: Aldrovandia affinis; assembly: GCA_029706075.1. Classification (NCBI taxonomy): domain Eukaryota; kingdom Metazoa; phylum Chordata; class Actinopteri; order Notacanthiformes; family Halosauridae; genus Aldrovandia; species Aldrovandia affinis. The sequence continues at coordinate 13,305 of JAINUG010001194.1, forward strand.
GGTGAGTGTAATGAACATGTTTTTTAAATTAATTTTTTATAGTTTTGTCATTTTATTAGGTTAATATTGATGCTTCTGCTTGAGATGATGTATGTGGCGCAGCTGTGGCTGCAGTGAAAGGAGACTTGTTGAATTGTGTTTGGGTTTCTTACTTTAGTAATGGCATTCATTCTCGCTACATGAGAAACCTGTCTGTGATGCAACGCCCTGTTATACTGCGTTTCTGTGTAATATTGATGGTTTCTATAACCGTGGCGTCATAATGATGGTATTAAGAGGTGCAATAATTCAAGTAGGACACCACTGAAGGCCTAGGTGTGAAATGCACGGCCCACTACTGGTTATGATAATGGGGATTTGTAATTAAGATTGGACTAAAATGTGGGTAATTGGATGCTTAGATAGGCCATAGACTGTTTTAATTAACCCTATGCAAAAATAAGACAATCACGAAAAGAAAGGGAGAGATATAAGTCTTATTTTTAAAGAAGAACAAACAGGCAGATCAGGTGCAAACAGACCCCAGCCCTTGCATCACCACCGGACCCCAGAGCAGCTCCCTACCTGAGGCTAGTCAGAGTCAGTGTGGTCAGACTTCACAAGGACCCAGTCTACCACCACCAGGTCAGAGCATCTACCAGGCAGTCAGCCACATGCCCAGTTCAGAATTTAAGTTTAGCTTCAGCTTGTAACAATAGGCCTGGATGATTTTGTCGGATTAAGCCTCACTTTAAAATGTTGGTTGTTGGTTCATGTGTGTTCTTGTTTTGATGTCTGTGGCATTTTTATTGTGATTATACACTAATGGCTCTTGTGTTATTTTAACCCTCTGAGGTCCGTGCTAAGCTTTTAGATGTTTTTTGATTTTGGCATGGTCTGATATTTATCTCAATTTCATCAATTTAACACACACTTACTCCAAAGTGTTTGATATTTTTATTTGAAGGACAATCACAGCTACATTTGTATGCCATCAATAGTTTGGTCAGTATCATATGCAGCTTGTAAATAGATCTACAAACACACAAGTTAAAAATAGTAAATTTTTCTGCTGTCACAAAAGTTGTGAAAGCACACACTAAACTATAGTGACGAATTGTTTTGCCAATGTACGTTTGTTCATCAAGGTCTTGGTTATGTAAGGGTGTGAAAACAGTTTAGCACATCTGAGATCTAAATAGCTAAAAACCTGTTTTTATCAGAACTGGTCACATTTATTTCAGGCTGTGGGAGGGCTAAATGCTAAATACCTGAATATTCATTATTCATTGTCCACACCTCTAAGATGGGCCATCTCACTGGGCCATCAGTGTTATATTCTGAGTTCCTGTTCTGTTGTTTTTTGGTCTTTGTTTATTTTTCATTCAGTCCTTATTCATTATTCTTTATCCAGTATTGCATTTTCCCTGTTCTGTCACGTTCTGCTCCCTGTCTGTCCTTGTTCCGTTTATTTCGAGATCCACTCCTTGTCGTGTCATGCACTTCGGGAGTTTATACTTTTCGGGGTTTTTTTCCGCCTTCGCTTATTATCTCGTTTTCTTCCTTCTTACTTTCTAGATTGCACTTTGTATATATTAGGTAGATGTGTATAGTACTAACCAACTAATCTACTAACGTTAGGGGTTTAGATTAAGTTACTAACACGCGGAATATGTTTGGCGTCACAAGACGCTGAATTCATATATTTTCACGAGTATTTGAAAACAAGCGAAATAAATAACATTTTAGGCTGTTCTTCTTTAGAAAAGTATTCTTCCATAGATCTTGTGTGCATATTGCAATTTGTTACGTTGCAACACGCGGAATATGTAGTCACAAGACGCGGAATTCATATATTGAATATATATACGAGTATTTGATAACATGGCAAATCAAATATAGTTACTTACTGTTCGTCAGTTATTGTCTTCGCGCTTTCATCAATACTCTCAAACACTGCAGCGCAGAAAATCTTTCCATCTTGAATAAAATTGTATGTCTGTATAAAATCTTGCTTCAAATTGTCGGGACAGTTTATGTGTTTACGCCGGCGTTTTCACACATGGCCCCACGCCCTTCCCCACACCTCCCGAAACTCGCACCTAGTTACCATGTCAATAGAAGGGGACGTTACTACCAGGTAAAAAAGAGAGTAAAAGGCAAGGTTTACTTTTGGTCTAATTAACCTAATTTAAAAATCCCATTTGATTTGCCAGTGCTCAAATCGGAAAGTCGCGATTCTAAGGTTTCTGTCAATGTTTTTGTCGCGTGTGTATGATAAAATATCGCGAAGTTTAATGTAATAGATTTATGAAGGGATGACACAGAGACCTCCAGCTCTGAGCAAGACAGTGAGCCAGAGCTGCCAGGAGATGTCATCGAGCCCCTCCCAACTGCATCAAGCACCAGATATGCTATTCCCAAAGGACCCAATAGTAGGCCTATACTTTAAAACTACACATTTTAGTTAGCAGCTGTTAGTATCTAATCTTGTGGATCCCTTAATTATACATTTCCATAGAGATATGACACATTATTTACCTTCTATTCCAGACATTTCAAGATCCAGAGAAGAGGGTCCTGTACAGCCGTGTTTGAGGACATTTCCCAGACCTCCGCATGGTACTAGGAAAAGGGCTTTCAACAGCTCCTGGTATAAGGTACAGCATAAAAGGGCCATTGACAGCAACTCATCAATGTTAGTCATAAATGAGGACCGGAAAAAGAAAGTGGAGGAAAACTGTACTTACATTAAGACAATTGCAGATGTGCTCCTACTAACTGCCACTCAAAATATAGCGCAGAGAGGTCATCGAGAGTCTGATGACTCTCACAACAAGGGTCATTTTTTGACAATCTTAGAAGAAATAGCAAAGCATGACCCTCTCATAGAGAAAAGGATGAACACATATGGCAATGCTAAGTACACAAGCCACCAAATCCAGAATGAAGTTCTTGAGGGCTTAGCTGAGATGGTAAGTGAAATAATAAGAGAAGTAAAAGAAAGTGACGTTTTTAGTGTAATTGCAGATGAAACCAAAGATTTAAAGAAAAAAGAACAAATGTACTATTACAATGGGGCCATCCACGAAAGCTTTTTACACTTTCAGTCGGCTGAAAGCTCAGATGCTGCAGGCCTCACAAAAATGATCATTGATTGCCTTGAAAAACATGGTCTGGACTACAGAGATAATCTTGTGGCGCAAGGCTATGACGGTGCATCCGTCATGAGCAGAAAGCATTGTGGTGTGTCTGCGCGGATTAAAAACAGTGCAACATTTGCATTTTATGTGCACTGTAATGCACATTGTTTGAATTTGGTTGTTGTCGATGCTGTAAAATCAGTGCCTGAGGCAGTTAACTTTTTTGCTCTCCTGCAGAAGCTTTATAACTTTGTATCTGGCTCGTACATGAGCACGTGCGTGAGAAACTGAGCTGCAGTTCCCAGGTGGAGACACTGGCTATTCATAGTATGTTGAAGCATTCTAGTGAAGTAACCCTAGTGGACTACACTATCTGCCACATTGAAGAACTGAATTATGAATTATCACTTCTACCTCTAATCAGCAATCATAGGATTCATTCATGCTCCTTAGATGCCAGGTTAGGGTTACACACTCATTTTCTGTCATGGTCTCTGGACCCCCTGAAGTAGCCTTGGCCCCCCCCTGGCCACCCCATGTATAAAACTAGTTCTGCCACTGCTCTGCTGTTGTGTTAGTCTGTATTGTTCATACTTGCCGTGTATAGCATGCATGTAAATCAATTTATGTATTATAGCAATGCTATATTTTCCGCCATTTTACATTAGAACCACATATAATTCTGGATACTCAGTTCTAGAGTGGTGTACAAGTGTGATATGTGTATATGGACTTCTCTATTAAACCAACTTAAACTGGACATTCTTCTCCTGCCTGTTCTGATCAAACATCCAGTCGCGGATGCCACCGGTCCATAACCAGCATTAAGGTTTTTCATTCAACAATTCATGGTCCTTCCAGTTATTTAGCTTCACCCTATTTTTCAATATACTTAACTTGAAATATTTCTGTTTGTCAAAACCTCAAAGGCAAAGGAATGTAATGATATGAATATCATCAGTCCAGTAGGTGGCAGTAGTACACCACCTCTACCTTTCAGAGTACGCCAACAGCATGCGTGGGAGGTAAAAAGGTTTTTATGGTACAAGAAGCTAGTCAGACGTACAATAAAACACAGCTAGGCCAAAGTCGAGATAAGTCTTCTTTATTAAAATCACAGAACATTACAATCATAATATTCAGTCAATGTCATATTACCAGACAGCGAAAGATATGCGATCATCGCTCCCATGTGACGCCACTTGTCGCCTGAAAAAGTGTTTTTATCCGGTGAGTTCCGCACGGATCTCGTGGCCCCCCTTCCACGCCAAGCAGGTGACGAGTGGCCGGGCCAACAGGTGAAGATGACCCACACACCCACAGTAGTGTGTCCGTACGTCCCGCAGTAGTGTGTCTGTATGTCTCGCAGTAGTGTGTCCGTACGCCCCGCAGTAGTGTCCGCACGTCCCCGCAGTAGTGTGTCTGTACGTCCCGCAGTAGTGTGTCCGTACGCCCCCAGTAGTGTGTCCGTACGCCCCGCAGTAGTGTGTCCGTACGCCCCGCAGTAGTGTGTCCGTACGCCCCCAGTGTGCAGTAGTGTGTCTGTACGTCCCGCAGTAGTGTGTCCGTACGTCCCGCAGTAGTGTGTCCGTACGTCCCGCAGTAGTGTGTCCGTACGTCCCGCAGTAGTGTGTCCGTACGTCTGGCACTACGCCGGACAGCCCGGTTTCCAAGCGCTCTGTCCTCCGTCCGGCACCATCCTCTGCCCGACGCCCATTTGTCCTCCTTTTGAAGTCTGGACTAGAAAAACACTAAATTCTTCATTAAATCACGTTTGAAGATTCTAACGTGCTTCTTATTGGTTTATGTATTTGTCAAATAATGAATCGCCTGTGTCATTGGTCTAATAAATGTCAACAAATACCACGCTTTAATATGACGTTCTTACGTACACTGTGGGCGTGAGCGGCAAGCCACGCGATTTTTCTTTAAGTGCTATCGGAGAGAGTTCGGTGCTATCGTAGCCATGCTGAAACGGAAGACTTCATACAACCCAGAGTGGTCAAAAGAGCACGGATTTATTTCTAAAAGCAGAAAAGACGATTATCATGCCTTCTGTACAGTGTGTCGGTGTGAGGTGGAAGCGGACAGTGTCAAAGCAGAACGCCAGATCTGCATTAACTTTACTGAGGGGTGCACAGAAAGTTACCAAAAGTTCCGGGCAAACAGAAGGCTTCTGGAAAATGCCAGGAGGGACAGAAGTACCAAAAGTAGACCATCCAACGTTGATCCTACATTCAGCCAAACATGACAAACAAGCGCCGTATTGTTCACAGGGAGAATTCTGTACAACCCCATGAGTTGGGTCTATCCCCAAAACAACATGAAGGGATTGTCGTGTAATTTAAACCCCAACTGCTTGTCAAACTAAAGGTTGAAGGGAGGGCGTAAAAAGGGTTTCCTGCAAAGCGACGTACACGGTTACGTACGGAACACGGAAGCTGTAAGATTTATTTATGTGACAATTTCTTCAGATGCACGAAATGCAGATTGGTGATTTGAATCTCCCCAGATTCTCCCCTTTGGAGGAGGGTGAGGGGGAGAGTCGCGACTTCAAATCTCTCTCCCTCTCTCTCTCTCTCTCTCTCTCTATCTCAATCTATCTCTCTCTCTCTCCCACATACACATAAACACACTCTTACTCTCTCTGTCACACACACACACACACACACACACATAAACACACTCGATCTCCCTCTCTATTTCTCTCACACACACACACACACACACACACACACACACACACACACACACTCTCTCTCTCTCTGTCTGTCTCTCACACACACACACATACACACACCCTCACACACATATACACATACACACACACTCACAGACTCACACATATACACACACACACACACACACCTTATATAAAAACACGACCTATAAGACAGTGTCTCAGTGTAAGGGTTAGTTGATCAAGACTGACAGCTGTGACCAGCAGCAAAACAGTGAGAGAGTGAGTGTTTGTTTTATGTGCTGGTGAAAGTCTGCTCTCTCTCTCTGCACTCCCTGCTCTGTTCAGCTTGGCCTCAGCCCAACGCCACACCTCCTGCAGGTGTGGGCAGAACCAGGAAGTCACTCCCTCTCTCTCTCTCTCTATGCAGTTTCAGATAAACTAAACGTAACTCTCTGTCTCTCTGTCACTGTGTGCAGTAAGATGGCTCAAGCTCGAGATCTAATGGATCGGGACCAGTTCAGCTGTTCAATCTGTCTGGATCTACTGAAGGATCCGGTGGCTATTCCCTGTGGACACAGTTACTGCATGGGCTGTATTAAGGGCTGCTGGGATCAGAATGATCATACTGGTGTCTACAGCTGTCCCCAGTGCAGACAGACCTACACCCCAAGGCCTGTTCTGGGCAGAAACACCATGCTGGCTGAAGTGGTGGAGATACTGAAGAAGACCGGACTCCAAGCTGCTCCTCCTGCTCACTGTTACGCTGGACCTGGAGACGTGGCGTGTGATGTCTGCACTGGGAGAAAGCACAAAGCCATCAAGTCCTGTCTGGTGTGTGTGGCCTCTTACTGTGAAACTCACCTCCAGCCTCACTATGAATCTCCTGCCTTTAAGAAGCACAAACTGACCCCAGCCACTGGACACCTGCAGGAGAAGATCTGTTCTCATCATGACAAACCGCTGGAGGTTTACTGTCGTACCGATCAGCAGTGTATCTGTTATCAGTGTCTGATGGATGAACACAGAGGCCACGATACAGTCTCAGCTGCAGCAGGAAGGACTGAGAAACAGGTAAGAACTGTAACTCTGTACTGGCAGGTACACATAACACGTACACTCTTTACAGTGGTGATAGTGACAATCTTGAGTTATTGATTCGATCTATACTTTATGAACTGTGCTTCACTGAATACAATTTGTTTTGTAGCATTTCATAAATTTGAAAATATATTGAATAAGGAAGTGAAGTTTTTAGGTCATAAGTTCAGTGACAAGCCAGGAAGAACACAAGCCAGCTCTCTGTGACAGCTCACCCCCCTGTTCACTCCCTGAATGACAATCAACACGGCTGGAGCAGCTAGTTCACTCACACAGTTTACAAGCTTTACCTATAAGACCAGAACTCTTCTACAAACTGACGAGCAGTGTGTGATACAGTTTCATGGGTAATTATAGTGTGTCATTTTTATACTTAAACAGAAGTATAATTTAACAGATTTTAATGTATTGCAAGATAATATAACAAGGAGAACCATCTGTCCACAGAAGCAGCTGGGGCCGACACAGAGGGAATCCCAGCAGAGAATCCAGGAGAGAGAGAAGGAGCTGCAGGATCTGAGACAGGCTGCGGATTCACTCACGGTGGGTACTGACCAGAGGAGAACACAACAGCTGGCTGCTGGAAGAGCCATTTCAGGACTCTCCCCCAGTCAGCCAGTGAGGAGCGCAGTGTTGGGCCACTTTCCAGCCCTGTGGGGCTCAATCCCACTGAGCCACACTGTGGGGAACAGGCTGTCTGGGGTCCCAGTATGAGCTGAGTGAAAGGCCTAATTCAAATGTACAGCCCTCCTCTCTGTGTGTCTCCTGACAGCGCTCTGCACAGGCAGCAGTGGAGGACAGCGAGAGGATCTTTACTGAGCTGATCGGCTCCTTTGAGAGAAGGCGCTCTGAGGTGAAAGAGCTGATCAGAGATCAGGAGAAGGCTGAAGTGGGTCGGGCTGAAAGACTCATAGAGCAACTGGAGCAGGAGATTGCTGAGCTGAGGAGGAGAGATGCTGAGCTGGAGCAGCTTTCACACACAGAGGATCACATCCATTTCCTCCAGGTAACATCACTGGCTCTCTCACAATCTGCACTGTGTACATTGTACACACATAGTGAGCTGTGTTCCTCATTTACAAAGATCTGCTCCTGGCATCTCCACAGGAATGTGTATTGAGACGGTTTGGTTCTCTGTATGTCTGTCTGTCTGTCTGTCTCTGTAGAGCTGTCAGTCTGTGTGTGCCCCTCCTGGACCTGGAGACCTACCCAGAATCACTGTCAATCCACACGTCTCTTTTGAGGCTGTGAGGAAACATGTCTCTGAACTGAAAGAGCGACTGGAGGACGTCTGCAAGGGGGAATTAGTCAAGATCTCTCAAACAGGTGATTACAGCAGAAATATTTTTTTAAATTTTATGTCATGTAGGCCCTTTAACATTTAGGAATTATTTTAAGCAGTTTCATCATTTTTGTGATATTCCTCAGCACCTCAGCATGGCAGCAGAATGCTATGCATGCAGGGTTTCAGCTGGAGCTTTGCCCCATTCAATGTAGTCTTGTTGGCTGAGTGAACCCCATTCCTCACTTCCATACAACACAATAAGCTTGATAATACTGGCAAATATGTATGTTTTTATTTTATTTTTTTGCCAAATTGAGTGTATGAGTGTAGTACAGGCCCTCTGGGCTGTTTTTGAGCCCCGTGAGCATAGATATAAAAACGTAGATCCTCATTCTCCCTGTTCAGATGCCTCTATGCGGCCGCCATATTGGCGCGGGTAAGATCCGCGTCTAAGCAAACGCGTGTGTATTGAGAGATGCAGACTTCCCCTGAGAAAATTCTGTCCCTTCAGCACTGCTGCTCGCCATGGCAACTGGGGAAGTGAGCAACATTGTTACAGTTTCAAACCCTCAGATCCAACTGCCACTGCTGTTTAAAAGCAAACTGCCAAAACTACTGAGCCTCCAGCGCTCAGCACCATATATTCCTCACACTTTCATTTCATATTGTTATTAACCCTGGATGAGCCCAGTTTGCACTTACCTGCATTTTATACCTGCATTTTATTTATTTTATCTTCCCATTTCTCCGGGAAATATGATAGAAAGTTAATTTTTAGGAGCTCATCTTTCTTGTGATCTCTCTCCAGTGAAAGAAGTCGATATTCTAGAGCCCAGGACCAGAGAGGACTTCTTACAATGTGAGTCTGTAACTGAAACTAAATTAAAACATTTTTAAACATTAAAAAAAATATATATATTTAAAATGGAAATAAGAGCTAAATGTGTGAATGAAAGAAAATATTTAATTGAAACATGTGTAAAACGCGTAAGAGATGTAATGTGATGATAATGATCACTGAGCTCTCTTCTCTCCTTCTTCTCCTCCATCAGATTCCTGTCAGCTCACACTGGACCCCAACACAGCGCATAGACTCCTCCGTCTGTCTGAGGGGAACAGAGAGGTGACATGTGTGAGACAGGACCAGTCATATCCTGATCACCCAGAGAGATTCGACAGCTGCCCCCAAGTGCTGTGCAGAGAGGGTCTGTCTGGGCGCTCTTACTGGGAGGCTGAGTGGAGAGGGGCGGGGGTTGATATAGCAGTCTCATATAAAGAGATCAGCAGGAATGGAGCGGGTGGTGACTCTGTTCTGGGATGGAATGACAAGTCCTGGAGTTTGGAATGCTCTCCTCACGGCTTCTTTTTCAGGCACAATAATGAGAACACTAAACTCCCTGCCCCCCCCTCCTCCAGAATAGGAGTGTATCTGGATCACGAGGCAGGAACTCTGTCTTTCTACAGCGTCTCTGACACAATGACCCTCCTACACAGAGTCCAGAGCACATTCACTCAGCCCCTCTATCCTGGGTTTGGGGTTTTTTATTCTGACTGTTCTGTAAAACTGTGTGATCTGGGATGAGGGAGAGAGAAATCAAAGAGGGGAAAACTCTCCAATGAGACAAAATATTTTAAAGAAAATAAACAATATGCTTAAAATGACTAAACAAATGAATTAATAAAACATTTTAAAAATATGATATAAATATTAAGTGCATTTCCTTTTTAAAATGTGTTCCAATGTTGTTGTTTTTTGGGGGGGGGGGGGGGGCTCACCCAGCTCTACTTGGAAATGTGTGTTTGTGGTGAGGAGTGATTTTCTCTTTTAAGGAAATTCCTGTAGGGTCAGGTGAAACTGGCGATATGGATTACACACTTTGGGGTTGTGGGTCCACAGATGCACTGTTGGTTTTTTTGGGGTATGTCTCTGCGCTCCTTAGGGTCCAGTTTGAATATTATAAAATGATGCATGATGTGGGAACATTTAAAAGAATGTGGTGCATTGGGATGTGTTTGGATTGAGGGATTTGTTTGTGCTGGATTCGTTGTTTTGTTTCTTTTGAATGCTGATTTGATTCTGTGGGGTGTGTATGTAATGGTGGAAAGATTCTCGTGTGTGTAATAAAGGAACATCAAAAGTAAAACAAAACTCTCTCTCTATAACTCCCTCTTTCTCTCTCTGTCTCTATCCCTCTCTCAATTCAAATCAATTCAATTCAGTTCAATATGCTTTATTGGCACAAAGACATCAACATGCAACAACAACAGAAATGTAATGGTAACGTGCGTGTTTGTGTGTGTCTGTGTGCATGGATGCGTGCTTGCTTGCTTGTATGTATGTGTGTGTGTGTGTGTGTGTGTGTGTGTGTGTGTGTGTGTCTGTGTGCATGGATGCGTGCTTGCTTGCTTGTATGTATGTGTGTGTGTGTGTGTGTGTGTGTGTGTGTGTGTGACTGTGTGTGTGTGCGTGTGCCTGTGTGTGCGTATGTGTGTGTGTGCGTCTGTGTGTGCGTGCGCCTAACTTGATCATTTTCAAATAATAAATCAACAAAATGAAAGGTATCTTCTGGACATTGAATTATTTGCCTGCATATGGAACAAGCATACTCCGGACCAGTGCGTCAGTGGCTGTTATAAGACAGGAAATCCTTTTGTTGTTTTTGACCATTAAAAATAGGCACTACAGGGGGGTCGTGAGATGATTTCAAGAATGTGAGGAAAAATAGTGACAATAAAATGCTATCTTTTTTAAACATAATTGCATTTATACTTAACATAAAAAAATAAAAGGCCTACAATGTTAGCCTACCATTTTTCTTTGAACAATCAGAGTATGTAGCCTACAATAGTTTGGCTGTCAAACTCTTCAGCCCGTGACTCCCAGTAGAGATGTGACCCCCACGCTCCCCCTTCCCCGAGGTGCTTACGACAATTTTGATTAAGTGCTCTGCTTGCAAGAGCTCTCTGTGTATAATACAGTGTGTAAAATTAACATTATGTGCTACTTGTAAGCCCATGTGGTTCTGTGTGGCTCAGTAGGTAGAGCACGGCGTTGGCAACGCTTAGATTGTGGGTTCAATTTCCACTGGGCCCATATAAACTTAAAAATGTATGCATTCACTACTGTAAGTCGCTTTGGATAAAAGCGTCTGCTAAATGGCATATTATTATTATTATATTAAGACTTGCCTTCAGTCCTTTCTTTTTACCCAATATTTCTCGACACGCACACAGACACACGCACACCTACTTTCTCTCACATTTTAAATGCTTTATTTATGTCCACATAAAGTTACAATATCTCATGAACATAAACAGTGACAGTGTTTTTTGCCATTAAGAGTCAGTGAGTTACATTATGTGCAGAGTTGGCGACCAGTTATGCCTATACATATTCACCCCAAATGAACATTTGTGGGTCGACAGATACAGTATCAATACTGTAAAACAGACATTATCTAGCTCATGGGTACAAATAGCAGCGCCTTCTCCAAATTGAGCGGCTACCAATGATAGCAGATACTGAGCAATACTTTGCTAACTGTTTGGCCCTTCTCTTAGATAGACCGCCATTTGAAGGCCTCTGACAACAAGCTTATGAACATGACCCAGGCTGCCAAAGATGAAAACTAAAAGTTTACATTTGTAACCCAGTTGTAAAATGGCCTGCTCCAGCTGTTGGTATTTCAAGATCTTAGTTGAAAAGGCTTCTTCTAGGCTATGGTCAAAGGTACAGCCAACTTCTAGAATGAGCACCTCTCTGTGATTTTCATTGACAATTACAGCATCGGGGGTGTTAACTGAGATATTGGAGAACACTTCTGAATCGTCAGTACACAGACTGAACATGCTCGGCTTTACAGTGGAGTGCTTGTACAGCTTTGCAGCAGGCCTGAATGTGGAAATAACACCCTCTGAAATCAGATCCACAATTCTATCATGCCTACAAATGTAGAGCCCTTTATAAGCATGGCAACCATTTAAGATGTGGGACATGGTTTCAGTTATCTGCTCATGACCGTGATGTAAACAGTGTGGGCTATGACTGTCAGGAAGCCAGATGGAAAGGTTAAGCTTTGTTGGTAAAACCTGCAGTCTAGCTTTTAAAGTGAAAATAATAATACTCTCCTCGAGAGTTACACTTTTAAACACTGCATGAGAGACAGAGTGATCCGCGGCAGGTAGACATGCCAGCTTCCCTTGAAGCTTCAGCTCGATCCAATGCTGTCGTTGTCTTTGTTGTTGCGCCATCATGAGGTGACCTCTGGTATTGACTAGTGAGAGGTGATGTTCTGTCCCACAGATGTTAATGGTCGCTCTCACAGTGATGCTGGGGTCAGAGATGGTCTCTTCAGAGACAGTCACTGCCTCTGAATCTGACCCCACCCACTCCAGGGCCACGTTGTTCCAGCCACAGAGGTCGTTGAGGTCAGGCCAGTCAGACCAGACCCCAAATCCTGGGGAGCGAGTGTCCAGCTTTCCAGTGTTCTTCCTCTTGAATCCTAGGAAGCTAGGATCTGATGGACGCGCCAGGGGACCTTGCGTCTCCGTAGATCCAGAAACAGTGAGGCTCTAGCCATCTCCCTCACACACTGGTCATCACTGTTCAGCATGTTTAGAAGATGGCCGAGTCTAGTGGCAAAATAAGTCCACTCAAAGTTAGGAACTCCCAGTCCGCCCTCCTGTTTGCTGTGAAATATGATGTCCCGTGTGGTATGAGTGTTCAGTCCAGTCCATTTTCTAATCAGATGCACGGTCTTATCATTCATTTCACGAGAAACTTACGTGGAATGTGTACATTTGAAAACAGATGCTGAACCTTGGCTAGGACAATTTGTCTGACTGCTTCTAGTTTCATGATGAGTGGCAGGGGTGATGCGTCTATCAAACTAAGCCTGGTGGTGTACTCAGAAATGATATAGGCAACTTGATCTTTCCACTCTCCTGCCACATTGAACTTGTGACCCAAATATGTATATGTTTCATGCAATGAGTAGACACGAAGTGGCTTATTATTGATAGTAAATACAGGTATGACATCAGACTTTGCATGATACCAGCGGTTTCCCCCACTCCGCCGCTCATAAAACACAGCACATTTGGAATCTTTTACCTCTAATCCAGACCAATCCAAAAGGAGTCTGTTCTGGAGAGCATGGTGTTTATAACTTCCTCCTGCCTGGAGGCTATTACTACATCATCTGCATACCCCTGGACGGGGTTAGGGAAATGATATTAGTGGGAGCACAGCTACAAAGCCACTTTAACCACTGATCTATGGCGAGCACAAAATTAACTGCACTCCATGGGCAGCCTGTCTTAATGCCAATTTGGAGAGGGATTGGGTCTGTGAGCTGTTTACCACAGATTATCTGTATGAATGAACCAGAGTAGACATCTTTAACAATGTCATAGAAAACCTGAGGTAGATGGATTTCCTCCAGGGCTCTCACACACACACACACACACACACACACACACACACACACACACAGTATGTAGTATTAAATGTATGAAATCACATTATTGTTACCTCATTACTATTTGAAAATGTCAGCTAATGTACGATAATAAATCTCCAATTGACTGTTTACAGATCAATGTAGATACATCACCGTAATATAAGCAGATGGAGACATACATGGTGTGAGACTTTAAGATTTATTTAATAGGAATATAATTATGTTATAGATACAGAACCTTGCAAATAAGGTTGTTGAAGCGCTCAGGGTCACATGATCCTCGCAGGATCGCTACAGTACGTTCAACAATCTCATCCAAACCAGCGTATCAGCAGTCAAATCTCACCTTAACTCTCAAAGTTTTGAAGCTCTGTGTAGGGCTATATAGGATTTTGAACAAGTTTGAGTAACAAGTTTGTGTTTTAGCTTGTTTCAGTCAAAAATGCGAAGAAAATGTTTGAAATGCTGTATTCAAAAGTTGTGTACAAAGTGAATAAGGCTCTGTGCGGTATGGGGTATGGTATGTCCCGCAGATGGCAGACGTTGCGTGTAATCACAATATCTGTCATGCAGAAGTTAGGACGTAAGTGTGCCTTTTCTCATATGTGACCACTAGATGGCAGTATTTTTTTAAAGTTTGCTATAGGTCATTTCTGTTGATTATGGACTCGCTGTGTGTCATTCTCGACATATAATTGGCCCGATAACGTTAACAACAGAAAGGCTGCAACCAAGATTTCAATAATCAAACTGGTAGCAGCTCTCCTTTTACATTCGCCCCCATAGGAATGAATGGAAGGTAAAATCGTGTTTTGTTTAACGATGTTTTAAACATATTTATAGGCCATATTGGACAATGTCAGGGGCCTGGTGTATGAGAAGGGACATAAGAGCACCTAGCTAGCTAAGATCTGTCACGTTTTAAGCACCAGGAGACCACTACATAAGAGTTTTGACAGCACAAAAAAGTTCATGTTTAAAATGAGAACCGGTGCAGTGCTTGAATTTGTCCACAACAGGGAGATATGTGCGTATTTTCTGAGCACCCATCCTATTTAATCTTCAGAGCTGAAACAGAAAAATCTAACTAAAGAACTTTATTGATACCTAGGGATCATTCCTCAGGCAGGCATGGAAACATACAGACAGGACCTATGAAGACAGCACAAGGCAAACAGAAAGTGGCTTGACTGTTGAGAAGTGTTGAAAAACATTTCAATTATGAAATACGTATGTGAATTATAGATCAAAATAAATTATTCTTTATTTTTATATTAAAACTTTGTTTTATCATCATTGTCCTTGTCAAGTATTATTATTGCTGATGCTGCTACTACAACACACACACACACACACACACACACACACACACACACACACACACACACACACCTGTCAAAAGCCTCCAGAGCCAGGCCAAGCCTCTGGATGTCTGTGTGACCCCTGGGGCCTTGCTCCGATCCCCAGGGAGTTGGGGAGGCCAGTGAAGCCTCTGGATGTCTGTCTGACATCCAGCGCCTAGCTGAGAGCACACAGCCTGCCACAGAGCCACTCACACCCCTGCACACGCTCCAGACCTGTGTCTGACATCCAGGACCGCTTCTTCCAGGCCTGCCTGGGCCATGCCTGGCCACCCTGTGCTCCACTTCATGGTTAGGGAGAACGAGTGAAGTCCTAAGCCAGCTGCTAGGCTGTAAAGTTTACTTGCATACAAAAACTTTAAATGGTCTAGCGCTCTCTTACATCACAGATTCCCTGTTGTTTTATGTCCCTTCACGAGCCCTTAGGTCCTCTGTAGCAGGTCTTTAAACGCGCTCTGAAGGTCCCCCAAAAGAAGATTGGGAAGATGCTTTCGTCCCACTACGCACCTAAACTGTCAAACTCCCTACCAAAATGTATTAGGGAAGTGGGCTCAGTGGACATTT
>JAINUG010001195.1:0-28870 GCA_029706075.1 Aldrovandia affinis
CACACTCACACACTCTCTCTCTCACACACACACGCATCTCTCTACTCCGCTCCAGGCCTCCAGACTAACTTTTTTTCATCACCGTCCCGGAACCGCCCTGAAATACAACTGTAACCGTCCCAAAGTGAATGTAAACTGTCCCAAAAATCGAGAATGTTGTTTCTTTATTTTGGTTTTGTCATCTATACTACAGCAGTGGTGAAGCATTTGCCGGCCATGGCATGAATCTAAAATTGAACTAATATGAACCAAAACATCACGGAATCAACCAATTAGTGTAATTAACAAAAATAATATACTGAAATAGCCTAAATGTAGCTTACACTTCGCTGGTTGCCATGCTAATTGTTCTGGGTGCTCGCACTCAGCACGGAGTTAGCGCTAACACCGTTTTTTCACACACGCCACACACACACAGGGCTAACGTTAGCTATCAAGCAGCCCGCTATCTAGCTAGCAGCTGACTACTGTATACAGTTCCAATAGACTAACATTACACCTCTGTGATTTAAATGTGTCCTTACCTTAATAATACATTTTATTTGTTATGCGCCTTTCAAGAAACCCAAGGTCGCAGTACAGTGGGAGGAGTAGATAAAAGTTACATAGAACATACATTTAAGCAGATACAAGCACAACAGAACGGAGACAACACAGGAACCACAGAAACTAAACAAAGGTTTTAGAAAACAGATGAGTTTTGAGGGCGGCTTTGAAACTGTCCATGGTTGGGGCTTGGCGAATCTCTATGGGGAGAGAGTTCCAGAGGGTGGGTGCTGCCACACTGTAGGCTCTGTCCCCAAAGGTTTGTCGTCTGGTGCGGGGGATGGAGAGCAGACCCGTGTCCGAGGACCGCAATCTCCGAGATGGAGTTTGATGGTGGAGAAGGTCAGACAGGTACTGGGGGGCGAGGCCATGGAGGGATTTGTAGGTGAGGAGGAGGAGTTTGTATGAAATGCGAGACTTGACTGGAAGCCAGTGGAGTCGGATGAGAGTGGGGGTGATGTGCTGCCAGGGCTTGGTGCGGGTGAGAACCGGGCAGCTGAGTTCTGCACATACTGGAGCCTGTCCAGGGCTTTGCTGGGTACCCGAACAGGACTCCATTGCAATAGTCCAGACGGGAGGTAATGAAGGCATGGATGAGGGTCTGAGAGTGACGGCCGGAGTCTGGAGATGTTCTTAAGGTGAAAGAAGGCAGATTTGGTCATGGATTTGATGTGTGACTGAAAAGAGAGGGTGGAGTCCAGAATGACACCCAGGTTGCGGACTTCGGGAGAAGGTGAGATGGAGCAGCCGTCAACCTGGAGAAGGAAATCTCCAACCTTCCGGAGCAGTGCCTTGGGTGCCACAACCATGAGCTCCGTTTTTTTGCTGTTGAGTTTGAGTAGGTTGGATGACATCCATATTTTTATTTCATGTAGGCAGTTGATAAGAGACTGTGGGGGGAGCTGAGTGGATGGTGAAGTGCTGAGATACAGTTGAGTGTCATCAGCATAGCAGTGGAAGTTGAGACCATGGTGGCGGATGATCTGACCGAGGGGAGCATGTAAATGGTGAAGAGGAGGGGTCCAAGCACCGAGCCTTGAGGAACACCATGGTTGACTTGGGCCGGGAGGAACTGGAGCCATTGATGGTGACAAACTGTTTCCTGTTGGAGAGATATGACTGGAACCAGGAGAGGGGGCTGTACTGGTGAGGCCTAGGTGGTCGGATAGGCGGTTGAGGAGGATAGAGTGGGAGACTGTGTCAAAGGCTGCTGAGAGGTCCAGGAGGATGAGTAAACTGATGTGGCCAGAGTCAGCAGCAATGAGGAGATCGTTGGTGATCTTAATGAGGACGGTCTCTGTGCTGTGGTGTGTTCTGAAGCCAGATTGGAGGGTCTCATAGAGCTCATGGTTGGACATATGCTGATGGAGTTGGGCAGCAACTGCTCTTTCCAGGATTTTGCTGAGGAAAGGAAGGTTGGAGATTGGCCGGTAGTTGTTGAGGTCATCAGGGTCCAAACCAGGCTTTTTGAGGATAGGGGTAACTGAGGCCGTTTTGAAGCTGGTGGGGACTGTGCCAGATTGTAGTGAGGAGTTGATGATGTCCACCATGAGGGGGCAGAGGGTCGGTAGGCAGGCCTTGACGAGAGCTGTGGGCATGGGGTCCAGAGAACAGGTGGAGGCTTTAGCCTTGGTGGTCAACTCGGCGACTTGGAGAGCATCCACCAGGGAGAAGGAGGAGAGGCAGCATTGAGGCCGGTGTGCCGCTGGGGGGGCCCTACCCTGCGGCTGAGCTGTGTGTGGGGGGAGCAGGCGCCAGAAGCTGCTGATGGATGGAGTCCACTTTCGTCTGGAAGAAGTCCAGGAACTTGGAGCAGAGGTCAGTGGCACCTGCGGGGTGAGGGGCGTTAGGGGGGCGGAGTAAGCGGTTGATGGTGCTGAACAATGTTCTAGGATGATTTTGCTGGGAGTCAATGAGAGTGGAGTAATATTGGGTCTTGGTCTGAGAGAGAGCTTCCTTGTAGGACCTCACATGATCTTTGAAGGCCAGAAGGTGGACCGTGAGGCCAGTTCTTTTATAGAGCCTCTCCAGCTGGCGTCCAGAGGCCTTCATGGTGCGGAGTTTGGTGGTGAACCAAGGGGCAGGATGGGCAAAGGAGACAGACCGGGTTTTAAGAGGGGCGAGAAAGTCAAGGCTGAGGGATAGGGCAGTGTTGTAGTGGGCCACCAGGCCGTCCGCCAAGGAGTTGGTAGGAACCGAGGTCATGTGGGTCGCTATCAGGTCGGATAGAGCTGGTGCACTCACTGACTTGATGTTTCTGAACGTGATGGTACGTTGGGGGCGCTGCCTGGGCATGGAGACAGGAACAGAGAAGAGAATGGCATGGTGGTCGGACACAGCTATATCCAGGCACTGTAGATGGGAGGGGGGTATGCCAGTGGAGCATACCAGATCCAGCGTATGACCTTTGTTGTGGGTGGGACCTTAGACATGTTGCGTGATGTTGAAGCAGTCCAGCAGCGACAGGAATTCAGCAGCAAACTTGCAGCTGCTGGAGTCCACATGGATATTGAAGTCGCCGAGCAGAATTGTTGATGGAGACATGAAGCAGACAGAGGTGAGTAGCTCAGATAGCTCCGACATGAAGGTAGCGGAGGCTTTAGGAGGGCGGTAGATGAGGACAACCTGGAGCGAAGCAGACCCAGCCAGTGTGAAAGCAACACACTCAAATGTGGTGGTATTGGGTACTGGGAGCTCTTTTACCAGGATGTCAGCTCGATGTATAACCGCCAGCCCACCACCATGACCCACGGAGCGAGGCTTCTGGATGTAGAAATAGCCTGGGGGTGTGGCTTGATTGAGCGTCAGAAAGTCCTGCTGGTTCTGCCATGTCTCAGTTAGGCATAAGATGTCAATTTTTCTGTCGGTGATGATGTCATAGATGAAAAGTGCTTTATTGTTTAGAGAGCGAGTATTCTGCAGCATGAATACTGGAGTGTTGTTCAGAGATGCAGGAGGAACGACACTGTCAACACAACACGCATCAGGGCGCCTGTCCGACAGTATGGAGGGAATAGCTGTATTGGAGTAAACAAACTTGCGCCGAGAGGCACGGTGTATGTAGCGCGGTCGACGCAAGAGTCCAAGGGATGCTATAACAGCGAGGCAGTTAGAAGTGGTGCAGCTGAAGAGGTTAATGAGTTCCCGGGCGGAGTATTTCAGGAAGACCATCGTTGAAGAGGCGAGCCAGCACCGCGAGCAGGGACAGAGACGCCTCGGACCACGACAACGGTGATGGAGTGAAACCAGGGCACGATGAAGGGTCCAGAAGGGAGGATAGTCCTGGATAATCCTGGTGTCGTGTTCCTAGTAGCGTGGTATTCAGTAGTAACCAAGGCAGAGCCGATTGAAACTGCCGGCGGGTCGTTGCTAACGCTAGCTAGGTTCGTAGGTTGCCGGTGGAGAATAGCTGGACAACGGCTAGCAGCTAGCAACTACACAGCGGAGATGGTAAGTACATAAACATGAGGTTTGTAAACATAAACATTCTTCCAGTCGACAAACGGTGTTAGTAGCTTTAGATCAGAAGAGTAGAGTCAGCGAACAGCGAAAAAACATGAAAAAGACACGAAAAAGACACAAAAAAGCACCGATTGAGAAGCGGCGAAAAGCACGCCAGCGTCCTCTCTGCATTGCAAACGGCACCCTAATAAGTATGGAAGCGGAGAACAATAGAGTGCCTTTTGCAATGCAAAAGGCCACACTGCAGTGCTCTGCACTGAAGTGTTGCCTCTTTGCATTGCAAACGGCACCCTAATAATATGCTCTTTGGTAACATAAAACAAACCTGTGCTCAAGGAGAGATTATATTAATGGGCAACTTCAATTATGCCTCTATTAATTGGGAAGTAGTGGCAGGTCAGGATAAATATGAAGAGGAGTTTTTAGATATGGTCAATTAGTACTTTTTGGTACAGTCTGTTACTCAGCCTACGAGAGGGAAATCAATACTGGATCTGGTTTTGTGTAACAATCCTGATAGAATTTGCAGCACAGAGGTAATAGAACCACTAGGGGCAAGTGACCACTGTGCAGTTATTTTTGATATTTTTTGGCAAGTTAACCCCCTGAGGTCGACGGGATCACCGACGATCCCAGCAGCAATAAAAGTATATTACTATTTCTAACGTCGCAAGATTTTATCATACACACGCAGCAAAAACATTGACAGAAACCTTAGAATCCTGACTTTCCGATTTGAGCACTGGCAAATAATATGCGATTTTTTTAATTAGGTTAATTAGACCAAAAGTAAACCTTGCCTTTTCCTCTCTTTTTTACCTGGAAGTACCGTCCCCCTTTTATTGACATGGTAACTAGGTGCTAGTCTCAGGGAGGGGCATGGGGCCATGTGTGAAATTGCAGTGTAAATAATGTCCTGACATTATATCGCATCTTGTCTGTGTTTACGGTTGTGATCTGCCAGCAACTGTGTATGTTGATATTTATTTTATTTCCCATGTTTTCAAATACTCTTAAAAATATATGAATTCCGCGTCTTGTGACGCTATACGGAAATAATCAGAATCATTGCAAATAATTAACGGGAGGATATTTAACCAGCTGGCATTCTCTGTTTCGGCGCTTGTACATTATCTAGCTTAGCTTGATAGTACCTATTGTGATTAATGTTTCTTGCCTCTCGAGAACTTGTTTGTTCGTGTGTGCTTATTGTTGTTTAGATTCCCAGTGTTTAGTTTATTCCGAGTTTTTGGATACGTTTTGGATTTAGCCTACCGTTTTACTTTGTTCCTTATCGTTGGTTATTTTGGTTTGCTTTGTTTATGTCTTTCCGTGTCTTCGCAGACCCGGATTTTGCTTTCGTTTTCCTACAGACGTTAGATAAAGATAAATCAATATCTTAAACCCAGAAAACTGGCTACTTTTGATCATGTGCCTGTGTCCACTGCCAAACAGACTCTGGATGTTGGCAAACTGGCTTCTGTTAGTCGCAAGAAATGCGTACTCTGCAAGATGTTGGGGAAACAGGGATGTCATGGGAGTGCAAGGTTTGTGATGTTCCCTTGTGTCTACAGTTCACCAGAAACTGTTTTGAGAAGTGGTACCAAAGACTGTGAAAGAACAGATTGTCTCACCATGTTTACATTTTTATTTTTTTGTATATAGGCTAGTTTGTGATGTTTTCAATAAAGCTTCCAAAATGAAAATAAATTATTTTTTTCTGTCTTCTGCATGGCTCACTCACTATTGCTCACTCTGATGGCTTTTGTCTTTGTCTGATAGCCTTTGAGAGAGAGATGGCCCATCTGACAGATCTTACAAGTGTGGATCATGAATATTCAGGAAATTAGCATATAGCCCTCCCACAGCCTGAAATAAATTTGACCAGTTCTGATCAAAACAGGTTTTTAGCTATTTAGATCTCAGATGTGCTAAACTATTTTGACATCCTTACATAAACAAGACCTTGATGTAGATCTGTTTACAAGCTGCATATGATACTGACCAAACTATTGATGGCATACAAATGTAGCTGTGATTCTCCTTCAAATAAAAATATCAAACACTTTGGAGTAACTGTGTGCTAAATTGATGAAATTGAGATAAATATCAGATGACACCAAAATCACAAAGCTTCTCTGAGCTAAGCACAGACCTCAGCGGGTTAAAACATGATAAGAACAATCATAGTTTGTGCAAGAGATCAGTGCAGTAATTCAGCGATAGACATCATTGTATGCATCTGCATACCATACCTGTAACACTGGAAAGAAAAAGGTTATAATTATTATTATTTATTTATTTTTTTGAGGCGTAAGCAAGGATACATATACAAAACATGTTGAACAAGTATGCAGTGGTGATGACAATTGACCCTTCGCTAAACCACGCCCCGAAACGCAGACTGGCCAATCACAGCGCAGCATTTGACAGACTCCGACAGAGATCCGACAGTATACAGCGGAACATCATTCACTTTGACGGAAAAGTTTGCGATTTTCTTCATTTTCGAGCTGGTTTTGTGGATTTTTAGCTAGTTATGGTTAAACGTTGTGCCTGGGGGGAGAGGTTGGAAGGAGATATACATTTTTTTCCCTTTCCAAAACCTAAATCAAATCCTGAAAAGTGTTAGCCAGCTAAGCTAACATGGCTACGGTCTGGATATACAGCTCCGGGTTGCAACGTTGGTAAAGTTCGACTAAATGTTAGCTTTGTTATTCATGATCCAGCCAGCTTGCTAACGTTAAGATGTTACAGTCAAGCTCTAGAAAACCAAGTGGGTAACGTTACCTTGATGTCAAAATGTAATACTATTTTTTCATTACTATTTCAGCACTTTGTCAATGGGAAGCCCAGTCCCGAGTACCCAAATCTTGTGGAGGACTGGGCTGACAAACTGCTATTTTTTGCTTTACAGAGGTCCAGGGTATGGATAAGTCCGATGAGATGGGCGCAGAAACCTGTGGAGCTAACCAGAGTAATGTCGTTACAGCACACTATAGGCTACTAATGTTACGTTAGTTAGCTAATGCTAGCTAACTTACTACTGAATGTAACGTTATATAGACCCACTGCTTTTGCTTTTTAATGATTGTAATAGTGAATAGAGACCTACCCAGCTTTACAGGAACAGTGTTGCTCCTTAATGTCGTTGTCCTCTGTCTCAATCGCCAGGTGATGCAGTGGTTCACTTTTACTCTGTGATCTGTAGGCTTTCGCTTCTATCTTAATTTTTTTTACGTCATTTTGTTGCTGAGTCAGTGTGATATCTTGAATATAACCATCAAATGCATATTGTAGACCCTTCTGTCTGCTTCTATCTGAAATCGCTTTTTCTATTTTCCAAAAATTGGACAATATTTCTCCAGGGAGTGCAGTTAGCGACAGTGGGAGCGCCATGCTGGCTCCGAAAGCTTGACGGACTTACCAACAGTAACTAAGGGGGGCGTGGTTTACCGAAGGGTCAATTGGCTATATGTACAGAATTTAGTGGTAGTGGAGTGTGAAAATGTGGGTTTTGAGTCTCTTAAAGATCGCAAGTGATTCTGCGGTCCTGACCGATTGCGGAAGGTCATTCCACCACCGAGGGGCCAGGACAGAGAAGAGGCGAGACCACGAGGAGCAAAAAAAAAGCATTTGATTCGATTTGGCAAGAGGTATTGTATTATAAAATTATCCAAAGTGGTGTAGGGGGTAAAGTTTATGACATAATCAAATCTATTTATGTCAATAATAAGTGTGGAGTAAAAATTGGAAATAAAATAACAGATTTCTTCACCCAAGGGCAAGGGGTTTGCCAGGGATGCAACTTGTCCCCAACTCTCTTTAATGTTTACACTAATGAGTTGGCGGTGTTGTTGAAACAATCTGCAGCCCCTGCCCTAACCCTAAACAACAAGGAAGTTAAATTATTGCTCTATGCAGACGGCCAGAGAACAGGGGTTACAGCAGCACCTGGATCTGCTGGAGCAATACTGTCAGAACTGGGCCCTGATGGTAAACTTAAAAAAATCTAAAGTAATAATCTTCAAAAAAAAGCCCAGATCCCAGGAAAGCAGACATGTGTTCACTCTAGGAAACACCACAATAGAGCACACCTTGTTCTATGACTACCTGGGGCTCAAAATCAGTGCCTCATTTAACTTTGGTCTAGCAGTGAATGCACTGAAAGAGAAAGCCTGTAGAGATTTCTATGCAATTAGAAGAAAATTCCACAAAATAGACATACCAGTCAGAATTTGGTAGATATTTGATAGTGTAATCCTACCAATTGCCTTATATGGAAGTGAAGTGTGGGGTCCACTCAGTCAACACGACTACACTAGATGGGACAAGCATCCTATAGAGGCCCTGCATGCAGAATTCTGCAGAACTATACTTAATATCCAAAAGAAAACACCAACTAACGCATGCAGGGCAGAATTAGGTCGATACCCATTAATTATAAACATTAGAAAAAGAACACTTAAATTCTGGATGCATCTTAAATCTAGTCCCCAAGATACTCTGCAATTTCAAGCACTGCAAAACCAAGAACTGAACTCCAAAACGAATCCCCTCAGTCAGCTGGTCATGAGACTTACTAATCAAATAACACCTAACATAGTTCAATCTCAGACCAGCACTGCTTTACAATCACAAATCAGAGTAAACCAAATTGTTAAACAAACTAAAAATACCTATCTGGAACATTGGAACAATCCCCCACCCCCTGTCTAACAGACTCCATTTGGGCTGACTGACTCAAACTGAGAGCAGCAGAAAGGAAATGGAGAAAATCAAAATCCCCTGTGGCTCTGACTGACCTCCACACATTCATGGCTACCTTTTCCTCTAACCTCTACTCTGCTAAATCTGCATTTTTCCTTTCCAAGATTCAAACTTCTGCTTCTAATCCTTGAAAACTCTACTCTACGTTCTCCTCTCTCCTCACCCCTCCTCCTCCCCCACCTCCCTACTCTCTAACCGCGGATGGCTTCACATCCTTCTTTTGCGAGAAGATCGATGAAATTCGCCACTCCTTCCATCCATCCTCTCCTTCATCCAACCCTCCCTCACCCATCTCGCCACTCCACAGAGACTGCTCTCCTTGCGGTCACTGAGGCTCTTCAAAGGGCTAAGTCCCAATCCTTTAGCTCCATCCTCCTCCTCCTCCTCCTCGACCTGTCAGCTGCATTTGATACTGTGGACCATCAGATCCTGCTCTCATCTCTTGTTGAGATGGGAATCTCTGGATCTGCACTGACATGGTCCAAGTCCTACCTAGCTGACTGGTCCTACCAGCTGGCCTGGAGAGGATCTCTCTCCTCTCCCCACACCCTCTCTACCGGAGTCCTGCAGGGCTTGGTGCTAGACCCCGTCCTATTTTCCCTGTACACTAAGTAACTTGGTTCTGTTATCAATGCACATGGTTTTTCTTATCACTGTTATGCTGACGACACTCAACTCTTTCTCTCCTTCTCTCCATATGAGATGCAGGTCCCAGCACGGAGCACTGCATGCTTGCCTGACATCTCCGCCTGGATGTCCACCCACCACCTGAAGCTGGACCTGGGGAAGACTGAGCTGCTCCTCCTCCCAGCGAAGGGCTCCCCGATGATTGATGCTTCAATCACCGTGGAAGGCTCCATAGAGGCCACACAACTCTTGGTCCAGACCCTGGTGATCTGGCGTCTGGACTACTGAAATTCCTTGCTGGCAGGCCTACCGGCCTGTGCCATCAAGCCATTGCAACTAGTCCAAAATGCTGCCACACGTCAACTCAAGTTTATCCACGTCACCCCTCTACTCTCCTCTCTGCACAAGCTCCCCATTGCAGCACGCACCAGATTCAAATCACCGGTGCTTGCTTTTAAAGTAGCCAGAGGAACTGCTCGCCCTTACCTCCAGACACTCATAACACCCTAAACCCCAGTCAGACCCCTCCCCCACTGCCTCCTCTGGCAAACTGACTGTCCCATCCCTCCGGGCACCCAGCAGACACTCCTCATGGTCTCGCCTCTTCTCTGTCCTGACCCCTCGGTGGTGGAACGACCTTCCGTAATTGGTCAGGACCGCAGAATCATCTTTCGCAAGAGACTTAAAACCCACATTTTCAGACTCCACTACCACTGAATTCTGTACATCTACCCAATTGTCATCACCACTGCCTACTTACTAAACACTTATTTTATATGTATCCCTGCCTACTCATTTCAAAAACCTTTTTACTAACCTTTTCCTTCCCAGTGTTACAGGTATGGTATGTAGCTGCCTACAACAATGTCTATCGCTGTATTATTGCACTGACCTCTTGCGCGAACTGATTATTCCTAACATGTATTAATCCACATCGTGTAAGTCGCTCTGGATAAGAGCATCTGCTAAATGCTTAAAATGTAATGTAATGCCTAAAATGTAATGTAATGTAATGTAATGTAATCAATGAAGACTTGAAGATAGGATCTTGTTGGGTCAAGTCTGGCATACCTCTATAGTCAGAGAAAGCTTCCAACAATCTAGAAGCATATGCTGCTGGGTGTTCTCCCTGTTGCATTACTACTTCCCTAATCTTTTCACAATCTACCCCTTGAGTCCCCAGGACCTCTAGTAGTGCATTATTCCTGCTAGCTTTGTCCTGCTATGTGTCCTTGCATGATATCTACTGTTTTCCTGTATTTTTCTACATTGCTAGTTTGAGTTCCGTGAGTTCAATTTGTACATACACTAATCAAGTAATCATATGCCACTTGTGCATGATCCAACTTATTCACTGTTTTCTCTAGTGATGACACAAGACTCTCGTTCCTATCCTTTAGCTCTGCAACCTCCTGTCTCAGCTGTATTTGGATCTAATAAATAATAAATTTTATTTATGGGCGCCTTTCAAGGCTCTCAAGGACACCTTACAAGACATAGTTAAAACAACATATCAAAACATTATAAAATCAACAAAGCAAAATCAGATATAACAGATAAAAAACAATATACAACAGGTCAAACCAAATATGCCAAAGTGAAGAGGTGTGTTTTGAGACTGGATTTGAAAGTGGAGAGAGTGTCAATATTTTGAATGTTTGGTGGCAGAGAGTTCCAGAGGCAGGGTGCAGAACGGCTGAAGGCTCTAGATCCCATCGTGATCAAGCGGGCAGAAGGTGTGACAAGTTGTCTGGCAGAGGAGGATCTGAGACTACGGGAGGGAGTGTATGTAAGAAGGAGTTCAGAGAGATATGAAGGTGCTAGGTTATGGAGACCGTTAAAGATAAGAAGGAGAATTTTAAAATGAATACAGAATTTAATGGGGAGCCAATGAAGTTGTTGGAGAATTGGAGTGATATGGTCAGTGGAAGGAGTTCTGGTAATGATACGTACAGCTGAGTTCTGGACCAGTTGGAGTTTATGGAGACATTTGTGTGGAAGGCCAAAGAGGATGGCGTTGCAGTAGTCTATACGGGATGTGACCAGGGCGTGGACAAGAATGGTGGTGCTGGTAGGTGTAAATAATGGACGGAGACAATGTATGTTGCGTAGGTGAAAGTATGCAGACCCAGTGACAATGAAGCCAGAAGCACATCACAGTCATAGACAGGAATTCTTGGACAAAGCTCGCTTCCTGAGCCGTTCTGAGCTAGCTCCCTCCTCACACACACACACACAGACACGCACACATACATACACACACATGCACACACACAGCGTGCTGTGCTGCAGTGGGAGGAAAAGTTAGACATGGCATATCTGCTTGCTAAACAGAACTTTATTCACTGGCTCTGCGCACAGATATTTTGCATGCTTTTCATAAATTTGCCAATTAACTTCAATTCTCAAAACTACCTCACTCTCTACCGTCTCCCTCACTCTGTCAATAATGCGAAATGCTTCAAATGTCAAATGTAAATGTAATGCTGGGAGGGGCCTTCAGTGTCTGTGTGTCTCTGAAGCAATACTGAGAGACCCTGTCACCCCATTTCACTTCTCACATCCTCTTTACATTTATTTACAATCTGTTAACCCAAATGTCCCAGATATGTTTCTGGAGGACAGAACTCAAATGTGTTATATGTATTTTCTGAGCAGGTCAGGTCTCCATTGGTTCTTGATTGTAGTTTCATAAATAAATACACAGCCATTAACATCTGTGAAAACCCTTGTTAATTACATCACTCAAAGTTTAAACTGTAACTTCGTACAAACTACAGTAATCAGTGCTTCATACAAAACTCATAACATTTTCTGCTGTCCTCTCTACTTTCGATTTCACAACTTCCAGGAGGTGTCCCCCTCCCCTCAACACACTTTCACCCCGGACTTGTATTCCTTCACCCTCCATTACAAATGTATTTATTATTTGCTGCCAGTGTGTGTGTACAGGGCTTTATAATTGGAGTTCTGGTACATACACCCACAACATGCACACTCCAGACAGACATACTGTTCTGTTATAGACACAGAGAAATTAAAACCACCTTTTGGATTATTTGATGAAGGGTGTGATGTTAAACTGTGTTTACAAAAACCCACCTTAGCTGTGGGTCCTCTATACCTTGGGGAGGAAAGGGTGTATCCACACTAAATAGACCTGGACTAAATTGACCTGGGCTAAATTTAACTGTAGCCAGGCAGTGGCAACCAAAATATATGATAGTAAATTAATCTGGGGTCAGGAATAAAAAAACAATAGTTGATATGTCAAATTAGAACCTCTTGAAAACAAAATCCAATATAAATATTAAATGGTAAGGTTTTATCTGATATGTATTTGTATTTACTGCATTGTCTGTATGTGTCTCCAAGGGTAATCTTGCCTTGAAGTCACAGGTGGGCTTTTTGTGTTTGGCTGTGACTGTACATACAGTAAAAGAACAGGACCTTTAATGGAGGCTGCAAGCCCCACATGCACTGCTACATCCAACAGATCTCTATACAAATAATATGATACTATACAGATCAATGGAACTTGTGGAGTCAAATTGTCTTCTCTGATCTTGCCTTCACATGAACACCAGAATAAATGATCAATTTCCTCATATGCTTACTGTGCTGCTGTAAACCCTCAAATAATTTCTTCCAGTTAAGCCTATAACATGCAAGCCTTCAGAGAATGATGATCTGTGTTTTCAACAAGACATAGAAAAAAAAGAAAGAGCTATAGACAGCAGTAGAATAGAAAGAAAATCGTAATGAGAATGCCATGTGGAACAATCCCCCTGGCAACCACTGAGGGTTCTGCGTGATTGATGCTGAAGTCAATGGTGGAACTCACCTCCCCACCGCCTGAACATTTACATACACAGAAAACAAGTTCCAGAAAGTGAGGGGGGGAATTTTTATTCATGATGGAGAATAGGTTATTCAATTGTGGATGCAATGTGGCTGCA
Source organism: Aldrovandia affinis (assembly GCA_029706075.1). Classification (NCBI taxonomy): domain Eukaryota; kingdom Metazoa; phylum Chordata; class Actinopteri; order Notacanthiformes; family Halosauridae; genus Aldrovandia; species Aldrovandia affinis. The sequence goes on from JAINUG010001195.1 coordinate 13,365, forward strand.
CTTAACCAGTGGCTACTCCTTCAGGCTGTGTCTGCGATCAGCCTACCATCAAATTTCTGATTGGTGTTTCTAAATGTGTTGGATCAGGAAAAGACATATACACTTCTTTACCTACACAGTGCACTCACTGACATTTTTTATAAAGTATTTCAATATCATAAACGCAACCTAGTGAGGACATCTCTATGTAACGGAGCTGGTTCTGTCCTGTAGCGAGTTTCAAACAGAGGATCTTTGACGCGACAAGAGAGTGACTTAGCTCACTGAGCTAAAGACTCAAGTCTTCAACTCTGGGAACTAATCACATTCTTATCCACGTCACTTTCTGCAGTGGGCGCTCACGTACCAGAGCACATCCGCTACACTCTCCCCCTCGAAACTCCTACGGCAGCAACCACGGCCCGACTGATTGGAATCAGTTGTGGCATCCGAGTCAGGGCACCACTGTAACTGTTGGCTGGTTCTGCCCGCAGCGTGTTTCGAACCGAGGATCTCTGACACGACAAGTGAGCGATTTAGCTCGCTGACCTAAAGACTCAAGTCACTAACTCTGGGAACCAATCATACTCCTATCCACATCACTTTCTGTATCGGACGCTCAAGTACCAGAGCTCATCCGCTACATCTACAAAGGGCTAAAGTAATGTGGGTGAATTCACAGTGCACTCTTTGAAACAGCAGAATTAACCATGGGGAAATTGCAAAGAACTGCTTTACATTGCAACTAGTGCAGAATGCTGACAACTAGTTTTCAACCAACCCAAGTTCACACATTCATTCCACTACTCAGGACACTGCACGGGCTCCCTATTGCAGCACATATCAAATTTACTGGCACATATAAATCACTGGAGCTGGCATATTGGGTCACTAGAGGATCTGCTCCCTCCTACCTCCAATCATCACAGTCAGATCCCTCCACTCTGCCTCCTCTGGCAAACTGACTGTCCAGGTGCCCGGCAGCCATTCCTTCCAGTCTCACCTTTTCTCTGTCCTGACCCCACAAGTGGCAGAATGATCTTCCTCAGGACCGTGGAATCACTGGCCATCTTCCGCAATGGACTAAAACCCCACCTCTTCAGACTCCACTACCACTGATTCTGTAAATTAAATAACTGCCATCACCAATTGTTTACATGTTTAAAAATGTAATAATAAAAATAAAATAATAACTGTTTTGCCTTGTAATTGCAAATGTTACTGTTTTGCCTTGTAATTGCAAACGTTATGTTTTAATGCTTACTGCCACCTACTAGCCGCTTAAGTAAAAACGCCATAAATCTACATACAGGAAACAGGAAGTTCATGTGGTGATAAGAAATACATGTGTTAACATTACTACAAAGTGCTCAAAGTTAATTCTCTGCAATCTCACCTTGTTTTGCCTTCGAAAGCATTGCCTGTAGGTTGAATTGTTCCATTACATATTGTTGTATATATGTTGGCTATATGTTATGTATTTAGTGTGTACATAATTTGTATTAGCCAGTTTTACATTCTCTAGTGCAATGCTAACCCGTTCCCCATAGAAAGCCTATGTAATTTAGCCTAGTGCGTTCACTAGCTCATAGCTTTTAGCAATAGGCTACTTACTAGCAGCTCTTCGGTTGACCTGTGTTTTATAAAAGTGTTTAAAGCTTACTTTAATACTTACCTAGAGTGGGTACAGTAGCGTGTATTTGTGAATTAGCCATGCAGTGTGCATTTCTAAGCTAAAAGGAACACAAGCATATGTGTTTTAAAGTCATCTTTATTCGTGAATTAGCAATATGGCGTGTATTTCGAAACTAAAAGAAACACAAGCATATGTCAATGAAGTGTGTATTTCTTTCTTTCTTTTTACCCTCCTCAGTTTTACTCCAACCCAATACGTCCAATTGTATTGTTTCTTTGGCATCATGCAAGTGTGGCATTATTAAACACCAGAGTTTGGACGCTACATTCTGACTCCCATCTCGTTATTGAAAGGAGTTCGGCTGGCTGTCTAACTGCGTACAGACACAGACACGTAGGGAGGACAGTACGTACAATAATAATAATAACCTTTCTGTCCCTGTGTTACAGGTATGGTGTGCAGCTGCCTACAATGATGCCTATTGCCGTATTACTGATCTGCACCAACCATAATTAATCTAATCATGTATAAATGCACTTTTTGTAAGTCGCCCTGCATAAGAGCGTAAATGGAAAATGGAAATGAATGTAGTGAATCTAAAAACAAGTAGCCTAATTTAAAAAAAAGTTAAAGCCACCGCGCCGTCCTTAATACTCCCACTATCCAATCAGGGATAAGGTGCTAAGGAAAATAAACCATGTGTTTGTTCTAGGGCAGCGGTTCTCAAACTATGGGTCGCGACCCCACTTGGGGTCGCCAAAGGGTCATGGTGGGGTTGCCAAAAAATAAAAATAAAATATATATATTTTTTAACCATAAGCATTTCTTTACATTTTTTATGAAAAACAAATTGCCTGTTTTTTCGTAAAATCCGTTTTTTCTGACCGATTATTTTTAATCTACCGACATGCATGAGTTTAATCCAAGGCATGCGTTTAATGTTACTGCACTACCCCATTGCATGTGTAGCGTGCCAATACAGCTGTCACGAAAATGGACAAGTTTGTTGTCAGGAGTGGTGCTGGAGGTGAGTCAAATTCTAGCAAAAGACCAGCAGAAAATTTAAAAAATACAAATAAAACAAAAAGGAATAAAAGTTATGACCCGAAATTCCTCACCTGTGGCTTTACCTGGACAGGACATGAGGAGTACCCAAGACCACAATGTGTCGTGTGTGGGGAAGTTCTCGCTAACGAGAGCTTTAAGCCATGTAAAATGCAACGCCACTTGCATACTAAACACATTGCATTACAAGCAAAGCCGCTAGATTTCTTTCAGAGGAAACAAAGTTTTCGGCATTGACTTTAATAAAAAATAAATATAGATCGCATCTGAGAGTTGAAGAGAATCTCCGCCTCTTTCTCAGCCCAGCGCAGCCACGTATCGATTAACTGTGTTCAACATTCCAAGCACATCCATCCCATTAAGTAGGCTAAGCAGTCAGTTTTATTTTTCATAAAGATATAGCCTGTGAAATAATTTGCTACTATTTTGGAAATAGACCACCAATATATGTTTCTGGACTGAAGTTTTTCAGCGTTGTAATTGCACTATCATTTATGTATGGGGTCGCGATTTTTTCCCACCCATGAAATGGGGTCGTGGAGTAAAAAAATGTGAGAAACCCTGTTCTAGGGATTGTGGTTTCCAGGCGGCCCACGGAGCGGAACAGTTGGTACTGAATGAGGGGTACCTGGAAACCGATGTAGCATTATTGTGTGTGCTGTGTCTCCGGCTAAACTTTTCAGTCACGGGCAAGTCGGCATCGTGCTTAGAGAGAGGGCAGAGTTACAGTGGAGACAAACGGTACACGCTGCCCATGAGCAACAGTGCAGGGTATTGCAGAGTTTTATATTACAGATCTACTGCATAGCGACTTTTTTTATTTCTTAAAAATAGCAAGATGAAATACGAGCAAGAAGTACGGACTTCAAAACTGTAACGTGCGCCGACCAATTATTGGAAAAGTCATGGAATATGTTGTTTTCGGCTGCCGAATGGGAGAAAAATAAAGGAATTGATACCAGAAGCAGAAACTTTAACGTCATAAAGAGACTTTGACTAACTTATTTTTAATGCATGTTAAAATTTGGGAGTGAAAACGGGCACTGGCCACAACACCGTGGAACAATCCACAGCCCCCTTCCCCTCCGTTTTCTCGCTCGGAATTAAACAAAATATGTAACTTTTTTTCGTGTAAATATTTATTCCTTTGGAAAATCAACGAAAGGACATGGGTAACGATAACCTTGATCTTCCTTTCCAAATCGATGTAAATCCTGCTGTGGTTTGTTTTTCTAATATAAATGAGGCTGGATGCGAATGCTATCGCTTCCATGTTAACATGAACTGCTGAGGGACGGCACGAGAAGAAGCGTACGTCGTCGAGGATATTTGCAAGCAATCGAGATAATTTAATCGAATTTGCAAAGAGTGCGAAAAGAAAGCAACTTGCTTTTTTTTTTTTTTAAAGACAGGAGCCAGTGTTAATGCGCCCTGTGGGTCTCCTACAAGGAGTAAGATTGAGCGTTTTTGTTTGCAAACTCTCCATTTGACCCACCATGGCAATCTCAAAAACCTGGAATTGGGTTTGGACAATAGGTTGCTTTTTGATGATTATATCCTTGTTGCTCCTGCCATGCTCAGGTCAGGATAACGGAGAGAAGGGAATCTCCATACCCGAGCACGATTTTTGTCAGCCCATATCCATCCCGCTCTGTACCGATATAGCATACAATCAAACCATCATGCCGAACCTCCTGGGCCACACCAACCAGGAAGACGCAGGACTGGAAGTGCACCAGTTCTACCCCCTCGTGAAGGTACAATGTTCCATGGACTTAAAGTTTTTCCTATGTTCAATGTACGCACCGGTGTGCACGGTGCTCGAGCAAGCTATTCCACCCTGTCGCTCTTTGTGCAAGCGAGCACGTCAAGGCTGCGAGGAGCTAATGAACAAGTTTGGCTTCCAGTGGCCAGAGAGACTCCGCTGTGAGAATTTTCCTGTGCACGGCGCTGGTGAAATCTGTGTTGGTCAAAATATTTCTGACACAGGCAGCCCGACCTCTTACCCCACTCCATACATCCACGAGCTCATAACGCTACCCCCTAACATAGCACGGTCCAGTCAGTCCTTCTCGTGTCCACTGCAACTGGAGGTGCCTACCTACCTCAACTACTATTTCATGGGGGTTAAGGACTGCGGCGCCCCCTGTGAGCCCTCCAGACTCAATGGATTAATGTATTTCCGCGAAGAGGAAGTGAAGTTTGGGCGACTCTGGGTGGGAATCTGGTCCATCCTGTGCTGTGTGAGCACCTTGTTCACAGTGTTAACATATCTGGTTGATATGCAGCGGTTCCGATACCCAGAGCAACCCATTATCTTCCTCTCTGGCTGCTACTTCATGGTGGCTGTGGCCTACGCCGCGGGCTTTCTCCTGGAAGACAAAGTAGTCTGCATTGATGGGCTTAATGACGATGGCTACAAAACAGTGGCGCAGGGTACCAAGAAGGAAGGGTGCACGATTCTCTTCATGATCCTCTACTTCTTTGGCATGGCCAGCTCCATCTGGTGGGTGATACTATCCCTCACTTGGTTCCTCACCGCTGGCATGAAGTGGGGCCACGAAGCCATCGAGGCCAACTCTCAGTACTTCCACCTGGCTGCCTGGGCAGTGCCGGCCATAAAAACCATAACCATCCTCGCCATGGGGCGAGTGGATGGCGACCTCCTCACAGGGGTGTGCTACGTGGGCATCTACAGTGTGAACTCCTTGCGCGGCTTCGTTCTTGCCCCACTCTTTGTTTACCTCTTCATAGGCACCTCTTTTCTCCTGGCCGGGTTTGTGTCGCTATTTAGGATCCGCACCATAATGAAGCATGATGGGACCAAGACGGAGAAGCTGGAGAAGCTGATGGTTCGGATCGGGGTGTTCAGCGTGTTGTACACGGTCCCAGCTACCATTGTGATTGCCTGCTATTTCTATGAGCAGGCCTTCCGTGAGCAGTGGGAGAAGACCTGGCACATGCAGACGTGTAAACGCTTCGCAGTGCCATGCCCAGTCAACAACTTTTCCCCCATGACCCCCGACTTCACCGTTTTCATGATCAAGTATTTAATGACCTTGATTGTAGGCATCACCTCTGGGTTTTGGATATGGTCTGGGAAAACACTGCAGTCCTGGCGTAGGTTTTATAAAAGGCTTAGTAACAGCAACCAAGGCGAGACAACTGTATAAACCTTTAAGAGGGACATTGTGACGGGGTCAGATGGAGAAGTAAAAAATTCTAGTCCAATGCTTTACAAACAGGAAATTAGCTTAAATCATCTGAGGCAGCAATGTTAGCATAATGGTTAAGGAATTGGACTTGTAACGCAAAGGTTGCAGGTTCAATCCCAGGTGGGGCACTGCCATTGTACCCTTGAGCAAGGTACTTAACCTGGATTGCTTCAGTAAATATCCAACTGTATAAATTGATTGTATGTAAAGAAATGTGAAACTAAGTCATTCTGGATAAGAACGTCTGATAAATGCCTGTAATGTAATGTAAATCTAGACTCTGGAATTTGAATTGAGCTCAGTGCTGCCCCTCTCTTTCTGTCTCCCTCCCTCTCCCTGCATGAGATTAATAATCAGGTTAATTTCTATTCATTAACAAACCTTTCAATTTTCTTTGGTTATCTCTGAGCCATTGATCACTGTTGTATTTTATTCTTATTTTATTACTTTATTAGGGAACATTTCACAAGTCATTTGAACTGTTGAATCACCGTAATAGTTTTGTTTCTCTTTCTAAAAGAGAATTGTAAACCCTTGACACTGCTCCTTCCTTTCTTTGTTGTTTTTTATATTCCAACATTGCTCTGGTCTATTGGAATACTGCCTATTGCATTAAATGTTTATGCTTTTTTATTTTTTTATCCCACAGCGATCATTTTTCTATAATTTTTTTTATTTTATTTTACCTTTATTTAGCCAGGGGAGCCCATTGAGACCAAGTCTCATTTACAATGGTGCCCTGATTACAAAACAATTATATAAATTACACATAAACAAACAATAAGACAAGGACAATAAAAATAGATTAAAGCATCATACAAAATAACAATAATGTGCAGCTCAGACTATTCTTTCTGTCTGCTGCCTGTGGCAAAGTACATAGCTCGTTGTATTACATCAACTTGGTCTATTTTGGTCATTTTTTCCTCCTTCGCAGCAGCATATGAAGTACATAAGTTAGTGCTTCTGTCCCGTACATGTTTTATTTTTGGTGTGGCGTACTTTCAACTTTTCCCTTATTTTACACAAACTCCCTCTGAGTATTCTTTGGGAAATGTTTGCCTTATCACTTTGTTTGGTGTTTTAAATTTTAGTTGATTTCATAATTTGTGTGCAGCCACCTGTGAACATCATAGACTTTTCTGTCCCACGAAGAACGGCCAGGGTTTATTTCGAATTGGGGTAGTATAATATGCGTATGTGTATAGCAGTAAAAATATGCAAGCTAGTACATTAATCATATTTTGTAAATATTCTTTACCTTTTCCCAAATGAATATATGTATTTATATTTGTAAAAAATTGTGCTTTTTTTACTTGCTTTTTTTTATACACTAAGAGACCTCATTTGTATCTGTACAGTTTCACCAAATAAAATGATTCGATTTTATAAACTCTTGCCTTTGTTCTGGGTGAATGGCATCTGGGGTGTATCAGGAATATCTGAAATGTTAATACTGGGAATTTAGGGCAGTAAATTAACTTCCAATCCGTTACCTTTCATAGCAAATAAACGTATATTACTTGGCTTTTAGGTCCTGTTTTCAGTGGTAGGGTAGCCTACACATTTTCATCTTGAGTTTGATGATTTGTACTCGTCTTTGATGCTCCCATTGTGACTGCAAGTGTCTTTTCAGGGAGAGTCTGCTAGCTGCTGCAGTTATTGGTCGATTAATCTAATTTACATTTGAGAGATTAACATTTTGTATATTGCATTGACCAACAGAATTAATTTAAAGTTCTAAGAGTGAGGAGAAACATGGCGGGTAGGCATAGGAGGATCGGGGCTGTCATTTGTAAATGAATTAACCATTTTAATTTGTACCTTAATTAAGTAGATCTCTTTACATCTGTTCCTTGTCAATTAAAGGCTAATGAGAATTTCTGAAATGAGCATGTGGTTTACATAAACCAATTACGAGCATCTTGAATAAGTAAGTAAGTCTGCTAAATGCTTAAAATGTCAAATGTAAATGTACGAGCAAATGGCACGCCAAAAACATGTTAAATTCCAAAGACAGGAAGGTAGAAATTGTGGAATTGCCTATGGGGGAGCCACAGCACGAACCAATTAAAAAATGGAGCGCCCCGAAATTCATAGTCGCTAACTAACTGGAATTTGGAGAAAAATACAAATGTAAAAAAAAAAAGTTTTTCTGGACTGGACGATTATAGTCACAGGAAAAAAACAAAACACAAATTATTTCCCAAAAATCCACTATAGACGTCGTTTTTGTAACACTTTAAACGCATGAATATGGTAAAATGTTACGTTTAAATTACATTAATTATGTGCTATGCTTTTTTATGTCAAAAGTCAAGATTTGCTGACGATGGTCGCATCGGCCCGGTATAAATACAAGGCAGATGGAAGCTGTGACAACACAAAGGTTTTTTATTGTATTACTGCACTCATCTCTTGCGCAAACTATAATTGTTGTTGCCATGTATTCATGCACATCTTGTATTTCGCTCTGGATAAGAGTGTCTGCTAATTGCTTAAAATGTAACATGCAAAGACATTCTCCTGGACTGTTTAAGAAACATTTCATCATGCCTTATTGCAAGTAGTTTTGTTTGTTTTACTTTAATACGTTTTATGGAACTTATTATTGCCTTAGACCAGGGGTGTCAAACTCAAATACCCAGTGGGCCAAAATTCAAAACTTGGACAAAGTAGCGGGCCAACATTGATATTTATTGAAAAAAATCTTCCTCCAGATATAACAATGAACCTTTTCATATGGACCCAAATAAGTTTTGCTTAAACATTGAATATGGAACAAGCAAAGCTTAATACTATACAATATATAACTTAATATTGCACACATGCAAAATCAATTTCAAATAAAAAAACACATCAATGGCATTCATTTCTTAAATAAAAATTGTATGCCTTTTTTATTTGCAGCCTTCTGATTTAAATTTCAACAGTAACTTTTTTTAACGGGCTAATAATAAATGTAAAAATAAAATAACAATAATAAACCAATTAACTAATAATAATATCCTTCAATGAACATGCAACCATTAAAGCCCATGCCTTGGAGTAGCAAGGAAAAGTGCATAAAGAAAACGTTAATTACAGCTCAGTTTGCTACACACTGATCTACTCTGATGTGTCCAAGCCAGATACCTGCCATCTCTTCTTGGATGCTAGTTCATCAATGTCTGGGCTCAGGCTTTGAGCTGAGGAAATCCTCAGGATCGAGCGAAGGTGTTCATCAGTCAGGCGTCTCCTGTGAGATGTTTTGGTCATCTTCATCGAGGAGAATAGTTGCTCACATAGATAAGTGCTGCCGAACATGGAGAGCATCTGAGCAGCTTGGGTGCGGAGCTGAGGCATTGTGTTAGGGATGAACTGTGGAAACTGTGCAGCGCCCACAGCGTCATACTTTGCCTTCAACGTGTCACTACACTGGAGTTCAATCAGTTCCATTTGGAGGTTGGTTGGTGCGTTTTCAACTTCAACTGCAAACGGATTACTGAGCAGTTCAAACCTAGATTTCTGAACATCAAAGTCGGCAAATCGCCGGGTAAACTCAGCGCTAAGTACGCTGAGTTTTTCAGCAAACTGTGCACATGGGAACACGGCGGTAGAGATCTGCATTTTCATCTTTTGGCAGCAGGGAAAATGGCCCAGGTTTCCTTGCAGCATCTGATTCTCCCACAGGCACAATTTAGTTTTAAAAGCCCTCATTGTAGCGTACATGTCTGTGATGATGCGCCCCGTCCCTGAAGCTGCAGGTTCAGCGCATCGAGATGGCTCGTGATGTCACACATAAAGGCCAGCTCACACAGAAACTTTTGCTCCCGGAGCTCTGCTGTGTCTTTTCCTTTGCTTTCCAGAAACTGAAAGATTTCCTCACGCAGCTCGAAAAATCTGTTCAGTACTTTTCCTCGGCTTAACCATCTCACCTCTGTGTGATACGGCACGTCTCGTATTCGAACCACACTCCTCCAGAAAAGACTTGAACTGGCGGTGATTCAGTCCTTTGGCCCGTATAAAGTTAACTACTCGTGTTACTGTGGTCATAACATGTTCCATCTTTAGGGCTTTGCCACACAGCGATTCTTGATGTATGATGCAGTGATAAACAGTCAGCTCACCTGCACAGTTCTCCTCCCGCATCTTCTCCCGAACCCTGCCCACCAGTCCACTCTTTTGACCGCACATCGCTGGCGCACCATCTGTTGTTAATCCCACGAGTTTATCCCACGGCAGTTTCATTTCAGTTACACATTTGGAAACCTCTTCAAAGATTTCCTTTCCTGTGGTTGTGCCATGCATTGATTTTAATCCTAAAAGTTCCTCCGTAACACACAGATTTGAGTCCACTCCGCGGATGAAGACTGACAGCTGGGCAGTATCAGATGCGTCGCTGCTCTCATCCACAGCAGAGAGAATGTAACGAAATCGTTTCCCTTTTCCATCAGCTGGTCATATAGATTGGTGGCAAGATCACATGTGCGATCAGCTACAGTATTTCTGCTCAGGCTCACATTTGAAAATGCTTGCTTTTTCTCTGGGCAAACGAGCGTCACAAACTTTCATCATGCATTTTTCACAAACTCTCCCTCATTGAAGGGCCGGGCCGATTTTGCGATCTCTGCTGCTACAATAAAACTAGCCTTTACAGCAGCCTCACTTTGTGATGTGGCTTTTTTGAACATAGTCTGTTGTGAAACCAAACTTCTTTTCATCTCCTCTACTTTCTGGCGCTTTTGAGTCATGTCCAGGTCCTTGTACTTGTCGTGGTGTTTCGTTTCATAGTGCCGTCTAATGTTGTACTCCTTGGTTATAGCCACGTTGGCTCCACATACAAGACAAACAGGTCTGTCTTTTACATATGTAAACAGATATTCTGTCTGCCACCTGTCCAGAAAGCTCCTGTTTTCTGCCTTTCTCTTCGCCATTTTTAGGAGGGGTAGCAAGGTGCCGGTAGTAGCATAAGGTTGCTATGAGAACTGTCAACAGAGGAGAGCGTGATGCCTGATTGGCCCGCCAAAACACCAGCAGAGCATTCTGGGATTTGTAGTATTAGCGGTACATGCACTCTATAATACTGGCGGGCCAGCTCTAGTAGTAATTTGGTTTTGCCTCGCGGGCCAAATATAATTACACTGGGGGCCAAATTTGGCCCGCGGGCCAGAGTTTGACACCCCTGCCTTAGACTATCCGCATTATGTCGACTGTACGGCAGAACCGTCTCTGGCCTAAATAGTTATATTCTTGTCTATTAGTGCCTCTTATTTGTTAAATTCTCTTGCTTTCCTCATAATGTCTAAAGTGTTTCAGATGTATTGTTATATCCTGAGGATTTGTAACCCTGCACCTGTGTAACAGTTCATCACTCGGAGAAAGACCTGAGTTTTACCATTTAGAACTCTTCAGCACGGTCCAAAAAAAACAAACACTCAATTACCCATACTGCACTGCATACCTACTACCGTAAGTAGTATAGGACGAAATACACAACATGTATGTTTGATTATGTTACTGGATGTTCGCACTGACATAGGCCCACCAGCTAATGAAGGAGAAAATAATCCCTCCACTGACAAAATTGAGTCTGACCAGGGCCTAGTAGCCGACCTGAACCCCAGGTGTCGGCTGCGGGAATGCTTATGTCCCTTGTCGTGGAAATTAAAACTCAGCAGGATCAGAGAGAATTCCTTTAAACAGTATTAAAGCTTTAATTACGAGCAGCTGCACGGAGACCCGTGTCACGCAGGAAGGCGAATCTCCCGCCTTCAAATTCAAGTGAATATTTATGTCCAACACAACGGAAGGGGAGGGAACAATCACAAGGGGGAAGTAACAGGGCGTTAACTTACAGGTAAATGGAGCTATGGGCTAACATGAAGATATAACAGGTTGTTAGAACAGCCCTCCCAGGGTCTTAAACCAATGGGAAGGAGGTTTCCTGCCGTGGGAACGAACAACTGTTCCTTTGAAGTTGTGGCGCGAAAAGCCCTTTGTCTGTTGGCGCTGTGGCCAAGTAGTCCAAACTGCAGCGTCACACTGAATTAATTAGTGTCTACCGTCCCCCCTGTGGATATGGTCTAGCATCCCAACTCGATACAATTTTCTTCCTCCACACCCTTTATCATTAGGCCTATACAGAGCCAGGCTGTGTGCAGGGAAACCCAGGACAGAAAGCATCTGTCTGCAAATTCAGAGCTGATACAGCCTTATTCTAGATCAAACACTTTAGGAGTGTAAAGTATTATTTAGCCAAGAACAATTGTAAACTATTATTTAGCCAAGAATAAAAGTCAAAACATAGTGGAAGATAAGAAAGGAAGTGACCACAGCTGGGTTTTGCATTCTGAGCAAGGCTGGGGGGAGGAATGACGAGAGCCGCTGTGGGAGCTCAAAATAGTACAGTATAACCCAGTAGAATAGGATGTCAGCACTGGTGTATGACATATTAATCATTACTATAAATCGGTTGTTAGAAATTCACTGTTAGGTAATGCATGTAAACATGCATTTACGCACACAAATATATTGGAGTATAAACGCACAATCACTCACACAAATATAATGGAGAGTAATGTTTATATATAAACTCACAATCACTGATATACACTGAAAGGTGATGTTTTTGTATACGGTCACAAGATGTTTGTATACGTATAGGTGGTTACAAGATGTTTGCAAAATTGTACGCGGTCATAGGATGTATTACAGAATGTATTGAGTTATTCTGTGTCACTGATTCTAGCAGAGCAGAGATGCCATGGCTTAATAGTATCTTTAGCTTGGCAGAACCACGATTAGAGAAGTGATGAGTAAAGCACTTGATAAAAATGAGGGACCACATTTCCCCAGTCCTTGCATCCTTCCATTGGCTCCCTGTGAAGCAGAGTGTCAACTTCAAAATCCTCATGTTCGTCTTCAAAGCCCTAAAAGGTCTCGCTCCAGCCTACATTGAGGAACTCCTGGTCCAATCATCTAGTTCCAGATCCCTCAGATCTAACGACCAAGTTTGCCTGAAGATCCCGCAGTCAAAATTGGTGACAAAGGGAGACCGAGCATTCGCTGTTACAGCCCCGAAACTGTGGAATAAGCTCCCTTTAAACATCAAATCTGCAAACACCCTACCGACTTTTAAGGCCCTGCTTAAAACACACCTTTTCGCCAGAGACAATCCAAGAGTTAGTTTTTTACGGTTGTGTGACAGATGTATATATGTCTTTATGTTCTTTGTTTGTTTGGATGTCTGCCTGTACTTTGCATGTTCCTATTGTTCTTGTCTTTTGTTTTCCTCTCCCTCGGGTTGCGCCCCGGGCTGACGTAACTATTGGTTGGGGGGCGCAATATAAATAAATAAATAAATAAGCACTTGGTACAATGCCAAGATGTGTTAAGGTCAGCTGAGAAGGGACCACCCCCAGGGGAGGGATGGAGAAAGGGGAATAACCATATTTGGGTAAAACCACCATTATTTCCGGGTAATTAATATTATGCATAACTCAAAGACCAATTAAAGTGGCCAGAAAAACAAAACAATAAGGTAGGCCAATAAGGGAAACGAATGAAAGTGACCAATCATGTAATGATTAAGAGGAGTATGTAAACTTTTTTGAAACAAAGGAATATGGGAGCAACTTGCAAGATGCTCTCGGCTTTTGATTTCATCTGAAATAAAGTCTAAACTTTGAAAATCTTTTGCCTGGAAACCTCTTCTCTACTTTTTGGAAAATTGAGCAAAACGGGACTTAAAAAATAAATGGACTTCTGAAAAAATGAACAAAAAAAGAATTTAAACAATTTTTCCACAACACTAATAGTGCAGTATACATAATAAATAGGCGATGACTTCTTTAATTCTGTTAGCGCTGCTGTCTCAGAGATTGTTAACCAAGGTGTCTGCTGTTTGACCCAGGCGGCTTATTTTACAATGAAGGAAATGCCACATATGTCTGCCCTAAGGAATGAGTGTGTACCATGGATCTTGGTCTATGGTCGCATCATGTAGGCTATTAATGCACATCTTGTCGCTCTGGATAAGAACGTCTGCCAAATGCCAAAATGTAAAGGTTGCGATATACAGCGTGACATGTGTAAGAAAGTTTCCAGGTTACTAATACAATCTTAGCACATGCAACCACTTTGCCTTTGTACACAGATAAATAAATGTAACACTTAATATTGTTAATGCAAGTACTGTGCCCCAAAAAAGGTGGTCTGTTTGCAAGAATCGTTACACGTGTCATAAATGTCAATAATTGTTCCGATCCTGTAACTCTTGACTCTCTTTCTCTTGAAAGATAAATTATTTAAAATCTAACAAACATGCCTTAAACTAACAATCATTCTTAAAGACTCGCATTTTGGGAGTTTTGAGTTTTGAGTTTCATATATTTTTTCTTCTTGGCTACTTGTTCTATCATCACTGGGCACCAAATTCCTTACTTTTAACTGACACGTTAGCTTAAAAAAAAGGGCAAATTGATTTACCTGTCATATTTTCCCTTTTAGTGGTGTATGTCTATATTTGTATATCACTATTTTATCAATGTTGTATTTCTTATTGTATTTCGTTACTTTGTATCCCCCATCAGAATTATGCCAGTGACGTGGTCATTGATATTTTATATTTGGCTTCTTAATTCTGATAGTTTTGTTTTAAGGCCATTGTTGTCTTCAGCCTGAAACAATCAAACTTTCCCCCCCTTCCTGCAAAGATTTTTAAGCAATTTAAAGGCAATGGTCATTCTGATATATGCTGCAGTTATCTCACATATGTCCCATATGGCGGCAGAGTTAGCATAATGGTTAAGGAGCTGGGCTTGCAACTCAGAGGTTGCAGGTTCGATTCCCAGGTGGGGACACTGCCGTTGTACCCTTGAGCAAGGTACTTAACCTGAATTGCTTCAGTAAAATATCCAGCTGTACAAATGGATTGTATGTAAACTGTGTAAGTCGCTCTGGATAAGAGCATCTGTTAAATGCCTAAAATGTAAATGTAAATGTCCCATGTGGTGAAAAGTTGATTAGCAGTTAGCTTCTTAGAATCAGTTTAATTGTTTCAGGTGTAACATCTCTGTAGTCGAGCATTCCCTGAGTAGTGGGTGGTGCCTGTTAGCCAGTTAATTGGTGTCTATTGTAATCAGGTGGGCTTTAAGGGTGCTATCACCGCTATCCCAGCAGTGTGCATTTGACTGTGTAGGTAACCGTTTCGTTGCGTGCTAGAATCTGTAAGTAATCCGGCGTTAGGTTTACAGCTTAGTCGCTGTGTTCTGTACCTTTTTCACTGGGTCTAGTGTTAGTTAATACTGCATAGTCATTATGATTATAATTATTAAGCTGTCTGGTGTTCCAGAGTCTTAGTGCTAATCGCTGCTTAGAAGTTTTTCTAAGGAGTTCACCGAGGGAGGCCAGCTAGGGAGTGCTCGCTGCACGGTAAGTATCATAGTTTTGTTTCTTCCTGTTCTACTTCCTCTGCTTCTAACACTACATGTTACCTCCCTATCCCAGTCCATGTTTCCTCTTCTAGATTTCCTAGGAGGGATTCTACTCACACCCGTAACCTCTCCAAACTCATCCACCCTCCTAGATCCACCAGTATCGACGTCGTGGTAGCAGGGGGACTATGGAAC